>OU898277.1:13909872-14230892 GCA_918026665.1 Diabrotica balteata | reverse complement strand
AGACAGTTGCGAATGATAAAGCCTAAAGTGTTTATTGAATTAACTGTTACATCATTTATATGTTGTACAAAACGCAACTGTTCATCAAATGTGACTCTTAACTATCTTTTTGTTTTTACACAAGACACTTCATTATCATTAATTTGTATAAGAAATATTATATTTTTTAATACATCTATCTATGTTTCTTGCTAACCGAAAAAAACATAATATCTTTCTGAACCCACATTACTTTTATTGTCGCTATTACACAGAGCTATTCAACACTTCATCTTTAAATAACGAAAAGAGTATATTTCGCTTAGAAAAATTAAATGATAATTCTACACTTCACAACAATACAAATACTAGAGGTTGAGATTAACTTTATCTCTCCACATTACGTCACACTATAATCGACAACTACGCCCTCATGCGCAAGATCATATCTTTTCTTTTCTTTGTATCATGGGCTACGTCGATATTATGCATGTTCGTAACAATATATTTACCTAAGTTGCTGTTTGGTCTAAAAACTGGGGTCTAACAAGAATTAGTCTAAGTCTGTGGAGCTCATAAATCTCCAAACGTTCTACAGGTTTTATCCAAATTAAATTTGTCACAGTTGCAACATTATTTTGTATATAATTATTTGTTTTTTTTGTTCATTCTTAGGTTTAGTTTTAGATAAATATAGAAGGGATCGGTCCTATAATAATATTTATGCAACATTTCACTTTAATTTTATTTTAGTAGATATAAAAAACAGCAACATGACAAGAAATAAAAGCAAACTATGACATAATAGGAAGTAAAAAAAAATAGTTGCGAAAAGTTGTTGCTATTCTTCCTCAGACCTAGCCATATATTGTCTAGTAATTTATTCAAAATACTTCCTTGAATACCAAAATTAATTTTGTTATGCAACACAATATAAAAAAGCAGAAACACGGAATGCTACTCAACTTCTATTCTGAATAATCAATTTTGTTTTCTTAGAACACATTCCTGTAAATATAAAAATATCTCATCAGTCCCCGCTACTAACAGAATTCATTGTTAGAATAGAATAAACAGCCATAGTCTCGAGATTCTTCCTTATAGTAACTGTCTTTGGATAATAATATTGATGTTAGCCATCATTGTACGATCATCGAGCTGAATACAAACAAGGTGATTGTCAATTCAGTTCCTCAAGAAAACATGATTTCTAGAAATTCTAACTGTTGTGTCAAATTTAGTTAGAGTCGTGGTTTTGTTTTCTATCCATTAAAATTATTGTCATTTAAAACAAGTCGGTAGTGAAAAGTCTGATTTTTTTATAGTATCTTCACTGGGACTTCGTACGACATAATTCACAAATTATTTTTATGCTACAACTCTTTTCTACTAACACAACTCCATGAAATTAATCTGGTGCGATGTGACAGCGTGTTTGTATATAAAATTAATTTTCATCTTAGTCAGTATTGAATTTTTGTACTATGAAATTGATAAATAATTTTTTTAAAGAATTATTATAACTACTAAATATTAACTTATTTTAGATTTCTTGGGATAGGTTAGTACATATTTGTAAGCAGATAACGAGAAGTAATGGAGGTTCAAAGGGTAGTGATACGTATTACAAGGTGTTGCTTCCTGATAACACATCTAGTCACTTCTACTCAATTCTTATCCTCACTTCCAAGTAGTTGGAAGTAAGGATAGGTTAGTTGATAGGTTTCAGAAATGAAAACGGAGACATTCTGACGGACCTCTGCAGCATAAACTAAATACGCATTAATAATACATTTTTCCCTCACAAAGAACAATACAAATACACTTTTGAAAACAGTAGAGGACAACGATCTATGATAGACTATATTTTGTTGAATAGAGAGTTACACCCTTCTCAAATCTTGGATATAAGAGCACTAACATCAGCAGAAATAGGAGGATATAATAAATTGGTATTGTGCAAAATCCAAATGAAAACACATATATGTGATAACAAAACACTAGAATACACCTCAAAGATAAAGGTCGAAAGCTTACAGGATGACTCCACGATACCTATTTCTAAAAAGAATAACCCAAAAAAGCAGAAACACATATCACAGAAAGTGATTTAGTCGAAGAAAGCTAGGCAAAAATTAAATCTAATATCTTATCCTCGGGCAAGGAAGTTCTTGGTGAAAGAAATATAAATAAAAATAAATCGTTCCCAAGTCGAAAAACTCGATGGTTCTGTACAGAAGTGGCGGAAAAATGTAAAGAAAAAAAGCTTATCTAAAATACAGGTCAACCAAAATACAAGAGGCATACCATACTTACAAGACAATTAGAAACGAAACACATGCATCTGTAAGAAAAATATAAAATGATCACTGGGAACGCTTTTCGAATGAAATTAAACATGATTTTTTACGGTATGCAAAAGGAAATATGGCGCTTCATAAAAGGTCAAAGAACGGAGGTAAAGGAACTAATAGAACCAAAACACATAGAAAAGGGTACGTAGATTGACTATCTAAAAAAGCCCTATGCAGAGAAAGAACAAGCGACGCTAGAACCGGAAACACCAGAAATTACCACAAATAAAGAACTTAATATAAATGTACTGGAAGTTCGTAAAATACTTGAAAAGCCGAAGAACAGAATAGCAGCAGGTAATGACGAGATACCAAACGAATTAATGGAATATTGTGGAGCAGCAATGACAGAACAATCAACATTAATTAATAAAATTATAAAAGAGATTTTCAAAGACTTTCAAAAAAGAGATTAAAAAGTAGCCAGAAAACTACAGAGGTATAAACTTGTTAAATACTACCCTAAAACTTACAACTAAAATTTAACAAGTACTATTAAATCAGAGGATAAGTTTAGCAGATGAACAACGGGGTTTTCGTAGTGGAAGATCGTGTACAGATGCAATATTCTTTATAAAGCAAATTACTGAGAAATCCCTAGAAAATAAAAATAATAGACCAGCATTTCTGTGTCTGACCTAATCCTGGTATGAAGCAGACAAATTTCAAAACAATGAAAGAAGTTCATCGGAGTATTGGCGCTTTACTAATTCTTACATCGATGAGATAAGCCTGACTTAACCCTCTATCACTCGCACCGTTAGAAAAAATCTAACATTTTTAAATATTTCGCCACAATTTTCGAAATATTGCTTCTTTTGGGTTCTACAACCAGCAATACTCCTATAAAGACTCGTATAAGACTATGTTAATATTGGTGGGAGTACGTATTATCTTATAGCCTACAGCAGTTGTTAGTTTCAAATCTAACACGAGAGCGATCTCGTTCGTTGGAGCGTTAAAAAAAATATAACTACGCGAGTGTTGGAGTGTGTTGATTTTTAGAGTAATCACTTAAGAAAAGTTAAAATATTATCATAAAAGATTTTTAGTGAAATACCTATAGATTCTTGAACATCCGTTATTATAAGCGCTATTTTGGTTTATTGTATGTAAATATGGACAAGAAAATGGAAAACCAGTTAATAAAATGGTATGAAGAGATAGACAGAGATGTGGAATCACTAGATTTTAATAAGGACTTAAGTGATGTTCGTTCTGAACACAGTATCCATAATACAGATTCTGAGCAGTTCACACAAGATCTACCCAGTGATCCTGAAGATGCCATGAAAGAAAGCGACCAAGATAATGGTTATCCAAGATTTTATAGCAATTTTATATAAAACACCATGGTTGAAACATAAGAAACACGCTCCCAAAGGTAAGACCAAAGCTTGTACTATTGTTACGAACTTATCTGAAGTAAAAGCAAAAGCAAAAGTCACCCAAACCATATTAGGATACTGGAAATTGTTTTTGTCGGATGCTATGATCAATAATATTGTATTAATATACAAATCAAAAACTAGATATGATGAGAGTGTTTTATATTCGCCCTAGGAATTGTCCTGCTGTTGACTACGAGGAAATGCAAGCGTTTATCGGACTTTTGTTCCTTGCTGGAGTAAAGATTACGCGACATTTAAATACTGATGAACTCTGGAAACTAGATGGCACAACTCCAGATATTTTTGCAGCTACTATGTCCAAGAAAAGATTTCGCCAAATAATTCAAGCCGTAAGATTTGACGGCGCAACTAAGAGGCAAGAAAATTCGGCAGTTGATAATCTTGCACCCATTCGAGAAATATATGAAATGATTGCCACTTACTGTTTATCTGCATACACTCCTGGATTCTATGTGACTATAGATGAAAAATGTTGGAAGCATTTCGTGGTCGATGCAAATTTAGGTAGTATATAGCCAATAAGCCAGTGAAATACGAAATCCAGATTGATGCCTTGGTGGATGCATACATTTTTCACACAAAATCTCGAAATTTACCTCGGCAAACACCCTGAAGGACCATACCAACTACCCAACGATGCATCTAGTGTAGAAAGACTTATACAACCCATAAGTGGAACCGGTCGAAATGTATCTACGGATAATTACTTTTCCTCTGTACTCTTAGCCAACTCTTTATTTAACTATCATTGCTTGAGAACGATAGGTACTTTGCGTAAAAACAAGCAACAAATTCCCCCTGAGTTGACAGACTGTAAAAGGAAGACCTTTATGTAGTAGCATATATGCTTATGAAGCTTACCAGAGCATACCAGAGATTATTACTGATTACAAATTCATAAAAGGCGAAGTGGATGTTGTTGATAAAATGAAGGCAGAATACTCGATGACTCGATTTAGCAATCGCTAGCCATTTACTGTTTCTTGCAGCTCACTAAATATTTCAACTATAAACAGCCAAATAATTTACAACAATTACACTAATATTGTAACATCTCGAAGAAGCTACATTGCGGAGCTTGGCAAGCAACTTTTAATGTCCCATCTTCAACGACGTTCCAATATCCCAAATCTGCCTTTTCAGTTGAGACTCAGGATCCGAAATATAACCGGAGAAAAGCCATCAGTTTCTCAAGGGGCAACTTCAACTATAAAACCAAGATGTTCTTTTTGCCCTGTAAGGAAGAACAGGTTTACCTAACGTTATTGTACTAACTGTAAGGCCTTAATCTCCTTTTTAAATCTACAGTTATATCAAGAAATACAAAAGTAAAACTCTACAAAACAATAATATACCAGGAACCAGATATCATAAACCACATTAAGATAGGACGTCTGAGGTGGGTAGGCCATGTAATGCGGATGGGGCAAACCGACCCAGCTAGAAAAACGCTCCTTGATAGACCTATTGTTCAAAGAAGAAGAGGAAGGCCCAGAACAAGATTCCTAGATAACATAGACCAAGATATGAGAAATATGGAAATACGTGCTTGGCGGAGGAAGGCGATGGATAGGGACGACAGGAAGAGAATTCTTGGGGAGGCTAGGACCCACACAGGGTTGTAAAGCCAAAATGATGATGATGATGTAAGTTGCCGATATCTAAAGAGCACACTGGTTTAACAAATTTTACTTGCCATCACTGGCTAGAAGAGGAAGAAATCTAATTTTATGCGTAATGCGTACATTTTTTTGGAATAAATCGCCTTATTTGTTTTGTTCTAGGGTAATGTGTTTATTTTTTTAAATAATTATTTTAATAATAATTTATTTTTTTAGTTTACCTAGTAGTTTTTTTTGCAGTTTTGTTTTAAAAAAATATAAGTTTATTGTTTTTTGTGAGTTGATAGCCAATAAACGTAACCTCCTTCTTCTTCACGTGCCATCTCCGCTACGAAGGTTGGCTATCATCATGGCAATTTTGACCCTGGAGGCTGCCGCTCGGAACAATTGTATGGAAGTGCAAGCAAACCACTCGCTGAGGTTTCTCAACCATGACATTCTTCTCCTACCTATGCTGTGCCTACCTTCAATCTTTCCTTGCATAATTAGTCGTAACAGTTGATATTTATTCCCACGTGTAATATGTCCCAGGTATTGTAGTTTCCTCATTTTAACACTCAATATGACCTCCTTTTGTTTGTTCCTCCTGTCTAATACAACTTGGTTAGTTATCTTATCCTTCCAGGAGATTTTTAACATTCTTCGGTACGCCCACATCTCAAATGCCTCCAGCTTACCCATACATTGCTTATTTAGTGTCCACGCCTCCACCCCATGTAACAGGACCGAGAAAACATAACATTTAAGCATTCGTATTTTCAGCTTTAGGCTTAGGTTTCGGCTATACAACATTTGTTTCATATTGTTAAAGGCACTGCGGGCTTTCTCTATTCTTATTCTTATTTCTCTGGTGTATTCGTTTGACTCGTTAATATTTGTTCCGAGGTAATTGTAATTTTGTACTCGTTCAATGAGATTCTGTCCTACATGTAAGTTGATATTATTGATACGTTTCTTTGTAATTATTCTGTATTATTTGTATTATTCTGTCACGATTCAGTGACAGACCAAATTCTTCACTTGCTTCTACCACTTTTAGTAATCTCTGTAGGTCGTCAATATTTTCTGCTTTGAGCGCGGTATCATCAGCATATCGGATATTGCAAATGGGGTGACCGTTGATCTTTACTCCGGCTTTTTCGTTCATAAGAACTTTTTTAATAACTTCTTCCGCGTAGACATTGAACAAGGTTGGAGACAACACACAGCCCTGCCGAACACCTCTTTTGATCTGTATTCTATCTGATATCGAGCTGTTAATTCGTACTGTAGCTTCTTGTTTGTAGTATAGATTCCTTATCACTCGCATGTCCCTTGTATCAATATTTTTATTTTCCAGTATTTGCATTAGTGGCCTATGTTTTACTGTATCAAATGCTTTGTTATAGTCTAGGAAACACACAAATATGTCCTCATTTACGTCTAAGCATCGTTGTGTTAGAACATTAAAAGCAAACAGTGCCTCTCTAGTTCCTAGTCCGTCTCTAAAGCCAAATTGAGAGGGTCCGATGTCAACTTCCAATTTTTTATATATTCTCCGATGAATGATTTTTAAGAAGACCTTTAATATATGACACATGAGACTGATGGTGCGATGTTCCGAGCATTGTCTCGCATTAGACTTTTTGGGTATGGCTATTATTGTTGTTACTAGCCATTCATTAGGTATGATACCATATTTGTAAATGCTGTTAAATAGTTCCACAATCTTTATTAAGTTGTTGCCTTTGACGAGTTTAATTATGTCTATTGGTAGTTCATCTGGGCCTGTAGCCTTCCCCGACCTCATTTCTTTAATCGTGTATTCCACTCCATCTCTTGTTATTTCTGGTCCTGTGTCACTGTTTATGTATTCGTTATCTACATTGTCTCTTTGATCTTTAAACAGTTGTTCTATGTACTGTTTCCAGACTCTTAATTTTTCTTCTGTGTCCATAATAATGTTTCCACTCTCGTCTACTAATATGTTGTGTCTGTTACTTTGTCTCCTCGTCAACTCTTTGATCTTCCGATGTGCATTAAAGCTGTCGTGTTTATTTTGTAGTTGTTCGATTTCTTCGCATTTTTCCCCGTACCAGTTTTCTTTAGCCGTGCGTATTTTTAGACGAATTTCTTTTTGTATCTCTTTATACTTCTGGTTCTTTTTGTTTTTCTATTTTCTTCTTTCATTCATTAAGTTCAGTATCTCATCTGTCCTCCATTCTTTTTTATATTCTTTACTTTTATGGAGGTGACTTATGCTTGGTTTCATTAACGCTGTTTTAATGTCTGTCCAATTCTCATTGATGTTAACTTTTGTGTTGTCTTTTATGGGTTGTATCTTTGTTACTGCTTCATCAACTTCTTGTATCATCTGTTCTCTTACTTCTGGTTTTCGTAATTTGTTGATATCAACTGCTTTTTTGGGGGTTGTGCTATTAATTTTCTTTAGTTTTATTTTCATTCTTGCAACTAGTGGATTGTGATTAGATGATATATCTGCACCAGGGTATGTTTTAATTGACATTATGCTGTTTCTGTATCTTTCATTGATTAGTAGATAGTCTATTTGGTTTCTCACTATGTGATGTTCTGTGTCTTGTGGAGATCTCCATGTGTATAAACGTCTTTTGGGTAGTTCGAAAAAGGTATTTGTAATTACCATTCTGTTTTCCTGGCAAAATTGTACCAGTCTTTCACCAGACTCGTTCCTATTCCCTAATCCAAAATTTCCTACCAAATCATCTGTCCTTCCTTTCCCAACTTTAGTATTCAAATCACCCATTATTATTGTGATGTCCGTTTTTTTGGTCAGTTTCAATGCCGAGTCAATTTGTTTATAAAATGTTTCTATTTCATGTTCTTCTCTGTCTGCTGTTGGTGCGTATAGCATTTCTTGAATAACGTTGTGTATTTTTCCTGGCTCATACATGCTGGTAGCGTTCCATGTTCCAATTTTCATTATTTCGTTGGTAATATTTATATTTTGACAAGGTTTTCGCTGACCCGAAAAGCCTTGTCACTTTTCTTGCCAGATCTTGGCCTCCGATTTCCATGATAAGTAAGATTTTGTTGATTATTTATCATGCCATGGTAACTATACTAGAGATATCCATTGGATCTTTACTGTAGTGGTTTCTCGTTGCCTGCTACATCCCAATGCCGTTGACTAATATATTAGCTCTTTCGCCTTTGAGGTCGATTTCTCAGCCTCAGGACAATGAGTTGCCCTACCACCTGTCAGCTCATCCACCCTCAGCTGTTGGCCAACAACTGGGAGATTACTTATACCGATAATTACTTATACGGTAACGTAACCAGTTAGTACTAATGATTCATTTATTGGACCTATACCCATATGTTAGATAAGATCTAACACGCGAGTGATGACGTAATGTTTTGAGGTGCGAGTGATGGAGGGTTAAACGTTTTAATACAATTCTTATAAATTAAATGATAATGTATTTGTAAAGAAGAAATGAACCGAATACTCGCAGAGAGAGGAAACAAAAACTGAAAAACTGAAACTGTTCTTCTTCTTTTTGAGATAAAGCGTAGATAAAAATATTTCTTGTAAACCACAAATATTTTAAAATTACTCAAGTGTAAAACTGACTACATAATTAAGATCTCTCCGTATTTGCAACTTATTCTTAAAAATACATTTCGTCACGTTTTGTTATGCGTTTTCTTTAAAAGGACAAAAGAAATTGAACAGTAGCAAATTATAGGAAGTAGTTAAACGTAAAAAACCATTTTCAGACCTCACGTTTAACCGTTTAACACCTAGAAGTAAACGCCAATAACTCTGTCGACGTTCAACTATTTGAATTTCTGACTTGTGATGGAAAACACCTGCCGAGTGAGTTGATATGATTGCAAGCGTATAAGTTGTCACAGTTTGTCACATTTATGTTGAAACTGAAATGGATAAAAAGTTGTTCAGCGAGACAGTCTAGGTGATTTCCAATTTGTCAAGAATTTATTGAATGGTTTTCGTTTATAGTTAAAAGTGGTTGAAATATTTTAATTGATTTGGTTTTGTGAATAATATATAATGTGAAAATGTTGTTTTATGTATTTGACTGATTTTTAACTCCGCCTGGGTTGTCTGATGGGTGGATTGAGTAGCTCATCGGATGACACTGCCGGTCCCAAGCCCGGATATAGGAGGAGGGTCCCCATGGCAAGGCTAGCCACCTACCTGGGGTAAAGGAACCCATATTAGCTCAAAGAACTGAAGATTCAGCCTCGGATACCGGACGGAAATATCAGATGACGACACACGCTATGACAATGGAAAAACGAATTGGTAAACGAAAACCTAAAGACCCCATCACACGAATCGCGTGCTGGAACATTACGCCGTGGAACGGAAGAGACCAGGAGATCATAATAGAAATGAAGAAACACAATATTGACATCTGCGGAATCTCCGAAACAAAGAAAAAAGGCCAAGGAACATCATAATATGGAGAATTTATACTCATATACAGCGGGAAAGCTAAACAAGAAAGAGCGCATTCAGGAGTTGGAATTTTGCTGCACGATAAATACACGCAAAACATCGAAGATATCGAATACATCAACAATAGATTATTAAAAATCTCTACAAAAATGCGTAACATCACAACACACCTGATAAGCACGTATGCCCCAGACATATCTAAGCCCACAGCAGAAACTGAAAATTTCTATCAGCAACTACAAAACGTCGTAGATAACATAAATACGAAACACAAAATTATCGTACTCGGGGATCTTAATGCACGGATCGGAAACGTTGTCATACTAGGTATAAAACAAAAGTACAACGAAGAAATAATTAATGAAAACGGCGAAGCACTAATAGACTTTTGCGCTAGAAATGAAATGAGAATCAACAATACATACTTTCTTCATAAAGACCAACATAAATACACTTTTAACAATAATCGAGGCCAGCGATCAATGATAGATTTTATAATCACAAATCGAGCGATAACTCCGTCACAAGTACTTGATGTCAGAGCACTAACATCTGCTAACCTGGGGACTGATCATAACCTTGTTTTATGCAAGATGCTACTAGAACGTCCGCAACGAAACAGAAAACCCCCAATGTTCATCGAAAAACATAATATAGAGTCGCTAGCAACAGAGAGTACAAAACTGCTTATGAGAACAGGATTACCAGCAAACTAAAAGAGATCGACTTAAAACCCGAATGGGGAGTAGAAGATACTTGGCAAAAAATTAAGAAATGCATCAACGAAGCAGCAGAAGAAGCGATTGGAAAGCGGAAAATTAACACGAGAGCGACAAACCACACCAAACCGTGGTTTTGCCAAGAGGTAAAAGAACTCTCTGAATTAAAACGCAAATGCTACCTGAGATATAAAAGCACGCAATCGGAAGAAGCTCATGCAGAATATGTCCAAATAAGAAACGAAGTAAACGCCAGAATAAAATCAATCAAAAGAGAACATTGGGCCAAATTCACTTGCGACATGGACTACGACCTATATGGTGCCCAAAAGAAAGTATGGAAAATGCTCCGCAACAGGAAAAAACCAGTTAACGAGTTCGTGTAGACCAAAGGAGTACCTATAGAGACATGGCAACAGCATTTTAAAGAGCTATATGATGCTGAAGAAACGCTGAATATAAACGAAGGCGAAACAGATGTGAGTGCTACAATCAATGACGAAGAAGTAGAAGCAAAGATCAAAAAGCTAAAAAACAGAAAATCACCGGGAACGGATGGTATACCCAATGAACTTTTAAAATATGGAGGCCCGGAACTTGCAAGTAAACTGGCACAACTATTTAACAAAATATTAAACAAAACAGAAACACCAGAGGAATGGCATAATAGTATCACAATCCCCATATTTAAAAAAGGACAAAAAACCTGCCCACAAAACTATAGAGGAATAACCCTCTTAAATACAACAATGAAACTTTTCACGGGTATTCTCAAGGACAAATTGGAAAAGCAAATCACTAATGCTGAAGAACAACAAGGTTTTACAAAAGGGCGGTCTATAACAGACGCAGTATTTATAATAAAACAAATAAAAGAAAAAGCTATAGAGTTCGGCATGCCAGCGTATATTTGCTTCATTGATTTGACGAAGGCATTTGACAGAGTTCGCCTGGGAGACATTCTAAATATATTAATAGAAAATGAAACACCGACCAGTATAACAAAGATACTCCATAAACTAAATAACAACAACGTAACCAAAGTTAGAGCAGGAGACGAATTCACTGAAAATATTCCAACACCGGGAGGAATTAGACAAGGCGACAGTTTAAGCCCCTTCTTGTTTAATCTTCTCATGGGCAAAATTATCAACAAAGTAACATCTCTTAATCTCGGATATAGAATGGGCAACAAAAGAATTGGTATGGTGTGTTACGCAGACGATGCAGCAATTATTGCCGAATCAGAAGATGATCTCCAAAGGCAGCTCTTTCAGTTCTTTCAAACAAGCCGACTACTAAATATGAACATCTCTACCAACAAAACTAAATGTATGACAATAGCAAAAGATCCGCTCAGATGTAAGTTAGTGGTTGAGGACAACCCCATAGAACAGGTGATGCAATTCAGATATCTGGGCATAGATATATCAAGCACCCACGACCCAGTAAAGGACCTGAGGAGTCAGATCAACAAAGCATCTGCACTGTCAGGATGTCTGCGGGAGATAGTCTGGTCAAATCCGTATATGCGCACAGATAGTAAAATTAGAATCTATAAGACTTGCATACGACCGATCATGACATATGGCATAGAAGTGCGCGAAGATACTAACAAAACGAAACAGATGCTAAGGGTTGCCGAAATGAAAACCCTAAGAACAATAATGGGGAAAACAAGAAGAGACAGAGCGAGAAATACAAACATTAGAGAGCAGTGCAAAATTCAAGATATTGTAAGATGGGAAGGCAGCGCAAGAGGATGTGGTACAACCATGTAAGACGAATGGATGAGAATAGACTCCCAAAAATTGCCCTAGAAAACAATCCGCCCGGTTCAAGACCCCCGAAGACCACCTAAAAGATGGAGGGATAGTTGGCAATCTACCTCCCAAGAAATTAACCAGAGGCAGCTTCAGAATTAAACAGATCGAAAGATCTACAAAAAGTAGAAGAAGAAGAAGAAGACTGATTCTTAATTCTACAGTTATATAAAAAACTATGAGACGCACATTATGGAGATTTGTAGATGATCCTACTATATCAATAACTATTTACTATTTATATCGATAAAATAGGGTTTTTCTTCTTCTTCTTACGGTGCCTTTCCGTTCTGGATATTGTTATCCTACTTTACTTCCACCTATTAGGAATAGTCCGGCTGTAAAGGTATTGAATCACTTTCTTGGGTTTAGAAGCCAAGATATTCTTCTTCTTCCTGGTCCAGATTTTAGTACTAAGTGGTAAATCGTGACTTCTGAAAAGAGATTTCATCTTTACCAACGCTGATCTTGCTTTCTCTATACGTTGTTTTATTTTAGTAGAGTACTTTGTTTTGTTTGTATTGAGATCCAGTCCATATTCTCGACTTATATCTGATATGTGCGGCATTATTCCTTGTAAATCATCTAGGCTATCTGCAAAAACTACTGCGTCCTCAGCATATCTAATATTGTTTAGACGAACTCCGTTAACTAAGACGCCTTCCTGTATTTGTCGGAGTGCTGGCTCGAAGATACGCTCCGAGTACATGTTAAATAGCACTGGAGACAAAATGCATCCTTGTCTCACTCCTCTATCTATAGAGATTGTCTCTGTCAACTTTTTATTTGGGCACCCATTAAATTTTGGCAATTTTGTTGTAATATAAATTATATATAGGTCTCTATCATACAAGCCTGCTTCTTTCAAGATGGATATGAGCTTGTCATGCTTTACTCCATCAAATGCCTTTCTGTAGGTCGACCAGCTTTGGGGAATCTTTCCAGTTATATATATTTTATTAAATATAGGCGTTATCTATTTTATTCCCGTTCGTTCATAAGTTTCAGGAATTCTGTATAAAATTTGCAAGCTTTACCATGTTTAGTTTTTCTAATAGCTGCCGTGACATCTTCAATGATAATCGGGGGTCCTGTTTGGCATTATATGTCTTCCATCCTACTGTTCTAGGCTTATATCAACCTGCAACTTCTTTAACTTTTTTATGCATTTTGAATGAATCGTGTTTCTGTTGTAATAGCTGTATTTTCGCACATTGTAATCTCAGCTGTGTGTCCTTAGCCATTCTGATTGCTTTTTGATATCTTTGTCTATTCTTTTGTATAATTTTTTTCTTAATTTTTGGTGGTTTGAGGATTTTTTCTTGTATGTCTTGTGAAACTCTATGCAATTTTTTAAGCTTCTGGTCCATTAAATCCGTAAAACGGTATTCAAATTGCTATGTATATACTGTTTCACACTCTATTCTGTGCGTTGATCTTTGAGTAGCCTGATGTCGTATTTTGGGTTGACACTACGTCGAATTTTCTTTAGCCTGATCCTCATTTTGCAAATCAGTGGGTTATGGTCTGACTAGATATCGGCTCCTGGGAATGTCTTGACTAATGTAATGCTGTTACGAAAGCTTTTATTAACCAGAATGTAATCTATTTGATTTCTGACTATGTGTCCTGAAGTATCTTGAGGTGATTTCCTCGTGTATAATCTTCTGTATGGGAGTTTGAAGTAAGTAATTACAAACTTTTATTTGGATCGAGGTCAGATCCTTTTTGGGAAGGTGTTTCAAGACGTTGGATAATTCATTATAGAGTGCTTTACTTATATCGTCAGGTTTGTCAGCTGTAGGGGCATATACCTGGATAATGTTAATTGTTATTAGGTAGGTATCAAGTTGAAGAAGGAGCATTCTTTCCGATATGGTTACAAGACTTTTAAGGTGTCCATCTCCTTGATTGCATTATAAGTCTTACCAGCCTCGTATAATGTTTTAACATCCCATGTGCAGATCGTGAGCATTTTTTTTGCACTAGATTGGCAAGAATTTCGTCTGTTGACAACCGACAAGATTTTGCCGTGTTGTGATTGTCCTTCTCTGTTGGATCTTGGTATCCGAAACCCATGATCAGTATTATCTTTTCTTTAACTAGTTATCCTATTGCTGATTATACAAGGGGTACTCTCCGAGTCTTTAATGCAGTGGTTCCCTGTTGCCTTCTGCATCTGTATGCTATTGATCATTATTAATAGGTTCCTCCGCCTTCAAGACTGCAGACCAATGCAGTTGCCGATGCTGGAGTGGCACGTAGAGCCATAAGTGAGAGTTAGGTGTCTTATCAGGCCCAGTTATCAAGAACCATCTCCCGTCTATGACGCTCGATGTGGTCGTTCCGATACAATAGGGTTTTAGATCTCCATTTTGGTTTAGGTACATCTCTATTTCTCATCGTTAATGGCCTCTTGCTATGATTTCTTATCTTTATTCTAACGGTGATCTACCTCCACTTCTTCTATTTTCTGTTCTTCATTCTTGTAAGTAAAAAGTCCGTATTTTGCATTGTACCTCCAGTATATTATCGTTTCAGAGTTTTCGTAGCCAATACATTGATCACTTCCCCCAGATATTATGTCATTAGGGCCATTTTACTCTAGTTTTTTTTCCAAGTGACGATAGTTATCAAAGGTTATCGTTTATAGCGAGTGCCAAAAACAAATATATTTCAACTTACACATAAATATTAATTTAGCCTCATAATTTCCGGTACATTAAATCATTTCATCATCATAAATGGCTCGACAATCCGTTGTGGATCTTGGTCTGCTCACAAAGAAGTCGCCCCTTTTGTCGATTCCTGACAACTTTCCTCTATCTTCTGACCCTCAGAATCTGTAGGTTTTCTTCCATATCATTAATCTATCTCCTTGGGAATAGTCCTCTACTTCTTGTTCCCTCTGGTTTTAAAAATGTTAATCTCTTCGTGTATTCGTGATCTGACATCCTAGCAATGTGTCCAGCCCATCTAAGTCTCTACACTTAGAACAAATTTTACAATATCTGGATCGGTGTATAACTGACATAGTTCAAAGTTGTATCTTCGACGCCATAGCCCACTTTCATTTACGGCCCCAAAAATCTTTTTAAGAATTTTTCTCTCAAAAATACCAAGAAGTCTTTCATCATTTTGAGATAAGGTCCACATTTTAGCCCCATATATCACAAACCAATCTTATCAAAGTCTTGTATATATTGAGCTTTACTGCACGTTTTATATTTTTATTTTTTAAATGTTTCTGGAAACTGTGAACAGTTCTGTATGCTATTGTTTTGCGTCTTTTTATTTTTGTCACTAGTCTTGTCGTCTTTGTTGCGTTTATTAACGATCCAGGATATGTGAATTCTTTGACTTGCCCAAAGGTATGGTTATTAATTTGAATTGTCTGTTGGATATTTCGGGGGTTTTTAGAAACCAACATATATTTGGTTTTTTCCTCGTCTACCACAAGTGCTCATTCACTTGTCGCGTCTGCAATCCTTGTAAAACACTGCACCATGTCTCTTATACTTCTGCCCACTATAACTATATCGTCAGCGAATGTGAGAATTTGCATCGATCTATTAAAAATAGTTCCATTTATTTTAATATTTAATTGTCTGATTGCCTTTTCCAAGGCAATATTACACCAGCGTGTCCCCCTGTCTTAGACCACCTAGGTTTCCTTCAATTCTAACGCATGAGCTTACGTTTTGCATTGTTAGGTGGGTCTACTTAACTAACTTAGTTGAGATCCTAAAGTCTATCATTGCATTCTATAATGCAGTTCTTTTCATACTGTCATAGTCTGCTTTGAAGTCGACGAATAAATAGATAAATGCTAACCTCTATAGTTTTCACACTTCAGTTCATCACCCTTTTTATGCAACGGACATATTATTCTCCTTAGCCACTCTTCTGGTACCAATTCATTCTACCATATAAGTACTATTATTTTATGGATTGCTGCAAAAAGTAAATAAACTTTGTATCTCATTGAGAGTGTTCTGTTCATATTCCCTCTTCTTACGTCGATGGATAAGTTTTTCTTCTCTTCTAAGACGTCTATACTCTTCTTTTTTTCTCTGTGTACAATCTTCGTCGATGATTTTTTGATATGCTGTGTTCTTTCTATTTGTGGAAATCTTACACTCATGATCAAACCAATGATATCTTTTTTCTGACTTGTTTTGCCCAATATTTCAACCGATTTCTGTAACACGCTATCTCATATATTTGCCCATAGTTAGCTAATTTCTTCTTCTTCTAAGTTTTTTGTCCTTATTTGATCTTCTATCTGCTGTCTATATACATTTGCAATGTCGGGATCTTTTAGTTTATTAATGGCGATTTTTTCTCTCCTTTTCCCGATCTCCTTTTTTAAATCATTAAATCATTTATCATGTAGAAAAAAATTATACATTTTGAGACCTACTTCTAACCATCTTATCGGCTTTCTTTTAATACAAATCTCTTGTTTCTCTTAATAGGAGACGCATTTTAAAACAAATTTTCGTATAATTTTTAAATAAATTATCTTTAAAATGTTACAAAGTCATTGTCAGTTCCGTTTCAGCTTGCCATAAGTTGCCATAAAAGGACGACACATTTATAATGGGTTCTAAATCTCATACATGCATTGGCACCATATGGTCCGCTTCTTGATGGATTTTAAAAAATATGCATCTCGACAGCAGCACACTGCTAGGCGTAGTGTATGTTGCGGTAGTGTATATGAAACCGAACGTTCTTTTTCTTGACATAAGAGTACGGACATAGCACATAAATGAACTGGACCAAAACCAATATACACTAATTGAATAGGTTATTTCTAAAAGGGCTTAAGTGCTATTTCGGCAATTTTTCTTTTAATATGCGAAATTAATTATTGACCCAAAACCTACCGTTTGGTGCAGGAATGAACTAAATTCGATTATTCGTTTCTTGCATTTCTGTGTGAAAAAATAATGGTTTAGCGAAGAAAGGACCTAAGTAAACTAACTTAGTCCCTTTAAGAAATAAATATTTAAATTTGTGTCATGCTGTATCTTGCGCTCTGTTTGGGTTTAAAATGCAAGCCTCGTATCGCGAAATATTTTCAGTGATTTACCGGCTTCGATACTGTGTACAGTTAAGGGTAATGTAATTTAATCATATTTTCTGGCAATATGTCTAGTTTGGACGAAAATAGGGGCACTGAAAGTGAAGGAGAGTCACCTCAATCAGATAATCTTAGAAAAAGACGGCGAGGTGTGAGAAATGATGATAACTACCAAAAAAAATTAATCAAAAAAGCTAGAGTCAGTGGTACTGCGTATACAGATTATAAAGGCAAGAGGGTTGCTGCCAGCAAATCGGAAAAATGAAGGCACGATCCTTTAAACACAGCTCGAACTCCAATCTTATCTGGTCGACCTAAATAAGTAATGAAACAGAAAAGGTGATGACATTTTACCTGACAGTGCTTGCCATTAGTGAACCCGAGAAATGAGAGGAAGAAATTACATCTCTCAAACAAATCCATGGCAATTTTCTTAAACGTTGCTTCCGTGGGCACTGGCATGTGAATAGGAAGAAATTTTTCTCAAATTGTGTTTCTACTGTTTCGTATACGATCCAGCTGACTGTACTTGCTCCCATTCGAAAAGTTAATCTTAGACTTCTGAAAGAGGTCCTAGTAGCAAGATATCTAAAACAAAAATTCAAAATGTGTGTTAATAAGAAATCCATCTATCCTTTTCTTTTAGGAAAAGTCGTTAAAGTGAAATGGAGGTCACTTCAAGACAACTATAGTAAATAACTACAGATTTGCTGCACGCATTTGCTCAGGTGAAGAACGGACTCAGGCTATCTGGAAGTCAAAATGGAAGCATTTCAATAGCCTACTATTCCTTCAAGACCAATTCATCGCTCGATCAGCTAGAGGAAGTTTGTCCAATGGATACTCATTTAGTTGTGATTGATTTCAATGAGACTATAGCCGATTAAGTAAACATCAAGATGGCTAGCGAGAACAATCGCGACGCTGACCCACAGGATGCTTCACTTTGCAACAATTTAGGATCAGCTATCGCTTCTCTAAAACGTAAACGATCTTCTGTGATGAAATAGGAAACGCTTTGATTTGCCTTAAAAAGAAAAAATTTTACAAACTGAGAAGTAAAGCAATGAGTCCCGACAAGTTGCTGATGATGAAGCTTTCTTCAACAGCCTTCTATCATACGCCAGACCCTTCCAAGCAGACAAGCTTTTACTTCGATACTGAGGATACAGCAAATTGTTTATGATGTGGTATTTGGTCAATCTACAAATTGCCAGAATCCATCAACTTCTACTTCAAGACAAAACTTATCCAATTCATCGTCTATTGGGTCCCTTTTTAGTGGCTATTCAGATAATGACGATGATTTTGTAAATTTATAATATTATCTAACTTTACAATTAAATATGTAACTTAATAATAATTATTAGCTCTATAATAAATACTTATGGTAAAAAATATCTTGTCTAATGACAATAACTTCATTAAATATGTGGCTTACTACCTTAAAGTTACAGTTACAGCTACATCCTCCTGCAGCTCTTTAAAATAAACGATAAAATTCACTTTGGCCACCACGGGATTGATTAATAGGATGAATTCTCTCATGTTTTCCGCGAATCTGGAGTTTTCGAAAAAATAAAAATAACTATCCATGACAGCAGAGTGGGAAAGAACGAAAGACTCACGTGACTTCCACTCTAGCTTGGCACTTTGTTACTCATTGTTCGGAAAAATATCGCCGGACGGCTCTCCTCTTCCACCCCTTACTCTTAGAATATTGCAACAGTTTCAGAACCATGATATAACCCAGTTGTCAGGGATTTTTTTTAAAATTGTGAAAGAATTCCATCTTATGTGAGACTATTAGTCACTACCATTTTTCCGCCAGTTCATGCCTTTTAATTCGAAACAGATGCCTAGACTATCTTGAGTGAACATGAACGATGATAGATTTAATTTCTTATGTACTTTGGCAGTTTCCGATATCTACTGCTCAGAAAACATTTTCCAAAAATATATCTAAGTGAGAAGCTTTTAAAACTGACAGTTACAACATGAAATTTATTGCACAGTAGCGGCCACTGAAGAGGATGTTTTGTATGTACAGGAGTTTTATATCTTTGTAAAAATTCAAAAGGAATACAGATAAAATAGACAGATTTAGCTGATGGATAGGATAGATGCTTGGTGAGAATTTATTTTGTACCTGATATGTTACTAAATTTATCAAAACATCACACATACTTGTGAAACATACTTGTAATGTTATCTATTCAATCTTTGTTCTCTTTCAATAATTTCTTCTGTTAGTCCAATCAATGAAGGTAAAATAAAATACAGTGAAGCTATATAATTTCCTGAGTCTGCATCGATTTGTCCCAAAATTTGGCTATAGGCTCTACTTGCCTTTAACTTCAAAGTTGACCCTGCGCCGTAGGCTTCGCTTTTTTAAATATAGATCTTCTCTTCGTATTGATTTGTTAATTTATTTGCATTGTCTTCTTCTCGATTCTTTTATCTTACAATACCCAAAGAAATAAACAAATTCAACTTTTCACGCCATACACGGCATTCTTTATATTCAGAAGGCCTATGAAACGCATTCAAGTATCAAAAATACACACCTTCATTATTATTCGTAGCCAGGGTAGACTCTCATCCATCTCACAACCTCGTTTTAATTGAATTTATTGTCTTCTTCTACTCACTCTCGATCATCGCTGTCTTATTTCAATATTTCGATAAAATCTGCGTTACCTATGGTTTCGTCAGTACTACAAAGCACCTTAAAGTAACTAATCGGTAATTAATTTGCGAATCACGGCCTCGCGTTTGTCTTCGTTTGTTAACCAACCGTCCCTCGCCCCTCATTATATGACCCAGATATTGAATCTTTCTAATTTTAACAGTTTTTATGATTTTACAAAATTTCAAATTCACAAAAATTCACAAATTCACATTCTTTCTTCACTCTTTGTAACAGCTCTATATTAGTTACTTTTTCAGTCCACGATATTCTGTGGATTCTCCTGTAGAACATCTCAAAGGAGTTTAGTTTAAGGATAATGAGCGTATCGTTCGCATATCTAATCTTATTAAAGCTATTTCCGTTGACCAAAATACCTTCCACAATCTCCAATAAAACTTCTTGAAATATTACTTCACTGTAGACGTTGAATAAGAGGGGTGAAAGTATGCACACTTGTCGAACTCCTCTAAGTATACTTACTTTCTCTGTCAGTTCTCCTTCGACTCTTATTCTTGCTTTCTGATTTTGATACAAATTCGATACAATTTGTAGATCTCTACTATCTATGTTTTTGGTCTTAAGAATACTTAAAAGCTTTTCATGTTGAACTCTGTCAAAAGCTTTTTTAAAATCTATGAAGCAAGCAAGCATATATGTCCTGATTCATATACAGACATTGTTGTGTCAGAACATTGACTCCGACTAATGCTTCTCTAGTTCCTAGACCCTTTCTAAAACTCATCTGTGAATCACTTATTTCTTGTATTAATTTTATATGGATTCTGTTGTGTATGATTTTAAGGAAGGGTTTCAACGTGTGACTCATTAATGCAATTGTCCAATAGTCATTGCAATCTTTAGCATTTGTGATTTTTGGAATCGTTACAAAAGTTGAGAGAAGCCATTCTTTGGGTATGTGTCCTGTCCTGTATATGGAGTTAAAAAGGTCTATCAGGACATCAATATTATCTTCATCAATTATCTTCAATAGTTCAATTGGTATTTTATCGGGTCCTGGAGCTTCTAATTCAGGGCTCAACTTCTAATTGTTCTACTTTTTGGTCATAAAATAGGTGTTCAATGTATTCTTTCGATCTACGTAATTTGTCTTGCGTTTCAGTTATAGTGGTACCATCTGCATTTGTTAATATCCCGATTGGTTTGTTACGATTTCATGAAATCATTTCGTTAACCTCCTTATGGGTGTTGAAAGTGTCATAAAACTTCCTTCTACCTTGCCTCACATTCCTCAATTTCTTGACATTCAATGGATATCCATGATTCCTTAGCTTGTTTTATTTGTTCATTAATTTCTTGATATTTAATTTTATCTTTGTTTTTCCATGCCCATGCGTTATCCATTAAATAATAAAATAAATGCTAATTGTTTTTAAATTCTTTGACAATAAACCCTCACATAACCTCAAATTTGTAAGACTCACAGGGTCTGCTGAGTGGTAGTTGAAGAGCTCCTATTGGTTGGTTGAAAATAAGCTGGTTAGCAAGGACCAATATAGTGGAAATACGTTGTTATGCAATTGAAGTTGGGTTTTAACATGACTTTACCATTGGTAATAATTTTTTTGCATAAATCAGATAAAATAAATCACTTATATAACTGAACATTGGCTATAACAGAACAATGCAATGGTACATCTAACTCAACTTTGATTTTTGTGTGACTTAAATCTATTTGCATGTTACCTCCTCAACTAATCTACGGCATTGTCTACAGCCACAAAAAGTTTAATTTCACATTTAGTCCTTACTGGCTCGTATAAAGCCCAAATCTCATTTAATCAATGCGAATGTTTAATCTCCCGAAGAACTACGTTTTCTTGAAATCAAAAAGTGTGCAGAAATTAAACAAGACTTTAGATAGCCATCTGAACATTATACATACGAATATTTAATTAGACTTCAGTTTAAATTGAGTCGTTAACGAGCAAAACGCTCGACAGGCATGCAAAATGAAAACGGATATTCAGTTTCGTAGAACGTATCCAAGGTCCTTTTCAAAACAGATCAGATTTAAAAACAGAACATTGTCACGCAAGAACACGTACCGGGACTCTAAAAGCCGTGAAATAATCAACTTAAGGTCAACAGAGTAAGTCGTTTCAAATTACTCTTAAATATTCAGGGCAATATGGAGAAAATTTATTAAACAAGACATTAAACTGGAAAACATGCTGAATCGTTTTAGTAAATATTGTTCAAAATAAAACAAGTTTGTGGAATATTCACGTACAAATATTAATGTGTCTGAAGGAACAAGGTGAAACCAAAAACAGAATGAAATTGAATTGAACATGAAACGAATAGAAAAATTAGTGGTTGCAAAAAAAAATTGACAACAAATAGTCAAGGAAGTATTAAGTATTCTCTTAGTAATTTTGTATAGTTTTATAGTCGGCAACATTCAAATGAAAAAGGGGGGAAATACGTGCTTTACTCCTTGAATATTATTAACCTGGCGTCACCCAGGTGGGGTCTAATGCGGTACCCCCAATACATTTAAAACTAGCATAATTAATGGTTAATACACGGATGTTTTATTGGTTGCCTATAGCTTCCTAAAACAGGTTGCCGTTGGGTATTCTGATTCTGAACCAATTTCAGTTGTAAATTGATCGTCAAACTAAGCAGTGTACTGCAATCCGACTAGACCCCATCTGGGTGACGAAGACTCAATTTTAATTCTCAAGGTAACTAAGACAATTTTAATTCGTGGCGTTATTTGTTGTACATATAAACTTTTTTCTCTAGAATGAATTACGAAATAGAACAAGCCAAACTATTGACACTTTGGCAGGAACTCGAGGGTGATGAGTACGAAATTATGGACTCCGACGATGAAGACGAAATTGATCACACAAGTATTCAGTCTGATGGTGAACAAAATAAAGAAATTGAGGAACTAGAAGTATTGGAATCTGAAAATAAGCGAAAAGAAGATAAAAGTATCCTTATTTTTTAGGTAATGATTCCAAAACAAAATGGAGAAAACACCATAGTAATAAAGCAGTTAGAACGAGGACAGAGCACATAATTTCGAACTTACCAGGATCCAAACCATATGCTCAAAACGCTAAGACTCTTTTAGATTGCTGGCTTCTTTTTTTGATGAAGAAATGCTTAAAGATATCACGGTCTGCACCAATGTATTGATAGATAAAAAAGCGTTAGCTTACAACTATAAAGCATATTGTAGCAGGACCAATATTCTTGAAATAAAGGCATTATTTGACCTCCTCTACCTGGCGGGTGTGTATAGAAATGGTCATCGTAATCAAAGGACCTTTGGCGAACAAATGGTACAGAAATCGATATATTTCGTTAAGTGATAGCACTCAATAGATTTACATTTTTATTGTAGTTTTTACTAATTTTACCTAATACGCGGTCAATTTTAATCAAGTGGTAAAAACTGCTGTTATTTATGAAAACTTAAATAAGTCAAATAAGATATTTAAAAAAAAAATAAATTTTGATTTCGAAATGTTTGTTGAGGTTTTCCAATCAATTTTAAATGTGGTCAATAATACTCCACTTGAGTTATTATACACACATTTGTCATCTGGGTGACTCCGGGTTAAGTCCACAAATAGTTTTCCAGCTTGTATCAAGCTTTATCAGGATTTATTTCTTGTTATTGTTAAACCATATTTACTAGATTATGGGATTTACATCCCTTAATAATAAACACAATAACAAACGCATTTTAAAATGTAGAAAATAACGTTGACAGTCCTTCCAAGGATAATCAAAACGCAAGCATTTACCAACGGCATATAGCGGCAACCGGTAAATGATAATTACAAATGTAGCATTAATGATGGTTCATAAAAGCGTGTATACGGCCACTCTTGATGTCTTTTTCTTTGGCTAATTTTTTGTTTTTATTCAACGTTAATCACATTGTCATGCAATTACGGTGGCAAATTGCGCTTCAGTGTATCAGCTCAAAAGCAGTGGCGTTACAACAAAGAACTAACTTTAAATTTTCCCTTTCTTCTTTATTTTCCTTTCGTAGTCTTTTCTTTGTTTCTTTTGTTTATTCTAGGAAATAGGCATTACTTGATTGTTAATAACAACAAATGACGAATAACAACTTAACAACTAAAATGACAACAAATAAACTGGATAAAATTAACACACTAGCAAAAGAACAACAAGGTTTTAGGTCGGGAAGATCATAAACCGATGCTATATTTATAATAAGACAAGTGCAAGAGAAATCACTTTGGAATAGGAAGTTGATCAGGAAGACGTAAAATCTCGTGGCTACGCAATCTCCGTGAATGGCTTGGATGCAGTTCAATTGAACTATTCAGGCGAGTAACCAATAAAATTATAATTGCCAGAATGATTTCCTATCTCCGATAGGAGTGGAACTTGAAGAAGAAGAATATATTAATTAAAAAAAAATGTTACAATATTGATCTTCGCTTTATAAATATAATTCGTCTTTAATTATTAGTCTCTCATTTAATAATTTCCTTTTTATCTGTTGTGATATTTCACTATTTTGGCTTTTACGTCAACTTTCGTTGCTACCAGGATAAAAATTTTGTTATCAAACCTAAATATACCCTTTTACTGAAATTATTTTATACAAGTAATTACTGTGGATGGCGTCAAGGTGTATTTAGCGAATTAGACATTCAATACATGAAGTACCTTTCACGCCGTCCTCTGGAAGGTTTATAGCTTTCACATCCGGAATAATAATAATAAATTACAAAGAATCGGAAATATTATTTCGCAAAATGACAATAAAATCTTAATAAACGTGCACATATAAACTTTGGTGCAAAATGATCTTAAATGACATCTAACGAAAATTTTGTTTTCAAAAAAAATTTGTTTATAAAATTTAAAATGAAACGTTGAGCACCAATGAAACTTATTAACACATTGAGAATCAGATTTTATGAGTGAAAAGACCAGATGCTGTGTATGTTTGGGTAGCGTGGGCACTTATAACTATGTACTAGTGAAACGGGTTGCTAAGTAAGCTGAGGAAAGTGAAATTAACAATTTGATTCACCTATAACATTTAACAATAGTCAATACTGGACCAGGTATGGAATTTAAAAGACATAGGTGCCTCTTTTTTACGCTGATTGCTTTCAGATTCGTCTTTAGATTTATCTTTAATAACTAACCTTGAGTTTTAACCTTGTTTAGGCTTACGCCTCTTCAAGGAACGGGGAACTCCTTTTTTTTTTGACGGAGTTGTGGTGGTTACGAGATAAGACGTCAACTGATCGAAACGCGGCCTAAGAAGCAGAGAACTGCTAAGGAAGAAGGGGAAAAGAAGGTGGCTTATTTTGTGATCGATAAGAATCATGAACGCACAAGAAGAATTGGGGGTCACCTAGCACGCAGTGAGGTACTTCAGGGTTACCAGCCATACAGTAGGAACGGCTCTTTATCAGCGTTTTTGGTGCGCAGCTTATCTGCGATAGTATATGCGGAAAGATTCTAAAATATCAAAATACTCATCAGGAAGTTCAGGTCCAGCGTTGTGCAGAAGTTTGGCTGGAGGGAATGGAACTTTTTTGGCGGGATGCCTGGTGAGTATTTGCCCTCTTTGTGTGCAAGGTGTCTTTAGTGTTTGTTTTGCTCGGTTGTTCGAGCCAGCTATGGTTCTTAGGACATACTTCCTACTGAGGGTTAGGATTCTGTCCTTAATAGGCGTGATGTTAGATAATGCGTGTATGTGGGCTGATGGATACAGCCAGTCTTTTCTCATGCAGAAACGTAGTATTCTACGCTCTGTGGCAGTGATGGCATTAAGTTCATGGTTCCTCAGGGAGAGGTAAACGCATGCCTTGTAGTCGATAATCGGTCTGATGAAAGTCTTGTAGGTGTGCAACAAGGTGCTAGTGGACGTTCCTCCTAGTTTACCAGCCAACACTTTCAGGAGGTTGAGCCTTTTTCTCATCCTGTCAAGGGATTCTTGGACGTCAGCCTTCCAGCTGAGAGTTCTCGTAAAACGAACTCCCAAGTAGAGAACTGAGTTCCTGAGAACAAGGTCTTCTCCCAAAAGTGTCACCCGGCCCTGGAGGCCGCGTCCGTATGGGGGTCTGAATAATATTGCTTGGGTTTTGGATGGGTTTAACGTAACCCTCCATTTGTTGCACCACCTCACGACTCTGTCAAGATAATCTTGCGATTTCTCGAATACAGACCGTCGCTCTCCTTTCCTGTAGGAGCCTGAGGTAAGAATGGCTGTATCATCAGCGAATAGGAGGAGAGACTCTGATCCTTGCTGTGGGCGGGGGATGTCGCTATTGTATACTGTGTATAATATTGAAGCAAGTATTGAGCCTTGGGGCACTCCTGCTTGAGGAGTGAATGGAGTGGAGAGGTGTTCTCCTATTTTGATCCGAACCGTCCGATGGGAGAGGTAGGAATTTATTAGTTTAACGGTACCTTTAATACCTTTGTATTTTAACATAGCTACTCTTTCCGGCCTCTATGGAAACAGCAACGCAATTGTAATCTCCAAAAATCCAAATTGGACAAAAACTATTAGAACGTATTGGAAAATAGAAGTCGGAACTCGTGAAGCAGTAATACCTTAAGAAGCAGTATTGTCACCCCCATATATACAGCAGATACTCACTCCAAATACACAAAAAACCTTTTCAGTTTATATGATAACGATATAAGTTATAGCGCAACATACAACAATCTCTAACAAACCTCAGACTGTAATGTTAAAAAAAGAAAAGAAAATCTCCAGATAACACTATAGGAATTTTCGACTTTCCAAATTGAGTGGAAAGACTTGTGAAATTGGTATGGGAGGAGATTCCCACAGGCAAAAGACCACTCGGACGTCCCAGAATGCGATGGAGAGATAACATCCAAGCAGTTCTCCGGAAAATGAACATTCCATTTGACCCTAGGTTGATGGAAGACCGAACAAACTGGAAAAAAGTTGTACAGTCAGCTAAGACCCACCCAGGTTTGTAGCGCTACGTGATGATGATGAAATTGAGTGGACCAACGAAACTAAATTTCGGAAAATTACGTTAAATAGATGACTAGCATTCATTCCCCATGTAACTAATACTATAAATAAGGAAAATACAACCAAGCCAACCTCAAAGGAATATCTGGAAGAAGAAGCAAACTATCATTTACAATTAAAGCCTGACCATTAACAACATTATCACAGCTATACTAATATAGAAGTGTAAAACAAACAGAAAGCAGATATGCCTGAGATCAGAAGCAAACCACTGTTTGTAGTAGACAGATTATTGTGTAGAAACACCAAATAAGAAGAAGTTATTAAAACTATGAAAGACAGGGCATACCACATATTCAACGAGCTGACCCAACACCCAAATAGAGTACTCAAATAGATTGTAGGCTCCAATAAAGTCTGTTACAAGATAATTAAGTTACTAAAGAGTTTAATATCTCTCTAAATTTTAAGTAGATAGTAAAATAGCATTAGTACCTCAAAAAAATAGCGACAAAAATTTACTATATCTTAAAAAAATCACAAAAATATAGAAACGGGCGAAAGCCACCAAAAACATTAGAATCAACTCCAACAACTGGACTACGGAAGAGTTATATATCGACTCCAAGTTAAGGACTTAAAGTGGCTCAACAAATAAATACACAAAGCGAAATCATGAAGAGAGCGCAAATAAAACATGAGAAACGCACCTCACGCCACTCCAAAAGAATAAAAAGAGGACACAAGGTGAATGTTCTATTATTAAAGGTTGTAACATAAACTAGTAGTGACTCTAAGATAAAATAGTACGTAATGGGTGGTGGAGCGTATGAGAGCATTGAGCTGATGAGGTCGTCGCTAGTACATGTGCGAATGTTTCTTGAGGATATGCATACCCCGTAAGTCTGAGTTATACTTCACTTTATCTCTCTCTCCCTCTCTCTCTCTCTCTTTGTGTATGTGTGTGTATGTGTGTGTGCATTATTTGGTCGGATTATGGTACTGGTGGTTGGTATTTTAAGCTATTATGTTATTTTAGAGGGGTAGTCTCTTGTTGTAAAGAGGAGTGTTTAAAGACCTACTTGTATAAACTTCCTAAGAAGGATAGACAGTGGACAGTTTAATATAACCATCGATGGTGATCAATATGATTATCATTGACAATACACAACTCATGTTGCCGATATTATTTTTGTGGTTTTGCTTCTTGATATTCCAACAATAGATTCAAGTCTATGAATATTTCTTTTACTCCTCTCCTGGAAAGTAAGTTAGTTTTTTCATTTTCTTAAATACCAGTATATCCAGGCACGCAGAATAAACTTACTTTGGTACTTTTCCCGATCCGAATCAGATTTCGAAGACAGTTCCAAACAAACTTGAAGTCAATTACATTCGATGTCAGTGACTTTAGTGACGTCTGACTACTTAATATAATTTTTATAGATATTTTCTTATAGTTTCTCTTTATTTTTTCCTGCAGGTACATCTCTATATAAATTTATGCTTGGAAGATAGTGGAGTGATTACCTAGGCTTTCATTAAGGCTTACCTTTGGCCTCCGATTTGGCCTGTTATTTGATTAATCTGCCATTGTAAGATTCGTTTTGTTCGACTCTCATTCGTCCCGTCCTGAAAATTGTATTTGCATTGCGTTTTATCTGGTACCATTTCCAACTCTGTTTATTTTTAGTTCTCTACAAATTTGATCCCGGTATCCTTTAGCCCTGCTTTTTGGTTTTTTTTTCTGCTGAGTCTGGCCGATTCTCATTCGCTTCACTGTCGAATGGTTAAGTGGATGTCGTGTCAAGCCCTGGCTCGGTGCACAGAAAAATAAAAAACGCTAACGCAGCAGTTTAAAATTCTAAAAGGAATCTGCGGCTTAGACTAGAATATGCTGGTGTTTCTTGTTAAAGATAGCCTCATAAAGTTCATAAGGATAAAAGGCAGTGCTACTAAATAATGGTAAATAGTTCTTCAATTAATACAATCACAACAGAAGCACTTACTTACTTACTAGCCAACGCCCACCCTTGGTACGTTAGCCATTTGGTGGCGCGCTGACCAGTATAGACGAGCCGTTTCTCGTAGGCGATCTTCATTCTCCTCGGGTGGGTCTGTTTTCAGAGCTGGGCACTCTGGAAGGTGAGCAGCATCCATCTGGGGCTGGTCACATAGTGGACAGTTGTCATTTTCGCGGACACCGATGCGATGTAGATGGGAGGCCAGGTAGTCATGCCAGAAACAGAAGCAAATGGTTAATAAGCTTTTAAATTACTTGGAGAGAGATTGAGCAGATCACCGTATGAAAGATAAAGAAATAAAGAGAAGGTTTTGGCTTATTTTAACTTAGAACTACATCAAAGAAAATTGCTATAACCTTCAATATATTTATGAACAGACTTTTAAGCCTAAATTAATCGTGTACGATTACACAAATTTGTCAAAAACTTTACTACAATATTTACCTTTTGTGATATGATTTATTCTTGACTCTCCCAAATTTATTCTGCCCCCCATTTCAGGATGTAACGAATGATAATATCGTTATTTTTTCCCTATCTTCCTGTATGCCTCAACCAGAACTAATGGAAATATGTTGTAACTATGGCATCGTCAGCTCTTGCTTCTCTCTGTATACCCCCACTCCCTCCAAAAACCTACCACGGGCATCGATGCACCTGGAGATGTGGAGATGCAATACTAGCAAAAATATAAAACGCCGTGACCCACAACAGAGAAGTGAGTTCAATGAACTTGCAGCACCGAAAAAGTGTATCAGCTTCGCTGTTTTCTAGAAATAGCTGCATGGTATCGCCAATTTATAGAAAACTATTCAAAATAGCAGGACCACTTAACATGCTTCTGTTCTGAAAAAGAGAGTAAAATAGAATGGAAAATAAACAGAAAGACTCTTTTAAAAAACTCAAATCAAATCTTACATCAGCTCCAGTGTTAACATGTCCCGATTTTTCGATATGATTTACCTACAAACAAATGCATCAATCTGTGGGCTTGAAATTGCTTTAACGCAGAACTATGACGGTCAAGATGAAGTGATCGCATATAATCGAACTATCATACTGGCTGAGACAAGATACATAGAAGGTTACAGTTCTAAAATCATCTCGGACGTGCTTAAAATGGATGAAGAATCTCAAAAATTCCTCAGGTCCATTAGCCAGGTGGAGTTTAGAACTACAACAGTACGATTTTTAGGTAATATACAAAAAGGGAGTCCAGGGACTTCTAGTTGAGCCTCGAAGCGGTCCTACCTTCACATTAAGTTTATCAATTTCACCTCTATCTGTACAAATACTAGTTGGTCATCATCAGCAACAGCTATTCCATCCATCGTTGGATGTAATTGTTGGATGTGTCCATTAATTTCTGTTTGTTGTATTTTGCATCCATGTGTGACCAGCCATTCACTTGATGTCATCATTTCCTCTGGTTTGAAGTCTGCCTCTTCTTCTCTTACTTGCTCTTGGTTGTCATTTAATAATTCGCTTTGTCCAACGGTTGTCTTCCATTCTTCGTATATGTCCTGCCCAGTTCCATTTAAGCATAGCAATCTTTTGGATTACTCGTTCGGATGATACTGTAACTCCTAGAGAGAGCGTCTCAAGTTGGCGGATAGGGGAATAGGATAGGCGAATAGGTAAATAAAATACCTCCCATGGGCTAACAGGTACTTGTCAATCCGATTGGCCAGCGTGACAAGTTAAGGCTAAAAACCCCTTATGAAACGTCGAATATCCGAAACGAATTACTCCAGGCGAGTAGAGATAATGTCTCAGACTATCGCACTGAAACTTCAGAACGTCCCGTCGATTTTGGGAGGACAGAAATTCGATAAGAAATAACTAGTCGGTACTGTATCAAAAATATTTTCATAAATATTTTAACACACTGAGTGGAACTTATTTTTTATTCAGTGCATCAATTTTTTTTGGCTATGAAGAGGTGTCTTATCGAATCAAATAAAAAATTCAAAAATTAAAAACACCTTAATACTTTTGACTTTTGTATGGTATCTGTATAAAAGCAGGGCATATGGAAAAGGTCTATATCGCCCAGTATATTCGCATATATATATATTCTTTCAGTGATTCGACTGTATATTACCAATAGCTACAGCATCCGAGCTTATTAATTACCTGCATTAATTATTGAGCCCTGTACACCGTATTCTTCATCGTCACCATTACAATAATGGCTTCTCCCCTCCACTCTTTTTGAAAGAAGCACCGCTGGAGCCTGAAGCTCGTTGCACTTGGTAATTTTCAAGTTTTTCTTTCGAGAGATATGTCTCAATAAGCATGAGCGGTGCCTTTGATCTTCAGTGCCGCATCCGATTTAATCGTGACGTCATCGACAATTACGGAAAAGAAACCATCAGCGTGGTAGGTAGATATATATCTAGGTATCTTCATTTTTATCTTCTAGCTTGAGTTATGAGAGCTGAAAGAAGAATTATGACAAACGCCGAAGAGTAGTCTTGACTGATTTATAATTAGTTAGTAAATGTTTTTATGCTGTTGGAATTCATTAATTTATATTGAGAGATCAAACAGTATTTTCTATAATACATTCAGTATGTGTATACTTAAGATTCATTTAAAAACTAGAGATAAAAAATAGAAATTTTTGAGTTAAGTTGCTTTCTTGTTCGATTGTATGTAATTGGTTAAAATACCGCCAGAATTACACAAGAGAAATATACTGAAATTCCAAATGGAACCTTTTTTATAAGATCGCGAATTTTTTTATTAATTAGCTGAGTTGTAATTTAAGCAGTATCTGATTCTTGTAATTTTTAATATTATCTTTTGGTCACAATTTGGTTGCACAAACAACCTTGGAACAAGAGAAGTACTCTTCAGCTTACAGGTCATAATTCAAAGATGTAAGAATATCGAACAATCAGTATATATGTGTTTTATGGACTTCGAAAAGGCCTTTGACCAAATAAACTATGACAAACTTGTAGGTGTCTTTCAACAGGTGGAAATTGATGACCGAGACCTCCGTATTATCAAAAATTTGTATTGGTATTAATATACAAACATGAAGATAACACTGGAACCCTGAGAACAAACAGAGAAGACATAGCAGAGACATGGAGATCGTAAATCTCTGACGAGGTGGAAGAAGAACCTGATATACTCGAAAATGAAGTAAGACAGGCTATCAACAAGCTCAAATATAACAAAGCACCAGGTCCAGATATGATAACAGCAGAAATACTTAAAGTCACAGAAGAAACCGGCGTAGTTACTTCATCTACTCTGTAACCAAATATGGCATTCCAAACAATGGCCTGAAGACTGGACAAAATCGACAATAACGACCATACATAAAAAAGGCAGCTTCCATAAATGCGACAATTATAGAACTATCTCTCTTATATCCCATGCCAGCAAGATAATGCTACATATAATCAATGAGAGACTGAAAACATTCGTTCAAAGAGAAATTCCACAAGAGCAAACTGGATTTACCAAAGGTAGAGGCACTCGAGAACACCTGCTGAATATAAGACAGATAATCGAGAAATCTAGGGAATTCAACATCCCACTATACATCTGTTTTATAGATTACCGTAAAGCGTTCGACAGGGTCAAGTGGAGACACTTATGGCAAATACTAAAAGAAGTAGGCGTACCACAACATCTAATTACGCTTATAACCCAACTATATGAACACACTACTGGATCAGTTAAAGTACTTGACACACTTTCGAATGAATTTCATCCAGAACGGGGTGTCAGACAAGGATATATACTATCTCCACAATTATTCAACATATATGGAGAGTATATTATGCGAAGAGCACTTGAAGGATGGGAAAAGGGCATCTCAATAAATGGTCATAAACGAAACAACCTACGTTTCGCAGATGACACAGCCCTTCTTGCAAATAGTCAAGCAGAGCTGATAGAACTTATACGACTGATCGAAAACGAAAGTCAAATATTTGGTCTGCAATTAAACATATCAAAGACAAAGATCATGATAGTGGATAGACTACACAACAATCATCCACATATAACCACAATTGACCGGTTCGAGGTTGTGAGCTCATACTTATATCTGGGATCATTAATCACAAACATAGGGTCATTACAAGAAGAGATTAAATGTAGATGTGATCTAGCAAAAGTTGCCACAGCAAAAATGACCAAAATATGGAAGGACTGTCAAATTTCAAGAGCGATAAAGATGAGGTTGATCAACTGCTTAATATTCCCAATACTGACCTACGGATGTGAATCTTGGACTCTGAGACAATCGAAGAGAAGAAAGATAGACGCCACTGAAATGTTCTGTTGGAGACGAATGTTACTAATTCCTTGTACCGACCGTAGAACAAATAATTCAATTTAAAGAGAGCTAAAAGTTACTCTCTAGTAAAGTCCATCTCCAACAATTAAAATATTTTGGGCATGTTATGAGAGCAAACACAGAAAACATGGAAAGACTCATAATATAAGGAAAGGTAGAAGGCCGAAGATCACGAGGAAGATCCCCAACAAGATGGATAGATCAAATTACAGAAATATGCCAAAGACCTATGCATGAATTAAAAGAAATGACCAGAGACAGAGATCTCTGGAGACGGACAATACACATCACGTCGACCACTACACTCCCCCTGGGGGGTCAGGATTGAAGAGAGAGAGATACAAACATAAGAATTGGATACAATGCGACGGAAGCAGTGAAAATACGACGTGGAGTGAGGCAAGGATGTATTCTATCGCCTCTACTTTTTAATACCTACTCCGAATTTATTTTCAAAGAAGCCTTAGTTAAAGATACAGGCATTAAAATCAACGGAATTAATGTCAACTATCTCAGATATGCAGACATGGTACTTATTGCCTACAATAAAGAAGACTTGCAACGACTTATAAACAGTTTTGTCTTAATACCTCTAAGACAAAACTTATGGTTGTCAGCAAAACGGAGTTACAACCAACAAACATCAGAGGATATGAAATAGAGTTAGAAAGGGTCCACAATATTACCTATTTGGGCGCAAATGTTAACGATAACTGTAATATAAATAAAGAAATAAGAATACGCATTAAAAAAGCCAGAGCCGCCTTCTATAAATTAAGGAAAATTCTAATTAACAGAGATATTACGTTAAATCTTAATATCAGATTCATCTGCTGTTACAAATTCTCCACATTGCTGTATGGTATGGAGAGCTGGACCCTTACAGAGACATTATTAAAAAAAAGGGAGCCTTTGAAATGTGGATTTATCGATGAGTATTGCGGATGCTCATGTAATGAGACATCCAGAGAGGTATAAGCTTCTTCACCTCATAATACAGGGTAAGATCGTCGGAAGGAGAGACACAGGCCGAAGAAGAACATCCTGGCTCCGAAATCTCCTAGAATGATATCAAGAGACCACCGCTAATTTATTTAGAGCCGCCGTAAACAAAATTATTATTGTCAATATGATCGCCAACGTTCGATAATCGGACATAGTACTGAAAGAAGAAGAAGAACTTTTGGTCATTTTTATGACCATAGGATTGTGATAGGATCCAACATCGTTGCCTTTGAGTAAATGAGTAAATCTTTACTGATTTCCCCAATTGATTTCGGATTATTTGGTTTTCTGGGCTTCTGGTGCTTTCTATGTTTATAATCTTCCCTTTGGTAGGTTGAATAAGGTATTGTTCGCTACCATTTATTTTTCTATACAAATTTGCAGTTGCCTGTCTCCTTTCGGACTTCTCTCACCCAACCCGAACTTTCCAATGTACTTCTTATAGCTTCCTTTGGCGAGTTTGTAGTCGTCCACAACTACTATAACCTCAGTTACAATATTTTCTTCTCATTCTTCTTCTTCGGCTTTTCCTATTCTGAGTTCACCATTTTTTTTCTTCACAGCACTTTACTTTCCCAGTCATCTTCTCTGAAGTCTATCTAACATTTAATTTCCTATGTACGTTTTCCATCTTGTAGCATGTCTTCCTATCTGTCTTCTTCTAGTCGGACCCCAGTCCAATACATGGATATTAAGTCCATCTATCTCGGATGCAACGTTTCCAGTTTTTCTGGTTGATGAGACTTCTAATGTTCCAAGTAGCTATTCAAATATCGAGATTTTTTGAATGCTGAGACGTTTTCCTTGACTAGCTGACGTGGATGTTCCTCGCATCGTCTGCTCACTAAAGGAGTGCCTCGCACTAAGGGCCGTATGTTTAGGGTTCTCAGCGATTTGATTGTCTTGAGAAAAACAGATAGTACGGTAGTTTCCCTTGCTTTCTGTACCGTACCATCACAGACAGTCCAACTGTCGTAGTCTTGACTGTGGAAATAAAAAGCTGGTTCGAGATGAATTTGCTTTCTGTCTCAGTAGTGGTGATCGCTGCTGTTCTTTACAATAGTTTTGAGGATTAGGAGGGATATATATGAAGAGGTAGGATATATAGGGTTATGGGTTATGAATTTCATGAGATGGAATTATGAAGTATCATGAGCTGGCTATGAGAAAGGGTCGCTAATCCCTGTAGTAAGTCTATTTTCATGGGATCGTGGAAAGTACCTACCCGCATAGTACAATAAATGTTGAGCAGTCCCTTTATTAAGAATCATTTTAAAATATTACTGTGTCCTCGTAGACACTTTGTTTCAGGACTAGCAACTTCCAGTGGAGTCTTATGTTGCCATGTTAACCATATTGTTGTAACTTAAACATCATAGGATATAAAATCAAATTATGTAACTCAAATTATAGGACAATTCGGATTTGGAGTTAGAAATGAAAGAGGGGAAACCTTGGATGAATTCCTACAACCACACAAATACGAAACAATGAACTTCTCTCATACGTACTTAAAAATAAAAATATATCTCAATGACTGCGAAACAAAGTGTTTAATTCCTGTATCCTACCTGTGCTTACATATGGAGCTCAAACCTGGACATTCACTAAAATAAACATGGAGAAGATCAGAAAAACTCAGAGGGCTATGAAACGACCGATGCTTGGTATCTCACTCAAAGACTATAAAACCAATGAAGACATTCGTAATAGAACAGTAAAAGATGCTGTCGAAGATGAATGAAGTATGATGAATGAAGTATTTAGCCATGAGATCGCGAAAAGCCTTAGCTGTGAACTGCGGTCCATTATAACATGAAACAATTTGTGGAACACCATAAATTAAGAAAACTTCATTCTCGAGGTATTTAATAATAGAAGAAGTAGTTGCCTTCGACATGATATGGACCAAAGGAAATTTAGTAAAATAATCAACAACTACTAAAGCATATTGGGAACCTTTATAGGACCTAGGGTACGGACCAATGAGATCTAAAGATATCAGTTGAAATGGAAAATCAATCCGTCGATAACTACCCATTAAACCTGGTTGGGGAAGATTTGTCGGTTTGCATGTAGCACAGATTTTGCATTTAGCGATATAGCTACGTACAGTTTGACGCATCTTCGGCCAATAATAGAGTTCCGATATACGACGGAAAGTTTTGTAAAAACCAAAATGAGCTGCAGTAGGATGGTCATGAAAAGTGGCCAAAACCTCTGCTCTATTAGGAGTTGGAACGACTATCTTCCAATCCGACATTCCAGTAAGGGCATCCATGGAACTGAAGACATGTTTATACAAAACACCATGTTCAACTTTATAATCGGGAAATTTACCTGGTACATTCTGTACATCATACAACATTTTTCGATACCAGTCATCTGGTTGCAAGGAAGATAAATCTAACAAATTAATATCGAAAGTTCTAGAGAGTGCATCAGCGACTACTACACCTGAAGCTTTACGATGAACAATTTTATAATCGTATTGTGCCAATTTTAAAATCCACCTAGCCAAACGAGGAGATGGGTTCTTCATACTTTGTAACCACACCAAACTACTATGGTCAGTTATGACCGTAAACGAACGACCTTCAAGAAAATATCTAAAATGTTCAATACCCGTAATTATAGCTAACAACTCTTTTTCAGTTGTGGTATAATTTTTCTGGGCTTTATTTAATTTCTTGCTGGTGTAGGCTATAGGGTGTTCTTCTCCATCAACAATTTGATAGAGTACCCCACCAGATGCTGTGTTTGAGCAATCTGTCATCAGATAAAAAGGCTTAGTAAAATCTGGGGCTACCATAACAGGAGAATTTGTGAGAGCCTCCTTGATTTTAATGAAAGCTTCATTAGCCTCAGGAGTCCACACAATATTTTGTCCCTTTTTCCGATTTTGAAGTAAATCTGTGATAGGAGACAACAAGGTAGAATAAGACTTGACAAATTTTTTATAATAACCCACCATTCCTAACAATCGACGGATCTGAGTGGTATTTTTAGGCACAGGAAAATCACGAATAGCTGATACCTTATCGGGATCAGTACGAAGACCCTGAGAATCTACAACATATCCTAAAAACTTAATAGACTCACGACAAAAGCTACTTTTATCTAAGTTAATAGTCAAATTTGCGTCTTTTAAACGCTGAAACAACTGCTGCAATACAGAGATATGAGTTTCGAAATCGGGAGTAATGACAAGAATGTCATCAAGATAGTATTGACAAAAAGGATCTAAAGCAGGGCCAATTACCAAATCCATCAATCGACACATAGTTTGCGGAGCAGATACAAGACCAAAAGGCATTGTAGTGAACTGATACAATCCTTTTCCATTGACCGCAAAGGCAGTGAGCTTTTTACTTTCTTCGCTGAGAGAAATCTGTAAAAATGCTTTCTTCAAGTCAATAGATAAAATGAATTTAGCATTTTGTAACTTACTCAGGATGATATCTATACGAGGTATAGGATACGCGTCTCTGTTCATAGTTATACTGTTATATTGTATTATATTGTATTCTTTTGGTTAAAAGATCTCTTTTTCCATTATCTTAAAGCCAAATTCCAGTGCATTGAAGCTAGCCCGAACACTCACTTGAGATTTAGTGTCTCTTTGGCCATTTAACTTTGTTCCTTTGAGCTTAGTCATATCTTTAGTATTTTCATCTAAATTGAAATGGAAATGGGCTGGACGTAACGAACGTCTTAAAGATGGTCGATGGAATGAAGAAATCGGGAATTGGATGCCATATGAAGCCAAAAGACCACGTGGAAGACCGCAAATGTGCTGAAGCGACGATAATAAAAGAACTGCAGGACCAATGTGGAAATGTCTTACAGACAACAGAGATGAATGGCGAGAATTAGGAGAGGCCTTGTTTTGGCAATTCGAATAGAAAGAAAACTCAAATTTAATTTACCAACATTTAAAGGGTTTTTATCCATGTATTAAGTGGATCAAAACATGTACATCCAGATAGCACTGATAATGGCATATTAATTCCGAAACGTTCTGTGATGTAGCTCGATAGGGTGTTTTAATATATACCTTCTATAAAGAAATTTATAAAACGGTATAATGTTGCCATTCATATGGCGTTCGTCGATTTCCATAAAGAATTCGATTCCATCAAATTATAGGCAGTGCTTGAATCTCTAGAAAATGCACGTCTAGATTCAAGATACACTAACATAATTAAACCATGCAGATACAGCTGGACGAAAGCACAAAAACTAATCCCATATGACTCCAACGGGGAGTAAGACAAGGAGACAACATCTCTCCCACACTATTTATCCTTGCTCTAGAAGACATTTTTAAGACACTAGAATCGAACAAAAGGGATATCAACGTCGACGGATCATACTTAAACCACTTGAGATTCGCAGATGACATAGTTTTAATATCCGATAATATCCAAGAACTAAATGATATGTTACAACAATTAAATGCAGTTTCAGGAGCGGTAGGCTTAAAAATGAACTACAGTAAAACAAAAATACTTAGTAGAGACCAGACAAATATAACAATACAAAATCATACCATAGAAAATGTTGAACATTATGTATATCTAGGTCATGTCATCAAACTGGGAAAAACAAATCAAGATGCTGAAATTAAAAGAAGCATAGGGAGCTTTCGGCAAATTAGCCTATATCTTGAAAAACACCTCCATTCCTGTAAATTAAAAAAAAAGGTGTATAACACATGCATACCACCAATCACCAGTTTGTACCTAAGGCTTGGAGACAGTAGCTCTTACCAAAAAACTGCTAAAAATTAGAAACAACGCAAACAGCAATGGAACGAATACTGAGAGACAAGATACTAGTGTAAAATTCAGAAAACGTACATCAGATTACAGTTCTCAAAACATAATGTATAAAAACGGTATGATGTATCATGCCCTGCCTTGATATGCGTAAAATGACCAAGCCATAGCAGAAAATTACATAAAACGTTATTTTCGGTTCTGTCATATACTGAAGATCTGTCAACTAATTCAAATTAACCTAACTTTTGGCTTCCTGTTTGTTTTATTTGTTTATTTTTGAAAAAAATGGATTTTGTAAATTTATTATTACTTAATGAATTGAATGATGTGGCAGAGGGAAATTAGGTAAATATAGAGCCAAGACAGTTACGGGATACCAGTAACCCAGTTGAAATAGATACATGTTGTAAATGTTTTCACAAATAACATACAATAACATAACCTAACTAAGAGCGAAAACGGCACGTAATTTTAGACAGCTTAAAAATTACATTTACATAAGGTATAATTACATATCAAGGTAGGCAACCTGTTATACGTAGTTCTTACATCATACCGATTTGAAAATTTTTACATAAATGTGTTAAAATCGGAGTTTACATCATGTAATTATTTCACATAAATGATATATCATAGCCCTCATAACCATTAGGTGGATGTGACTTTGTTTTTAAATAAAAAAAATTATTTATCTGAAAAAGTTACAAATAGTACCTACTTATTCCAGTATATTTTTTATAATATAATTTGGATGTTTGTAAAGTATAATTTCGTAAGTCATTACGAAATAAAAAGTAACACCGTATCTTCCTCATTCTTATAGAGTAAATATGAACAGTAAATATTTGAAGAGGAGGTAGCAGTACCTAAGAGCAAACATCTTTCAGTATCGTTTATCACCCACTGAACTTAAGATGTTTAAGCAAGCAAACTAACTACTCACTTCACTAAACAAACAGATGCACTGTTCCTATTGTAATTTATTTTTATTAAGAGCATTAATTTAACTGTCAAGCGGCTACAATGTGAAATACGATTGTAATGTAGATGTTGAGTTCGTTGAACAAAAAAGATACAAAAGGGTGAATTCATTTTTTTTGTAAATATGAGCTTTAGCGTGTTGATTTTTATACAACGTGTAAACATACATGATTTAGGAGATTTCTGTAATAAATTATAGCTATATCTAGGAGAACTGCAAGCCCTTTAAGGTATCTAAAAATATTTAAACCAGTAAATGTATTAAATGAAAAAAATATTCAGTTAATTATTTGTTTAATTTTTGCATTTAAATAATGATTTTAGCTTTAGAAAGACATAAAATAGATATATAATAGTAAAACGTCAGCAATGTGTAACAATTATAATTTGCTTATAAGGAGTTAAAAGCAGGATCTGAACAATCATTGGGCTTGGAGATAAGGTCTTCTTCTTCTAGTGCCGTCTCCACTAATGAAGGTTGGCTATCTATCTATCTATCTATAGCCCAAAATCTATTTATGTGTTGAATATAGGCCTCTCCCATTTGTCTCCATTTCTCTCTGTCTTCTGTTTGTCTTTTCCACATTGGACCTGCGCTTTGCTCAATATCATCTTTCCATCTCATGTACGGTCGACCTCTTTACTTTTTGCAGTGTATGGTCTCCAGCGGCAATATAGCTGTTTGAGTTTTCTTTATTAGATCTAAGTTGCTCTTGGAACACGTCCACGTCTGGGCACCATATGTCAGAACAGGTAGAACGCATGCATTAAATACCTTCGTTCTTAATTTTAAAGGTATTTTTTGGTTTTTGATAGTATATGAGAGTTTTCCGAATGCAGCCTACCCCATTCTTATTCTTCTGGTTATTTCTTTAGTCTGGTTACTCTTGTCTGCTCTGATAGCTTGTCCTAAGTAAATATATTCTTGGACGTGTTCTATGTTTGTTCCACCTATGGTAATTACTGATCTGTCTTTGTATTAGTCATTATATTAGTTTTCTTTAGATTCATTTTTAGTCGTTTCTCAAGAGATGTTTTTTCTAGGTCTAAAATCATTATTCGTAGTTGTTCCATAGTTGTTGCTATCAGGAGTACATCATCGGCGAATCTTAGATGATTTAAATATTTCCCGTTTATACAAATCCCTTTATTGTCCCAGTCTATAGATTTAAAAATGTCTTCCAACGCCAGAGTAAATAGTTTGGGTGAGATTGTATCCCCTTGTCTGACACCTCTACAAATTCTAATTAATGGAGTTTGCAAATCTCTGTCTAGCCGAATTCTCATAGTGGCGTTTTGATATATATTGTCGATTAACATTCTGTAGCGTGAATCTATTCGGCAATTAACTAGCGCTTCTTCCACTGCCCACAGTTCTATGCTGTCTCGATTGGAAGGTTGTATTCGTTGGTCTTTTCTATCAATATTTTAAGAGTGTGAAGGTGGTCGGTTGTGCTCTACCCCTTTCTAAATCCTGCCTGCTCAACTGGTTTTTGTGCATCAAATTTGTTGTTTAGTCTAGTTGTGATCACCTTAGTGAAAGTTTTATAGATTTGTGACAAGAGAGATATTTGTCTATAGTTAGCTAATTTTGATCTATTTCCTTTCTTATATATCAGAATTGTATTTGCCTTGTTCCACTCTTGCGGTATTTGTCCTTCAAACAAACATTTATTGAAAAGTATCTTTAGGTAGTCTTTTATCTTTTCCCCTCCTTCTTTTAACATTTCAATTAGAATTTCATCGTCTCCCGGGGCCTTATTTCTTTTCATAATTCTAATTGCTTTTTCTATTTCTTCTCCAGTTATGGGGGGTAATATTTCAGAGTTTACATTCATTATTTTCTTTTTCAGGTTTTGTTGAGTTGTATCAGGTGGATTGTTTTTAGAGCTGTGGAGGTCACTATAATATTCCTTTGTTATCTTAGACATTTGGGCTTTTTTCTATTACATCTTGTTTATTTTCCATCTCTATGATTTTATTTCTTCCAAGGTGGGACTTGATAGAGCTTAAGTTTCTATTTTCTTCTATAATCTTGATTCGTTCTTCTTGATGCCGTTTGAGATCTTGTTTTATATGTCTTCTTATTTCTGTATTAAGGGTTTTGTATTCAGTTGTATTCCTTTTATTCTCTTGTAGTAGGCTTCTCTGTTGTTGTAGCATGTCTAAAGATATGGCACTTAGTTTTGATTTTTGGTCTGATTTTGCTGGTGCTACTTCTAAGCTAGTCTTTAGAAGTTCTTTAGTGATTGCTTTGTTTAGTCGATCTAGATTTAGGTCTGTTAGCTTTAGTTCTTCAGCTGTTCTTAATTTGTTTTAGTATTTTTCTTTATTCTCCTTTAATTTTTCTGGGTGGACTTTATTCTTAGAGTGCACATATTGTCTTCGATCTTTTTTGTGTTTAATACTCATTTTAGCCCGTATCATTCTGTGATCACTACCAGTAGAGATTGAGTTTATTACTGTGCCGTCTTCGAAAATGTTCTTTTTGTTTGTTAGTATGTAGTCAATTTTATTTTTAGTGTTCCCATCTAGCGACATCCACGTCCATTTCCTATATGGCTTTTTCTTGAAGAAAGAGTTCATGGCAAATAATTTGTTGTTTTCTAGATAGTTAACCAATAGATCTCCTCTTTCATTTCTTTCTCCATGTCCAAGTTCTACAATACAGTTTTCGTTTTCTTCTAGTTTTTTGCTCATTTTCGCATTATAATCGCCCATTATAGTAGGTAGTAGGTAGTGTTCCGATACGTCGTGGACTCTGTAAGGTGTTCATAGAATTCTTCCATTTCTTCGTCTGTGTGTGTAGATGTTGGCGCATAAAGCTGAATTATTTTTAAAGTAACATTTTCGCTGATATTTATGATTAATAAAACGATTCTTTCTGTTATTCCTACGTATTCCTCAATTTTATGAGCGTATTTTTTAGAAATCAAAAAACCAACTCCATTTAAACTTTCGTTTTCTTTACCTTTAAAATACAATGTTTCCAGACTGTAGCGAGATGCAGTTTTCTTCCTCTAATTAATAGAGTTTCTCAAAGATCTTACAAAGATCTTACATTGAAAGTTGAGATATACATTTTTGTTTTCTGTAATGACGAACTGTTGTCTCGGGCGAAGGAAATTTCGACACTAAGCAGGTAGCGACTAAAATTTAATGGCAAGTTTCGACACCAGCCCCAATTCCCGTTTTTATCTTACAGGTATATTCGACACCAACTAAATATAGCTGCGACATAAATAAAATACCATAATTAATTAATTAATTTATTTTAATAAAAGTAATGTGCATTTTATTTCTTTATAACTGTAATAATATCTAAATATAATACAACTAGTACCTAATTTTTGTACATTTTACCGTTAATATACTTGTATACAATGATTTATTTGCTATTATAGGAATGATAAGATACAGCTTTTATAAAATCTAACGTATTTGTTGGGATCGTAGTTTATCCATCATTTTCTCCAAAAATGCTAATTTAGCCTTAACAGTAGTATATTTGATTTTTGCTGGTATATGTAAACTATTTATTTTGACATAAGTGTCTACTTGAAATTCTTTTAACTTTTCAATAAAAATAAAAATAGAAAGATGTGTTGAATAAAAAGAAGAATTAAATCTCGAATGAAAGGATTCACAGGCATTTGTGGTCCTCGCAATAGATGGATTCTGATTAGACTATATGAGTGGTGGAAATAGAGCGCTATCGAAAATGTAATTTTCCAGTAAATAATCTGCATATATATCAAGTGTTGCGTTTATAGGTTTATATGACATTAAATCATAAAGAAAGCATTCTTCAACTTCTGCTGGATTTAAAGAAGTTAAAACAAACGTATGCCTTAACCATTTTCCAATTTCTGAATTTGTATCCTTATATTCTTGTACCAAACCCAAAGATTGAATTTTTTTAAACCAGTTTTGGTGTAAGTGAAAACGGCATCCACTAATTTTTGCATTGGGCCACATATACAATAAAGCACAGTGAATTGCTTTTTCAAAGTCCACAAATATTTCAGTTGGCTCTAATGATAATTGAAATGTTTCAAAAATCTTAGACCTTAATAAACAAAATAAATTTTTGTATATCATTGACAATTTGTCCTTTAACAAACTGTATGCTAAAGGAACATAATGTCCATTTTCCAAGCCATGTATAGTAAATAATTGTAGAAAATATTTGGTACTGTATGAAAATGTACCATCCATATACAAACTTTTTAATTTACACAACAAACGAATATTTGTCTCGCATGAAAATACAATTACATTTAATTCAGGATGATTTAAAAAGAAAAAACTTTAATTGCGACAGGTTTTAGGAGAATAATTACTAACCGCGTTATGGACTTCTGATATGCTTCTTAGTAACGGACCTGGTAACAGTTTACGACGACAGTTGTAAATGTTCTTTCTTATGCTAGCTATGTCAGGAACCGTCAGCAAATTGGCATCACACTCAGCAACAGTAGTTCTTGTAATTTTGGCAGGCTTTTCCGATATGTCCTCTTGGGCTTTTCTTTTACATGCATTGGTTATCATCTTTACTTCAAGCTTTTTTGGATCGGCTTCATGATTATGTACCAAATCACTTCTTGTGATGGTGAGGTCCTCACAGCCTATTGTAAACACTTTTGCGGAACACTTAGTGTTTCTTTGGATGCAGCACCAAAATATCTCGCCGCTTTTTAACACTTTCTGTTTCGAGAACGAATGATGCTCCACCACTAATGAATCTCGACCACGGGAACTTTTTATCAAACTCATTTTTTAAATATCCGTATACGTGCACAAGTCAACGTCAAATAAGAAATAAATTACAACTGAAATAATTTAGTCACAAGTAATAAAATTTGGCCCTTCGATTACTGCAGGTACAAAGACAATTTGGTGTCGAAAGTTCGCCCGCCGGTTGTCTCCCCCAGATCCGATGAGACTAACCTTATTAGATAAGGTGTAGGATTTGCCACAATCTGAACCACCTACCTGGGGACCAGTTCCGTTCGGGTTTGTATTCGCCATTTGAGAAGGGAGGTGTTGACCATACAACACCAAGCTCCATATTTAATGCATATTTGCATATTTATCAGCAACCGTTGATCGATTCAGTGTAATTCCAATGTCCACACAGCTTCTAAATTCAAGTCATAAATATTGATAATTTACTGGGAAGAGTTGATAAGAGTAAATAAGAAAATCTCAGAACAATAGTTGATATTCAAGAATGTGAGATATAACTGCCTCTTTGTCACAATTATTATCAACTTTCAGTTCTACTTTTAGTCTGTATGGTTGAAGATTATATAATTTCTTAAGTCTATTATTTGATGACCTTATGTACATTTTTTCTCCTTCTATTCTTGATTTAGTACCTATTTTCTCCAATTGTTAATGGCTTTCGCTTGTAATTTTCTTACCATCTTCCTAAAATATTTGTTTATCTCAGAATTTTATACTAAACCGTTTTAATACTTTTTTTCTTGGTTATGTTAGGTTAGATTTGGGTGTTAGTTAAACATAATCACTAAAATATAACTTTGGCTTATTAGTAAATAGTAAAGATTATGGTCGACTAATAGCAAGAAAATATTGCAAATTAAGGCGGTATGAATTTTATATAAAAAGTTAATAAAAAAAAACTAGGTCTATCGCAGACTAAAACATGAATAATCTTTTAAACCTCATCTCCAGAACTCATTAAACCTTTCAAAATCTGCTTTGTATTTGACACGCTATGTGCTATTAGGCTCTCTAAGTCTTCACAAAAAGCCGAATTTCGGTAGCTTTTTTGTTTACCTAATACAAAGAGAGACAAAATCTCGACAAGATTAACGGAAACGTCAAGAAAATAAAATCAGTAAAATTCCCGTAACATAGAAAACACCATAACACAAAAGCACCTTTCAGCATTTTGACTGTAAAACGGATGACATAATTTTCGAAAATCCTTAAAGGCGGTATCCACAATCGCATCTGCCACCAGGTCAGGACTAAGGTTTCATTAAGGCATGATATGTGCTGTTCATAATTATTATTGTGAATTACTTTACCTTGTTTAATGGGTTTAATAGTTTTTGTATTGTTTGTATTTAGAGTTGCATACGTGAATAATTTTTTTTATAAATGAAGACAACGATAGCTCAGCGGAAATCAAAATAAGAATAGAAAAAGCCAGATCCATATTCACTAAAATGAAGAGAGTGTTCTGCGGAAGAGATTTGAGCCTTGAAATGAAACTTCGCCTGATGAGATGTTACGTACTTTCTGTGCTGTTTTACGGAATGGAGTCATGGACGTTAAAAAAGATTGATACCAAAAAATTAGAGGCATTTGAACTGTGGATGTATCGCAGAATCCTGAGAATATCATGGACCGAGAGAGTCACAAATGTCGAGGTCTTGAGAAGAATGAACAAAGAAAAGGAAGTCATATTTACAATCAAAAAACGAAAACTGCAATACTTGGGCCACATTACAAGAGGCGAAAGATATGAACTGCTTCGAATAATTATGCAAGGGAAAATAGCAGGAAAAAGGTCCATAGGAAGAAGACGAAACTCCTGGCTAAAGAATCTACGGGAATGGTATAGTTGTAGCAACAACGAATTGTTTCGGTCAGCAGTTTCGAAAATACGTATAGCCCTGATGATCGCCAACCTTCGGAACGAAGATGGCACTTGAAGAAGAAGAAGACGTGAATAATGAAGATGTGCCTATCATGAACTATTTTATTTATCATAAGATGGCGCAGTAAAATAATAGGAACCTTCTAGATAAAACATTTTTTTTATTTTTTTCCTTCCTTAGTGATGATTGCGGGAACTGAACCCGTTTGCCATAGATATAACATACAGGCATATAAAGATGGAACGTGGAAAATTTTGAAACAATTTTAAAATTAAATTATTATTTGGAGGTTAAGTAATTGAGTTTTTATTTCAGCTGTTCCCATGTAAACTAAAGGAGATCTTGCCATCAATTGAAAATAAATTAAATCATTATTCAAGACCTATAGTTTAGCTCTTCTTATAAAATATTTAGAGTTATTGCTATTGAAAGAGATCAGCCGGTAGATGAAAATATAAATCAGACAAATTTATCTAGGTAAAGAAATAATAAATAAGACTTACTCACAATCAATTTAATTTAACTATTCAGACGACCGGTTTCGCTTTCTACAATATGCAAAGCATCTTCAGGTCTCGATACAAAGTAAAATAAATGCTGAAATGATAAAAACCTATATTAGGGTGTTGTCTAATAAAGATAAACAAATTAGATGTTATAAATTACAATAATTATGCCAATATTACATGTCTGTGATTTTTTTAAAATGAATAAAAATGAATAAAAAGGTATAAAAAGTTTAAACAGACAAGGTAAGACCCACAAATTGTTATAAAATAGTCTATTAGATTGTAATAAATTAATAAATGAGCAAATAAATAAACATTACTTACATGCCTTTACCCTATTAATTATTGGATGGTAGAACATGGTTGAAACTATTCTCCATTCAACAATATGGTATATATCAACAATTCATCCATCAACCAACAACATCTTTAAAAAATATGTTGCCTCCGGGTACGTCCTTTTCTTGGTATCGTTCCAGGGAAAAGAAGTTTGTATCTTTTTTCTCTCAAGAAGGTGACTTGGTGTTTTGCAGTGATGTGCCTGGACTTATGGCACGTTTCAAAATAGAATATGCTCCTGATGAGTGGAGACTTTTTATAGATTCTTCAAAAAGAAGCCTTAAAGCAGTGCTTCTATATAATGGCAATAAGTATGCTTCTATGCCAGTTGGACATTCTGCTCACTTGAAATAATGTTATGAAAACCTCAAACTGGTTTTAAACAAACTCTGCTATTCAGACCATAAATGGACACTATGTGGTGATTTGAAAGTGATATCAATGCTGCTTGGTCAACAAAGTGGTTGCACAAAGTTCTTTTGCTTTCCCTGTGAATGGGACAGTAGAGACAGAAAGCAACACTACATTAAAAAAAATCCACAAGGAAAAATTCCTGTAGCTGGCTGTATACCACGTATAACAAAAAGAGTTTAATCTTTGTAAATGGGTATATTTATTTAAAAAACCTTAAAAGGGCCACATCAATAAAACAAACGTTTTCGGACCACACAGTCCATCATCAGGTTTTTAAAATCGAAAAATGCTAGGTCACAATGCCTGAACCACCAAAATACTAGGGTAAAAACCCTTTAAATTACATTTAGTTATGAAATATTGTACATTTTGTTGTAAAATAACTGTGATGTTCAGTATTAAATTAAATTTGACTATAGGTAACACATGGCTCAATCTGGTTCCAGAGCCGGTGAGAGAGAACCTCTACACTCGTGGAGTGTAGAGTGAACAGCGGTGAGAACAGCGTGGAAGTTCCACGCTGTTCTCCGAGTGTAGAGGTTCTCTCTCACCGGCTTTGGAACCAGATTGAGCCATGTGTTACCTATAGTCAAATTTAATTTAATACTGAACATCACAGTTATTTTACAACAAAATGTACAATGTTTCATAACTAAATGTAATTTAAAGGGTTTTTACCCTAGTATTTTGGTGGCTCAGGCATTGTGACCTAGCATTTTTCGATTTTAAAACCTGATGATGGACTGTGTGGTCCGAAAACGTTTGTTTTATTGATGTGGCCCTTTTAAGGGTTTTTTTTTAAATAAATATACCCATTTACAAAGATTAAACTCTTTTTACATTAAAAAAGTTTAGCCATTGAGAAAAACCTTACAGGTGGGGGTTAAAAATGTTGAAAGGAAAAGCCTTGTGGATCCCAAAAAGGTATTACTACCACCACTCCACATTAAGTTGGGGTTAATGAAACAATTTGTAAAGGCGTTGCCAAAAGAAGGGGAGGGTTTCAAGTATCTTTGTGGACAGTTTCCTGGTTTATCCGAGGCAAAACTAAAAGAAGGAGTCTTTGTCGGATCAGACATTAGAAAACTGATGAGAGATCCCAATTTTATGGACAAAATGGAAACAAATGAAAAAGCAGCATGGACATCTTTTAAACTAGTTGTTACCGATTTCCTAGGAAACAAAAAAGATCCTAACTACAAGACAATCGTCGCAGACATGCTCGACAACTTTAGAAAGCTGGGATGTAACATAAGCATTAAAGTTCATTTCCTCCATTCACATCTAGACTACTTCCATGCAAACCTTGGTGATGTAACTGAAGAGCAGGGTGAAAGATTCCACCAAGATATCAAGGAAATGGAAAGAAGATATCAAGGAAGATGGAACGTCAACATGATAGCGGACTACTGCTGGATGCTAAAACGAGATTACCCTCAACGAGTACACAGCCGGAAAAGCAATAAAAGAAGCTTCGACGGAAAGCAAAAGCGTTATTATAAGGACTTATGAGCTTAAAGAGAAATGTAAGTGTACTAGATATGTAGTTTATAACATGTATTATACATGAAATAAAATCGTTTAACTTAAGAAAAATTTGAAAAATTGCTAAAATTTTGTTATTATATCAAAAAGTAATTCCTTTTTTGTAAGAAAAACCTTACCTGGTAGAAAAAAAAAATGGATTGCATTTTTGAAATCAGCGCTGAAAATACATAAAAATTAGTTATGAAATTCCAAACAATTTCAAAAAAATATTTTTTTTGTAAACCTGTGTTATATGCATATGATCGGGTGTTAGTATCTTCAAAGAAAAATATCTTCTTAGTTTAGCGTCACTTAAAAACCACTCTTCACGAACTTGAAAATTGGTTGAAGAAAAACAAGATTTCAGTTTTCACTCAGGAAATCAAAGTACATATTTTTTATTTTCAAAGAAACGTAATCTGATTAAACGGCAACTAAATCCGGAATTACGCTAATGACGTTAGGTTTTTAGAATGATTTTCGATACGAAACTTACGTAAAAAAATCATATATTACAAATTAAAATGTCAAAACGCGTAATTTTATAAGTTATATCCTATGTACCTATAACATTAATTTTAAGTACCGTCCTGGATATTAGCGGCAAACTAAAAGGGCTTGAAAAAGTAATGCTCAAAAGAATATAGAAATATAAAACAACCTGACGTGAATACGATTCAGGGGTGTTGAGAAATGTTACAGTATTGTTAGTGTCTACTTTGAGAGAAAATGCCGACTGACAGTGACCATATATTTTATACAATATAATTATATGAGCATATAAAGATTTCGAACTATTAAGAAAAAACTTTTTTAGACTTAGTTTTATTCAAGCCGAAATCTTTTAAGCCGATTTAGTATATGTGGTGTTATAACTATAAATATAACTGTAATTAATGAAGGTTAAAAAAATCCTTAAAGTATTAAATTTTTAGTATCATAAACTTTTATGAGCGAATGCCGAAAAAAATTAATGAAAATGGAACTTAACCAAATATATTGTGTAATGTACCTACCTACTCACATGTAAGATAATTAAAGTATCTATGTATTTCTATATAGTTTTTAGTCACCTGGTATATGTTATTTACAATTATGAAAAGTTCTCATGTATAATCACTAATAATTATTTGCTGTTAGAAATCAGAATCAATACTCTTCATAAATATTTTCCTATTTAGAATAAATAAGTTTCGCTAGTTTATTCGCCTAATACTTCGTATCTATGGAATAATAATAATTTATTTCTCTTATTTCTTTGTTCGATAAGCTATCCGTATTTGCTATTTTAATATTAATATTTGAGTCCAATCTCTTGTACTCAAATCCATCCAGAAACATCGTTAAATAATTGTAGATAACAGAACTTATAAATTCATAGTTTTAAGAAATAACAGGCAGTGTAATTTTCATCCTCTAATATAATAAATTTATACATGTCAATATATTCTGTTTAATTCCAAAACAAAGAGTTAGTCCGGAGAAGAAATAAACGCATAGTATTCCATAACAAAATTTGGTGTCAGAACGTGGGATATTAGTAGCAGAGTTCCTCTGATTGCTGATAGAAGGAGAGCTGAGGAATTTTTGAATTGACTTGTTTCCTTCGAGGAATCATTCAAAAAAAACTGTCAGTGTGGAAAAATCGCCACTACAACTAATTACATTGGGGTCCAGTACATCCAGTTCGAAATCCAGTTCCAGTCATAACCCAATTGTAGTTCCATCGGAAGTAGAGGTGAACCCGTGGAATAATAGACTATGCGACCAACAACAATATTCTACTTGTAAGTACATTCTATCTTAAATTCTGTCTCATATTTTAAAAATCTTGTAAACGTATGTCTACTTTATATCCTGATATAAGTAACTTATTTGACGAACAAATACCTTCTCCCGACTCAAATTCTCTTTCAAATTCTTCTACTTCTAATTCAAATAAAATGTCAGTATCAATTGAAATAGCTGAAAAACTTCTCATTCGATTTGATGGTACAAAATCAAAATTATACGAATTCATAGACAATTGTGATAAAGCATACAATTTAGTAAATCCGCAATCCAAACCCATCTTATTAGCCATTATAGAAACTAAATTAACCGATAAAGCTAGGGCCATAACTAGAAACAGAACATTTGACGAATGGAAAGATTTAAAAGACTTCTTATTAGATGCTTATTCTGAACGCCGAACTGAAGGTCAGTGGCAATTGGAATTACATTCCTTACGTCAGATGCCCAGTGAAAATGTAATGTCATTTGCAAATAAAGTTGAAAATTGCTATATAAAATTAATAAATACACTTGATCCAGACTTATCTCCAGATGCAAGAAATGCATGTACTAAACTCTTAAAAACTCAAGCACTAAATGTCTTTATTAGAGGATTAAACAAAGACCTCTCTATTTTAATCAAAGCCCGAAATCCAGATTCCTTAGAAAGAGCTGTTGCTATAGCAATTGCCGAAGAACAAGAACAGTTATCAAGACAAGAAATTTTCAGACCATTCTGTAATATTTGCAAACGAAATAACCATTCCTCAAATAACTGTCGATATAAAAACAATTCAGATAGAAATGTTAGATATCTTCAAAATTCTAGTTTTCAAAACCCAAAATATCCTAATTCAAATCTTCAAAGGTCAAATTCTCAAAATCAAAATTATAAACCTTCAAATTCAAATTCCAATTCTGATTTTCCTCCAAACTTAAGAAAAGAAAATACCAACACTTCCCAACGTTTTTGCAGATACTGCAAAAAACCAGGTCACGTTATAGAAGAATGTAGAAAACGCGAATTTAACAATAAAAACAAAAATCCAACAAATTCTTTAAACTTCCAGAATCCTCGACAACCAACGGTCGATTCTCGAGGAGTTCGTTCAGTTCAGGCCGTATCACAACCATCAACTTCTCAGTCACTTCCTATGTAGATTTACCCTTAGTAAATAATTCTAATCCATCCTCTTGCAAGTTTCTAATCGATACAGGCGCAGATATTTCTTTAATTAAATATTCAAAAATACTAAACATTCCAAAAATTTATTCTAAGTCTATTACTCTACGAGGCATTGATAAAAATGTCTTAAATCCAAATAAAACTATATGTAGTTGTAACGTAAATTTCAAGATAAAAGATTTTGTCCAAACTCATGTTTTCTATGTCGTAGAAGACGATTTTCCTCTTCATTTCGACGGTATATTAGGTAGCGATTTTTTTGAAATAAATAAATGCCAAATTGATTATAAAGAAAATAAATTAAACTTTAAAAATTGTTCTATTCCAATTGAATATATAAAATCTCCATTAAACAATGACAATGACGAATTTCTGAGAGATCAAAATATCGAGACAAGTTCTAATATCAATGAAATATTTCCTTATGATGCTAAATCCATAGAGGATCATTCTTATTTAGAAACCAATGATATCCAAATAACCTTAAGTAGTGAAGAACTACTATCCAATCCAATTCAATCTAAATCTAACTCTAAATCCAAAGAAAATTCAAGTCCAAAATGTGTAAAATCCACTGAGATATGCACAAATAAAACTTGTAACTCTTCACGAAATCATAAATCAAAATCCTGTTCAGAAGAAAAATCCTGTTCAGACGATCTTATACTAAATCAAAACTCTAATTCTAACTCAAGAAGTAATAAAACTATTCTATCCGCAAGAACTGAAACAATTGTTCAAATTAAAGTAATAAATAATGAATTAAGCGAAGGATTATGTCCCGAACGCGAAATCTTTAAAGGTGTATTTTTATGTCCTAGTGTTGTTAAAGTAAAAAATGATTTCTTTTTAACCTCAATCGTAAACACTACTGAAACGGATGTTGAATTAAACGATATTCAAGTAGCAATAGAAAAAATTCCAAATTTACAAAACAATGCAAATATACGAAAAATGTCTTCTTATAAAGATAATACGAATTCTAACAGAATTGCTAAATTAAAAAATGCCTTGAGAACAGATCATTTAAATAGTGAAGAAAAATCATCTTTAATTTCTATTTGCAAGGAGTACAATCATATCTTTTATCTGGAAGGAGATCAACTTACCAGTACAAATGCCATAACTTGCAAAATTCCTTTAAATTCTAATGTACCTATTAGCACTAAATCATACAGGTATCCTGAAGTACACAAACATGAAGTCGAAACTCAAATAAAAGGTATGCTAGATCAAGGTATTATCGAAGAATCAACTTCGCCATGGAATTCGCCCCTTTGGGTTGTGCCAAAAAAGGCCGATGCTTCAGCAAAGAAGAAATGGCGAATTGTTATAGACTATCGACGACTAAATGATATTACTATAGGAGATTCATTTCCACTTCCGAATATAGTCGATATATTAGACCAATTGGGTCATTCAAAATATTTTTCAACAATAGATTTAACATCAGGATTTCACCAGATCAAAATGGATCCTGATGATTCTCCAAAGACTGCTTTCTCAACTCCGTCTGGACATTATCAATATTCACGAATGCCATTTGGATTAAAAAATGCTCCCAGTATTTTTCAAAGGCTAATGAATACTGTCCTCTCAGGAATACAAAATTACAGATGTTTTGTCTATCTCGACGATATAGTCATTCATGCCGATACATTAGAAAATCATAATAAAAGATTAAAAGAAGTATTCGAAAAATTGTCTACATTCAACTTAAAAATACAACCAGATAAGTGCGAATTTTTTCGTCGCGAAGTAATGTATTTAGGACATTTAATAACTGAATTTGGTGTCAAACCGGACGAAAAAAAGGTATGTGCTGTTACAGATTTTCCTGTACCCAGAACACAAAAAGATATTAAGAGCTTTTTGGGTCTCACTGGTTATTATAGACGCTTTATAAAAAATTTCAGTGCTTTAACACAACCTTTAACAAAACTGCTGAGGAAAAATGTTGAATTTAATTGGACAAGCATTCAACAACAGTCATTTGAGAACCTGAAATCAATACTTTGTTCAGAACCAATACTTCAGTATCCAGATTTTACCAAACCCTTTGTCTTAACAACGGATGCTAGTAATTATGCAATAGGGTCCATACTTTCTCAAGGTAAAGTACCAGATGATTTACCTATTGCTTATGCTAGTCGTACCTTGAACAAAGCGGAATCAAACTATAGCACAACAGAAAAAGAATTACTTGCAATTGTATGGAGTGTTAAACACTTTAGACCATATTTGTACGGAAATAAATTTTTCATTTATACGGATCATAAACCACTCACATGGCTATTTAATGTAAAAGATCCCGGATCAAGACTCGTTAGGTGGAGATTAGCATTAGAAGAATATAGCTATGAAATTATTTATAAACCAGGTAAATTAAATCAAAATGCTGATTGTTTAAGTCGTCCTCCTTTAACCATATCTGAAACAAATATTTGCGAAGAAAACAAAAACCCGGCAACAATCACCTTACAAATAAACAAAATGAGTAAAGAAAATAATGACACTTATTCACAGTTCTTATCTAAATCCGAAACTATATTAATAACAAATGATAATATAAAAGAAACAAATGAAAAGATTACATCATTTTCACAAAATTTAGCATTGTTTGTTTCCGTAGATTTAAATTTTAATGAGATCGTTCAGAAACAAATAAATAAACAATTCAGTCATATAGAAAAATTGAAAGCCAAAAATCCAAGACTAAATGACATTATATATATTTCTGATCAAAATAAAAACTTTTATTACATATTTATAAAAAATAATTATTGGGACAATACCTCTTATGAAGATATATTTAATTCCCTAATAAAATTAAGAGACTGGTTATTAAACGATAAAATATTAAAAATTTGCCTACCCAGAATAACTTTTAGCTACGATAAATTAAGTTGGGGAAAAATTAGATCTATGATTAGATTTATTTTTAGAAAAACTGATATATCTATTATCATTTATCATGATATACTAACAAATCCTGAACCTGAGGAAATAACTACAATATTACAAGAGAATCACACTAGTCCTACGGCTGGACACTCTGGTTTTCATCGGACATACAATCGTATAAAAAAACATTTCAAATGGAATAATATGAAAAATGATATTAAAAACTTTATAAAAACCTGTGAATCTTGTCAGAAAAATAAACTCGTTAGAAAAAAATTCGTAAAGCCCATGGAGATAACAACAACAAGCTCAAATCCATTAGAAAAAATATTTTTAGATATAGTAGGTCCTTTACCTTTAACCGAGTCAGGTAATAAGTTCATATTAACATTACAAGATGACTTAACAAAATTTTCTCAAGCTTACGCAATTCCGAATCATGAAACCAAGACTATCGCTGAAAATCTGGTTCGTGGATTTATTTGCAAGTTTGGAAAACCCGATATAATAGTTACTGATCAAGGCCGAGATTTTACTTCCAAATTATTTTCTCAAATCGCCAAGCTTTTTAAAATCAGACATATAAATTGTACTGCTTATCATCCAGAATCAAATGCTGCATTAGAAAGGAGTCACGCTACTTTAGCAGACTACCTTAAACATTATATTAAAGCTGATCAATCCGATTGGGACGAATGGCTAGATTTTGCTATGTTTTCATATAATACAACTAATCATACTTCAACCAAATTCACACCATATGAACTAATATTTGGATATACACCTAATCTACCTAGCAGTATAATACGACCAGTAGAACTCAAATATACATATGAAGATTATTTAGATAATTTAACACTTAAACTTAGAAAATCTCATGAGTTAGCAAAAACGAATCTATTAGAATCTAAAGTAGTCAGTAAAAAATATTATGACCAAAAGATTAATGACACCGTTTTCTTAGAAGGACAATTAGTATATCTCCAAAATGAGCAAACAAAGAAGGGTCAAACCAAAAAACTTACACAAAATTATAATGGACCTTATAAAATTCTAGAGATAAATTCTCCTGTCAATTGCACAATTTTAGTAAATAAAAAACCAATAAAAGTTCACATGAATAGATTGAAACATGCTTTTGTTTCAGGTATGCAATAATATGGCTGACAAATAGTGAACAAATTCACAAGAAATATACCAATACTCCTATCAACAAATCACCTGGAATCTATTACGAACACATAAAAAATGTTCAATTTATTGAAACTCATTGGAACATATTAAGTCATATTCCTTTACAACCTTTTACAGACAAATTAAATTTTGTAGATCTCACCTATCAAAAAACATTAAGACTGTGTCAAAACAAACCAGTTCTTATTGAATTACGATTATGTGATACTTCACTAAAACTCTTAGGACAAATCATACCTAGACTCTTTCAAGATGAACAAACTTTAAAAAACATAATTCTGCATGAACATTTTAGACCAAAACGCGCTCTATTTAATGCAATTGGATCTGTTTTCAGGACCTTATTCGGTACCTTAGACAGTGATGATGCTGAAAATTTCAATAATGCTATTAACAAAGCTGAAAGTAACGAAAATCATCTTCTTGATTTACTAAAACAACAAATTCATGTAGTAAAAGCCACGATTGCAAATTTTAATAACTCTATTACAAATCTAGACCGAAACAAAGTGATTTTTGATAAAAATTTTGAATCAATTACCAATTACACAGATAAAATGAATAATAAATATTTTAATTTAGATTTAAAACAAAAAATTGAAGAACATTTTACTTTACTAACTTTCTTTATAACAGAATTACAACAAGAATATTCTACTTTAATAAACGTTATTCTATTTGCAAGAAATAATAACCTTCATCCTTCTGTTATAACACCTGAGCAACTAATTCAAGAATTATCTAAAACGGTAACGCATTTACCTAGTACATCGACTTATCCATTTCCATTGACTATCGATTATGCTCATAAATATTTCGATATCATTTTACTTAAATATATATATTTTGATAACAAGATTTTAATTACGGTTAGTATACCTTTGGTTAGTAATACTCCTTATTCTCTTTTTAAACTAATATCTCTTCCTATAATTCATCCAACATTAAAGAGACTTACCTTTATTCTTCCATCTGTCAAATATCTTGTTCTTTCAGAAAATAGAAACATTTATGTTACTATTGATACATTAGAAGACTGTTATTCATTAGATGAAGAAAAACTTATTTGCAAAAATCCTGATACTTTCCGATTTACACACACTAATCCAATTTGTGAAACTGAATTGTTAACTTCAATAACAAACATACCATCTAGTTGCGATACTCGTATAATTCAAACAGAATATGAAATTTGGCATAAATTAAACAAACCAAATTCTTGGATATATGTTTTACCCAAACCAACAGATTTAACTTTAAGCTGTCAGACTAGTACGCCAATATCTATTGTTCTTTCAAACACAGGTATTTTTTCTACTTCGAATAATTGCAAAACTTACACCGGATCAACTATTTTGATATCTGTCTCAAATCCAAAAGAAAGTAATTTTCAGTCTATCATTCCAGATTTATCCCTTCCAGAAGTCTGTTGTGATGATATTAAGATAAATAATGAATCCAAATTACACCTTGTTCCCTTACAATTAAATAATCTCGATCGAGATGCATTAAATTTAGCAAGCCATAAACTAGATAATTTAGAGAAAATGACCTCAGAAACAAATATTAATTTTTCAGACACAATAAAAAATAGTTCTTATTTCACTTATGCAATCTTATTTTTGATAAAATGTATGTTACTTTATATTTTATACAGGATAATTAAATATTTTTACCGACGATTTCGTAGAAATCCGTCACATAGTTGTCAACAAATTACAAATTGTTTAACACTAAATATATGTCAAAGTAAACGAAAACATGTACATGAGACAGATTTAAGTATAGATTGTAAACATAATAAAGACAATAATTATAGTGAATCCAAAAAGTGTGAAGAGACTAGTTTCACAGAGACTACACCGATAAGACGAAGTGAAAGACTATCGAGACTAAAAGAAACTATTTAAATGTGTTAAAATAAAATAATAATGTATACAAATGTTTTATACCATTTAAATGAAAATTCATTTTACAATTATTTTCATTCTTACAAAAGGAGGTGTAATGTACCTACCTACTCACATGTAAGATAATTAAAGTATCTATGTATTTCTATATAGTTTTTAGTCACCTGGTATATGTTATTTACAATTATGAAAAGTTCTCATGTATAATCACTAATAATTATTTGCTGTTAGAAATCAGAATCAATACTCTTCATAAATATTTTCCTATTTAGAATAAATAAGTTTCGCTAGTTTATTCGCCTAATACTTCGTATCTATGGAATAATAATAATTTATTTCTCTTATTTCTTTGTTCGATAAGCTATCCGTATTTGCTATTTTAATATTAATATTTGAGTCCAATCTCTTGTACTCAAATCCATCCAGAAACATCGTTAAATAATTGTAGATAACAGAACTTATAAATTCATAGTTTTAAGAAATAACAGGCAGTGTAATTTTCATCCTCTAATATAATAAATTTATACATGTCAATATATTCTGTTTAATTCCAAAACAAAGAGTTAGTCCGGAGAAGAAATAAACGCATAGTATTCCATAACCAATTGTAAGCTTTTTCTTCTATTAACAATTTGTCTTCAGAGATTGAAAATCGTTAAGACTTAATATTTTAATATTTTTATAATTTAAATATACAGTTACAGATGACATACTTTAATGAACTAAGCAGCACTTTTAATTAAAAAGTATCAGTATTCATATTAATTTTTATTATATTTCCCACAATATAAATGATTCTGTTGTGCATGAGAAATGTGCATGTTTGTCACAAAAATGATATAAGAACGTGTAGCCAGCAACTCTCTGGATTTGGTGAATCTATCTTCAGTCTTGACTCCCTGATGGAAGTTAAGTAGTCGTCGTGATATCGTATTTGGTCATTCTCTTTAGATTCCAGTCTGTCGTGTCTAGGTCTTTTGTAACTTCCTGTGATCTGGTCAATCAATCTTGTTGGAGATCTCTCTTGTGTGGTCTTCGGCCTTCGACCTTCCCTTGAATGTTGATGAGTCACTCCATATTGCCTATGACCTCATGACATGTCCAAAATATTTTGTTTGTTTGATAAAATGAAAGGCATATATCGAGCAATGAGTTTATGACATTCTGCAATTGTTGGCTAGGCCAAAATTTGACGAAATGCTCATGAAGATGCTCTAGGAAGCGAAAGTACTTGGGCAAGATTTAATTAATAAAACAGTGCTCGATATCTGCTTTTTACGTTATTAAACTTCATTTATTCGAGCATTCAACCTTATATGAATTTTAATTGTTGTACTTGGATTTTGCTGGACAGTTTCTTACTGATCTTTAATTCTCTTGGAATAGAATTGTTTGTTTTATAGTTCTATACAGCCTTCTCCAGCAAAATACTTCAGAGGTCAGTATCTTCTCTACCTTATCTGCCTCTACCTTCAGTTCAACAATCTCATTTTTAACGTTTTTGAAACATTTTTTCATATTCTGTTTTTCTTCATTTTCATCTTTAATGAAACCGGTGAATATTGGTTATATCTGGATGATTGCTGTATTGGCTATCCTCCATCATGATTTTTGTCTTTGGCATATTTAATTTCAGACCAAATTTTTAATCACATTTTCAAACAGCCGTGTGAGATCGATCAGATTTTTTAGCTATTGGCAACAAGGGCTGTATCGCTCGCTAAGCTTAGATTATCATTTATTTTTTGATCATTAATCCAGATTCCTTTAAGCGCTCTCCTCGCAATATGTTCTTAGTATATATTAAATGTCTTTAGTATCCTCTTCTGAGGAGCAATAAGCTGTAGTCTGATAAAAGTTGCCAGAAAACTTCTACAGTTACAAATACCGAGTTCTACAGATAATTCTACAAGGCAAGATTAAGGAAGAGGGAGGCCCTGGACGCAGACATATATTGACGCTGGTAAATGTTATCTATTTCGAGCATCGCGCATGTAGATAAGAATATAAAAAGATTGATGGTCCAAACAGCTTTAGTAAATAGCACCGAATGGTAGAATAAGCTTGTAAAGAGCTAGGTTTACTTAGGCTGTAGCATCGGTGATAATAATGGATAAGCAATTTAGGAAGGCTCTTAAAAAAATTAACATAAGCGTTGACCTTATAAGTGCAGTTGAAAACAGCTTTAGTTACGTGTACGAAAATGAAAAGCAGGGTCAAGTATGGCTTTCTATACAATTAAGAATTAAAATATTTTTGTTCCCAGCCTATTGTAACCCAAGCTGGTTAAATTTGTTTTTAATATATGCAACATCCTGGAAAAAATATATTGTAATATAAATATATTAAGAAGTATAGTAACTTTACTCCATAATTCAGAAAAAACGCATGGAAGAACAAACAACAGTACGTTTATCAGGTAAATAAAACTCTTTACCAACACTTCTGTTAAGGCTTTGTACTACTATAACCATTTGGTAGTATTCCTTTTAGTTCCGCCTATGGAAACAATCATATATCAAGTGATGAAAGGGACAAGGAACACCTTCGGCCAGCGAAAAATTATTTGAAATGTGAGAAGAGTTATAACTTGTGTGTAGTTTTGTTACTTTCATAAATTATCGTCACGATTGCAATCTACGTTCGGAGATAAATATGTTTTATTCGCTTTTTGCTATTAGCATGTCACAGAATATTTTTTCTCATAACTTTCAAAATCTTTATAACCAATACCTGAAAATGCAGTTAGCAATTATTGGATTAAGAAATAAAGTTTTTTTTTAATAATTTTTACTTTTAGATTGAAAATATTATATAATATTAGTAAAAACTAAAAAAGGATACCAAATGGGAGAAAAACAACTTAAAATAATCTGCTATTCAGACGACGCAATAGTACTCTCTCAAAGTGAAGATAGTTTACAACGTATGCTGCACCAATTTAATATAACCGCCAAAAATTTAACATGTTAATTTCCCCAAAAAATGCATGGTTACAACAGCAAATTTACTAAGATGTAAATTGGAGCTGGAAGGTCAGATAGTAGAAAAAGTGATAAAGTTTAAATATCTAGGCATCACATAATCTAGCTACGGAAAGCTCGAAACCAAAGTGGATGATCAAGTGAATAGAGCAAACAGAACCGCAGGCTGCTTAAATGAAACAATATGGAGAAATATAAATATCGGGAAAGAAACGAAAGGCAGAATTTACAAAACAGTCATCAGACCAATAATGACATACGCGGCAGAAACAAGATCTGACACAGAGAGGACAAAAAGGATGTTAGAAACAGCGGAGATCAAAACACTTGTAAAATTAATGGTAAGACACTATGAGACAGAGCCAGAAGTACATATATACGACATAGATGCAAGGTCTTCTTATTCAAGTTCCATGACCGTTATCGATCGTTGGATATCATGTTGGCTACCATATTCGCTATCGTGACTTTATTGACAGCAGCTCTAAATAACGATGTAGTTGATTTTCCATACCATTGCCTTAGATTTTTCAGCCATGATGTTCTTCGTCTACCAGGACCACGATTACCTTGGATCTTTCCCTGAATGATCAGATGTAAAAGATCATATTTTTCAGGGTGTCTCATAATGTGACCGAAGTATTCCAGCTTGCGTTTCTTTATTATGTTGACCAGTTGTGTTGTTTGGCTCAGCCGTCTAAGGACCCTCCTCATTTCTAACTCTGTCGACCCAGCTTATTTTCAGTAGTCGTCTGTATACCCACATCTCAAAGGCTGTCAAGCGTTTAAGCATAGCCTCAGTTAGAGTCCACGCTTCCACTCCATACAGCAGGACAGGAAAGATGTAGCAAGATGTCATAACGAACTCTAAGGTCAATGCTAAGATCGTGACTGCAAAGTACGTTTCTCATTTTTACAAAGGCAGCTCGGGCTTATTCTGTTTGGCTTTTAATTTCTGCGATTGGATCCCAGCTCTCATTGATATTACTGCCGAGATACACGAGTTTCTCTACTCTGTCCAGTGTGGCATCTCCGACTTTTATACCGTCATCCTGTATATAATTTTGTTTGCTAGCTATCATATATTTAGTTTTCTTAACGTTGAGTTTTAATCCATACTGATCACAAGTCTGTTTTATTTTGTTCATTAGATTTTGAAGGTCTTCTCCGCAATTGGCAAGGACTAAGGTATCGTCGGCATATCTAATATTGTTGACGGTTACTCCGTTCACAATAATACCTTCGGTTGCCTCCATTAAGGCTTCCTTAAATATTTCCTCCGAATATAAGTTAAAAAGTAAAGGCGACAATATACAGCCTTGTCTCACTCCTCTTTTTATATTTATTTTATCCGACAGATTCAAGTAGAGAACATCAAAAACTGGGTAAGAAATAGAAGAGTAGAATGGAACGGTCATATAAGCCAATTATATAGACATAAAAGAGATATCTACACATCATAGTCCAAGTCATTAGTGCGTTATATATAGTGCAGCCACGGCTGTGAACATTCATTCTTGATTTATTATTGTTATTGTATACTTGTTTTGATTCATTATTTAACCATGTGTATTTAGTTAATTTTAAATAAATTGTTTTTAAAAACGCGAGTCTGAAAACGAGTTACTTAATTGGCGCAGTCAGTAGGATACCTGAAGGTTGCAGCAGATTCCAGTTAATTGCAGTACAACCGTTGGTGTCCACCATTTATCCGGAGAACCTACAATAAACAAGTAAGTTACTGAGAATTTTCCTTACTTCTTATTTTCCTTTATATTTTGAAAATTATTACCAGTTTTATTTTATTTTTACCATTTGTCAGAGATTGTAATAAATCTTCTTCATTTGAGTAATTTTAAAAACATTTTTTATGCAAAGTGATATTGATAATTTAATTTGTAACTTAAACAAAATGGCATTAAATAACACACCCACAATTCAAGCGGCAAAAGCTCTCGCTGACTTTTTACCCAAAACATTTAATGGGGATCCGTTAAAATTGGAAAGCTTTATCCAAAGATGCGACCAGTATTATCGCACTTATGGACAGACAACGGATAATACCTTGAACGATTTTACATATAATGTATTATGTTCGAAGTTACAAGACAACGTATTAAACTTCGTAATGTGTAGACCAGATTTAAATACCTGGCCATTGATTCGAAGTACATTGAGAAATAACTTCGGCGACAGGATCGACAGGCAAACATTGAATAAAGAATTCCTACAAACAACAAAATACAAAAACGAAAATATTATAGACTTTTTAGCAAGAATATCGCAACTCAAATCAAGATTGGAAATTAAAATAAATTCAGAAACGAATTTAAGTGCTGAACGAAAAAACGATATTAATGGAACAAAATGAAGCAAATTCCATAGACATTATACTTGCAAACGTAGATGAGAAAGCTAGAACGATTCTTGAAATAAAGGAACCGAAATCGTTTATAGAAGCATCCGACATATTAAATAGACAATTTTATAATGACCAAAGAGTCGATTCAATAAACTTTTCAAATAAATTTAAAGGAAAACCTCAATTTCAAAATTCAAAATCAAATAATCAAATAAGTTAATAACCAACAACACCGCAATCTTAATCCAAACTTTAATCATCGCTATAACACACGTTATTCATCTAATTCTAATTATTCAAATCACCATGAACAAAATAATCATTTCAATCAGCCTAATACATCAAGGCAAACCTTTTCCAATTACAACCAATCTAATCCTAATCGTCATTTCAATCAACCAAGTACATCAAAACAAAATTTTCCAAGCCAACCGATAAAAATTCAATCTAGACCTATTCAAACTAAATATTTTACAAACGAACAAGTTTTTAGAAACCAAAAAATGTATTTGATCCCAGGAATGTCCCAAAAAATACATTCTCACCGGAACCAATGTCAACGACATCTAGAATCTCTTCCGGAAAACAAAAATTTCCCTTTATTCAGAGAGGCCCTCCAAATTTCCAATTCGAGGAACTTTATCAAGTAGAAGACGAAAATGAAGATAACCAATATTGTGATGCATATAATCACCTTCCAAATCCCCAAACAGACTCTGTAAACATAAATGAAAATTTTCAAGAGGATCGTCACGAAAATCCCGACGATTAACCCAACACATTGATCTAAATAATACAATTCCCAATTCTCTCCCATACATTCAATTAAACTTTCCAACTCCCATTAAATTACTAATTGACACAGGCTGTCACCCATCTCTCCTAAGACCCTACATTGCCGAAAAATACTTTTCAGAAAAAATCACAAGACACACAACTCCGATTATTACGTGTGCAGGATCCCGAGAAATCCCAATTCAAAGCCAAAATCCCCCTTTTGCAAGAATTTCACATATCCGAACCTCTCGACTTTGTCTTATTTGATTTCCATAATTATTTTGACGGTATATTAGGAATACGAGACCTTCGAAAATTACACTTAAATTTAGATTTAAATCGCCAAATCCTTTTTAATCAAAACTCAGAGATCCCTCTTAATTATAGAAAAGATTTTAATAGTCAAAAGATAGAAATTCCACCTTTTTCGTCTGTAATAAAAAATATACAGACATCATTACCAGATGGAGATATCTTTCTTAACGACATTGTTAATGAAACAAAAACAATAAAAATCCCATCAAGTTTAGTTCATGTTGAAAACGGACGTGTAAAAATTGAATTTGTTAATAAAACATTCCACACACAACTAATTAATGATCGATAACAACTTTCTAAATAATTTTGCGGAAAATTTTGATACAAGAAATTTTAATTGCTTTTCAATGGAAGAAATTATGAACATTACTATAAACGATACAATTAACACTAAGGACCGGAAAATAACTTTGGAAAAATTTATAGACAAGATCATTTGAATCTTGAAGAAAAACATGCACTGAAATTATTAGTAGAAGAATACCAAGATATTTTTCATAACCCTGAAGACAAATTGACCTTCACAAAATCAAGTAAAACACAGCAATTAATACCACCGATGAAATTCCAGTATATTCAAAATCATACAGATACCCCCACATACATAAGGAGGAGATAAGAAAACAAATCAATAAAATGCTAGAAGATGGAATAATCAGACCATCACAGAGTCCGTGGAGTTCTCCCATTTGGATTGTTCCAAAGAAATTAGACGCTTCAGGAAGACAAAAATGGCGAATCGTGGTAGACTATAGAAAAATAAATGAAAAAACTGTTGACGATCGCTACCCATTACCTCCATTCAGGATATACTAGATAAACTTGGCAGATGCCAATATTTTACTACAATTGACTTAGCTTCTGGATTTACACAGATAGAAATGGAGAAAGAGTCTATTCCTAAGACAGCTTTCAATGTCGAAAATGGCCACTATGAATATCTTCGTATGCCATTTGGCCATAAAAATGCACCTGCAACGTTTTCAACGAGTAATGGATAACATACTCAAAGATATTTTAAATAAAATTTGTTTTGTATATATGGATGACATAATAATATTCTCCACTTCACTTCAAGAAAACATAAGTAATATAAAACAAGTCTTTAAGAGATTGAGAGAGAAGCTGGTTTAAAGATACAATTAGACAAATCAGAATTCTTTTGCAAAGATGTAGAATTTTTAGGACACGTCATTACGCCAGAAGGCATTAAACCTAATCCGAAAAAGGTAAATGCAATAAAAAAATTTCCCATCCCAAAAACTGCCAAAGAAATTAAATCATTTTTAGGACTCATAGGCTATTACCGAAGATTTATAAAAAATTTCGCCAAATTGACTAAACCGCTAACATCATGCTTAAAAAAAGGAATGCAAATCAAAACACACTCCTGAATTTATAGAAAGTTTTGAACTTTGTAAGAACATCCTAATGAATGATCCTATCTTACATACCCAGATTTTAGCAAACCTTTTAATGTAACAACAGATGCTTCAAAATTTCGCAATCGGAGCAGTACTATCTCAAGGACCAATAGGAAACGACTTACCTGTTGCTTTTGCATCTAGGACTTTGAATCCAGCGGAATGTCCACTACAGTACCATAGAAAAAGAACTCTTAGCTATAGTATATGCTGTTAAATATTTCAGACCATACTTGTACGGCACAAAATTCAACATTAATTTGTGACCATAAACCCTTACAATGGCTTTTCTCCTTAAAGGAACCTAATTCCAAACTAATAAGATGGAAACTTAAATTAGAGGAATACGACTACCAGATTATTTATAAGAAAGGCAAATTAAACACAAACGCAGATGCTCTCTCCAGAGTAGAAATTCATCCCATAGATACCGAAGATAACGACAAATTGTCCATTATAATGAACTTAGACCACAACGAATTTATTGATCTTGAAGAATCAACAAACGAATGTCGAAACTTAGAGACTTAGATTCGAATGATATTATATTAAACCTGCTCTTGATCACAACGATATACAAGATATTATAAATATTAATCCATACCAAAACATAACACAAGAATTTATTAACGAAATAATCGACAAAGAACTACCAGTACCAGAAGAAGATATTGTAGAATCCATAGAAGAAAATACCAAAAAAGATAAGAAAATAAAAATTCTTCAAAATATAGCAATACCAAATACAGAAGAGAAATCTGACGATTTAGAAACGGTGCATACTAGTCAAGAAGATCCCATATTAAATATACCGTATACAGAAAAGGCCATAAATATATACAAAAATCAAATAATAATAACTTCTGCAAATATATCGAAACCAAAAATATACATAACGAAAAAATATTCAACAAAAATAGATATCATGGCAAATACCAAAAAATGATTTTGAAGAAACACAGTTTCTATGTTTAATTAAAGAAATCATAAAACCCCAATACGACCTATTGCCTACTATTTAAAAACAAAGACCTCGAAATACCTTTTATTCGTTTTATGACAAACTCATTTAAAAATAATACATTTTCCTTAGTCATTTCAAATAAAATTCTAACGGATATAACGGAAGAAGCGGAAAAACAAGAAAGGTTAAAATTTTACCACGAAACGAAACACAAACCACAGAGGCATTAATGAAATCTTGCAGCACTCAAAAAACATTTCTACTGGCCTGACATGGACAAAGATGTCACAAATTACGTCAATACTTGTGACCTATGTCAAAAATCAAAGTACGAAAGACATCCCACCTCACTTATTCTCAAACCAACACCAATTGGCAATTCCCCTATGGAACACATATATATCGATACATTTAAGTTTAGTAACCAAAATTTCCTTACCATTATAGATAGCTTTTCTAAATTCGGTCAAGCCTATCCCATAAATTCAATAAACGCTATGGAAATTGTTAACAAATTAACATTCTTTATAAGTCACTACGGAATACCCAAACAAAATCACATGTGACAATGGCACAGAATTTAGGAATAAAAAATTATCAAGATCTCTGTCTCTTACATCATATAGATGTCCATTACGTAACCGCCTACAACCCAAATAGCAATAGTCCGATAGAAAGATTTCATTCTTCAATCATAGAAAGTTTGAGAATACTTAAAGAAGAAAAAGAAAATATCATTATTTCTCAGTTAATGAGTTACGCAATATTAGCTTATAACAATAGTATTCATAGTGCTACAGGCATATACTCCCTTTCAAATAATGCGAGGCAAACTAGATTATAAAAACCCTTCGAACGAGATGAGAATGAAAGAATAACACAATATATTCATGATCACTCAAAAAACCTAAAATACTTAACAATATTATTCTTAAATAAACTAAATAAAAACCAAACACAAAACTTAGAACGTGCAAATAAATCTAAACAATCAGAAATAAAATTAGACACGAATCGTCCCATAATATCAGTTAAAAGGTTCAGAACAAAGATTAGCAAAATGTAATCAACCTTATCAAAAATTAGTAAATCCCAAATTAGTTGGAGATAATAAAAATATTATCCAACAATAAAGTATATCACTTGCGAAGTATAAAACCTCAACGATTGTTACAGATAACTACAATCAACATGAAAAATACTAGCGATGACGATACTCCCTCTATCTACAAGGATATCAAACGTTAGAAATAAAAGAAATTAATAATCCCATCCTACCTGTTCAAATTGGACAAGCAAAAAGGATACTATCCAAAACATACATTTCTTTATCATATTAATTTATCCCAACCATTAGAAATAAGTAATCAAATATATAATGAAGTAATAAACTTAAGAAATTCTATTAAAGTAAACAATCACTTTTCAATATTAATTATAAACAAAATAGATTCATGCCATAAAACTAAGTAAAGCTATAAATAATCAATTAGAAACATACCCACAAAACCCCAGAACCAAACGAGCATTAATTAACGCAATAGGAAAGGTATCCAAATGGCTTTTTGGCACCTTAGACACTGATGACGAAAATTATTACAACAACTACTTATCCACTCTCAATGACAATCAAAATAAGATAAATTCAAGTTTATTTCAGCATCACACCTTGTTAATAGAAATGTCGAAAACGTACTCAAAAGGATTTGAAACAATTAAAGAAAATCAAATAATAATAAGCAAACAAATGACAATAATATTCAGAAGAAATTAAAGAATTAATAAATGTAGAAAAAGCTTTCTCAATAAATATAATAATAGATAACCTAATAAATCAACTACACGACCTACAAATTTTGGTCAATAACATTGAAACCGCTATATCACTAGCAAAACTAAATATTCTTCATAGCTCAATTATTAATCCTTTGCAATTAGAATCAATAATACTAAAATTAAACAAAATATATACGGTACGAAATGTACCAAAACTTCAAAATTTTATGAATTATTACAGTCTCTTCTCAACTCAGGTGAATATTCATGGGAACTTGGTAATTTTCAAGATTCATACCCCAATAGTTAGTAATCCTTAAAATATTTCCGAATATATCCTATTCCTTTAAACAACCTAACAATTATACCCGATCAACCATTCCTGCTTCTCAGTAACGAAGAAAATTGGACAACATCTGAACAATGTCCCGAAATCGAAAACTACTATTACTGTCCAAAGAAGTACCTACAAGAAAATACACAACCTTGTTTAAGCAAACTCATCCGAACTGGCAAGAATAAATGTATAAGCACAGACTATCCATTGAAGAAGACTGAAATAACCACAATTAATTCAAACCAGCTAGTAATCGTACCCATCAATCCCATAAGAATAGAAGCAGATTGTGAAAAGAACGGTATATTACGAAATAGACAAACCTTCCATCATAACCATCGACAAATGTAAAATAACCATCGACAACAAAATTTACGAACAAGAAGAAACAATGCACGAAGAGTATGTATTCGATTTACCCAAATTCGAGTTTTCAAAGTAATTTAACCCAAGTTCCAACAATAAAACTAAAAACATTAGACGACGCAAAAATCAAGCATATCCAGACCGTAGCAGAGAATATTGAACTACCAGAATTAAAAGAAGCCCCGACGTATCACAATTGGACCAACACATCTCTCATCATCCTTATTACACTAATAATCTCTGTTTTAGCTTATTTCAAAGTATTCAAATCCAAACTCAACTCCATCACAAGAAGTCGACCAAGAGAGGCACATGGCTCAGAAAATCCAACTCCCTTGATTTTCCGAGCTTAAGGAGGGAGGAATTATATAGACATAAAAGAGATATCTACACATCATTAGTCCAAGTCATTAGTGCGTTATATATAGTGCAGCCACGGCTGTGAACATTCATTCTTGATTTATTATTGTTATTGTATACTTGTTTTGATTCATTATTTAACCATTGTATTTAGTTAATTTTAAATAAATTGTTTTTAAAAACGCGAGTCTGAAAACGAGTTACTTAATTAGCCAAGTACCAACAAATAGAGTAGTAAAGACGACAAGAGACGGTTCTCCAATAGGAAGACGATCAGTAGGTAGCCCAAGAAAACGATGGAATGACAACTTATTGGAGGCACATTGAAAAACAGAGAGAGTCATGTCTATATAAAAAGAAGAAGAAGAAGGAGATTAAAAATATCGTTAATTTTGCTGTTTCTTCTTCTATATAATTCTTCAAATATAGCTAAACTTCCTGCCAACGGTGGATTGGAGGCCTCCCACAATGTAATATCTTCTGTTTAGACAAAATTCTGTAATTATATGTAAATTCTATTGGATGCAACTTTTGTAACTTTCTCTTTTTTATTTAAGACACGATTATAATTATGTTCAACGAAACTATAAAGAATAGTAATTAAGAATTAATGGTAACTTTCTGCTTTACTAATGAACTGAGAACAACCCAATATAAGAATAAAATCGACAAGGAAAATGAAATGTACCTTAATAAAGGTACATCATTTAAAACCCTTTCGGCTAGATCACAGAACATTTTCGGACTAAAAAGTCTAGCATCAGCGTATTATTACCAGACAAGACACTAAAAAAGGACCCTTAAGCTAGCGGGGACAAATGAGAGCAATCCAATTTAACCTACGTAATATTTTTTCACCCATTTTTCAATAATTTATTACCAACCTAATAATTTTTCGCCAACAAAAAAACCTCAAGGGGAGCGATTCTGCTGGATTAAGGTTCAAGCTAGCAGAATTCAGAAAAAAAAAATTTTGCCGATGGGATATTTTTAACCATTTGTCACTAATTTATTACCATCCTAATAATTTTTTCATCGCCAAACCACCCACAAGGGGAGCGATTTTGCTGGCTTACGGTAAAAAACTAGTAGATTTCCAAAAATAATATTTATGATATACCATAGTGCTCTGTTAGGTTTTTTATAAATTTATTACCACACTTTTAATTATTGACCCCTCAACTACTCCTTATGAGAAGTCAATAATTCTGTTGGGTTAATATTAAGGTGATAAAAAATCAATTTTTACAATTTTACTGTACTCTTCTTGTAACTGAAAATATAAATTGCTTGCCAGGTTTTTACTGAATTTGATCCACCCTCATAATTTTTTACCCCCTAAGCCACAGTTAATGGAAACATTCAACAAGCTATGCATTCACGCTAGCTAAATGCGAAATCTTTATGGAAATACAAAAGTATTCTAAATTATAGTTTATTCGTCTTCCGGGTTTGGACCGTGTCATTTGTGAGTGACCCAAAAGTGGGTTCATCTCAGACGTTTCGCTACAATTGTATGTAGCTTCTTCAGGAGAACAAAAAAAAGAAATCAAAAGACAGGAAGATGGGTAGTTAGCAACGGTAACTCAGTTACTCAACGCAACCAGAGGCGAATACTAACTACCAAGATAGGCATTTGGTCACAGTAACTCAACTACTACTACGCAGCCAGAGGTGAAAACCAAATGCCAGGACAGGGATTCACGTCCAACAGCTCAGAACACTAACGCGTCGAGAGGCGGGGAGTGAATCCGACGATTACTCCGCTAACCGCTCTATTTATAGTCGCGGTGACCTCTCGTGTCGGGACGTATCGGCACACTCCGTGGCGCGAACGTCAAGAAGCGCGCGCTGGCCAATCATGTGGCTGCATCGTGGTAGCGGGACCGGACGGCGGCTCTAGACTGAGATTCCAGATGGGAGACAAGTAGTATCCTTCCTCTCGATTGATATTATGTGGATTTTTTCGGATCTCTAGAGATTCGCGGATTTTCCTGGAATAAAAGAAGGGGCTCTTAGAAATAATATGGGTTTTTTCGAACAATATGGAATGACCGGTTTCTTGGCAGTGTTCTGCAACTGCAGAATGGGAGAAAAGAAAATAATGCATCTTTGATGCTCTTGAATCCGAGTTTTGACGGAACGACCAGTTTCGCCAATATACACATGTCCACATGAACAAGGAATAGAATAGACACCACAGGAAGATAGGGGCGGTAATGGGTCCTTAGGAGAGGGTAGATATTGTGAGATTTTCTTGGGTGGTCGAAAAGTAGGTGGTCGAAGAAAAGGAGATGAACCCACTTTTGGGTCACTCACAAATGACACGGTCCAAACCCGGAAGACGAATAAACTTTAATTCTGACACTGGCCGTGGAAGCCTACGATTTCAAAAGTATTCTACTAGATTTTTACTATATGTTTACCAGCCTAGTCATTGTTTTCTTAACTACACTAATTAAAAACATTATGAAATGTTACTCTGTGCTAGTAAACTAATATTTATTTTTTAAATGTTTAAATATTGAAAATATGAAAATACTTTATTACAAAAATTATAAATTTTAACTGTTTTAAAATTGACTTTGATTATAGTAGTGATGCATAAGCGAAATCGAATCGTGAGTCCCTTTTATGAATATAAAATAACTGAAATCAAGTTGAATTTTAGTAAATACTATGGAATTGTTACGCTCTCCATATCCAATTATTGTTAATACTTTTTCTTTTTTCGCTAATAGCCTTGCAGGCTGATGTAAGTTTGTAAATAAAAAAAAAAAAACGTTTCGATATTGCTCTTTCATTTATTTATCAGCAAATACACCGACTACATTTCCAGTATTGCTAAATAACATATGTTCCCTTGATGCTTACATCATTGTTTCCGCTAAAATCCTTCTTCGCAATTCTTAGAACCAAGTCATAAACTCTCGGAGTTAACCTCTCATTATTTCAATTGCGTCATCCATAAAGAGGCCTCCATTATACCTTCGTCGTATTCCGTTCGCTTCTTTAGCCGTATTTTAATAGGTTTTTATACGAAGTTGTGGAGTCACGATCCCGCTGAAAATCGCACGTTGTACACTCTATTATACAAGATAAGCTACACATTGAAATTGAACATATGTAATTTATTCGAGCACATAAAGCAAATAACTTCATCTGCAATGTACAAAGATGTGACTCCGCCCTTTTCAGGCAAGAAGTGAAGATACGAACACTACGTTTGTTTTAAAAAGAATGCCTACATTGGCGTGTCACAGATTATGGTGATGAAATCTTATGTATTTAATTATGCTTTATTTAAATTTATATTTAAAAATTTTGGAAACTAGACAAGAGTTTGGTAACTTAAAGGGTATGACGTTTTGTTATTATTTGGGAGCGGATTTTACGCTAAAACGCATGTTGCTTACATATTTCGCATATTTAACCCTCCATCACTCGCACCGTTAGAAAAAATCTAACTTACTCTACTTTACTTTTTCGTGTCTGGATCCGACTACAGTTTTTCTGCCCAATATCGGGCTACGTCTCCACCCTTTATATTTGCGAGCCAAAAATCATCGAGGGTACACTGTGATGGGCAAAGTCTGCATACTCTCAGGTGCTTCACGTTCTGTATTTCTCCACATTCACAAAGTGCGGCGCTATCTGTCATGATGCCCCATTAAATAAGGCTCTGTTTTACAGGGGCAACACCTGTGCGTATGCGGTTGAGTGTCCGCCAGGTTCTCCAGTCCAGGTTAATTCTATTCGGGTGGTTCGACGCTGACATTTCTCATAAACTTTTTCTTGATTTAAGTCGGCTGATTCCTGGCGGTTGGTCAAACCTGTATAATTGGTGCCTTTCATCGAAAGTTTACCTGAACTTGTCCACATATTGTGAGGCGCATCTACGGTCGTCTGGTGATGCGAATCCAGCTACCCGGTACAGTAGGGGTAGAGGGGTAGACTTCATACAACCGGTAATTATTTTACAAGTTTCATTTAACGCCGTGGTGACTTGTTGGGCGTGTCTAGATCTACCCCAGATGTGACAAGCATATTCCCCTGTTGAGAAACATAAGGCCTCAGCTGCTGACTTCAAGACCTGGGGTTTGCACCCCATTTGCTCCCTACGAGTTTCCGGAGAAGGTGTTTCTCATAGAAACCTTTTGTCTTGTGCTCTGACAGTGGAATTGATACGTTAGTGACCGGTCTAGTATCACTCCAAGATATTTGGGCCTATCAGTATGTTTCAAGCGATTCAGTTTACATGCGCCAGTTGTTTGTTGAGATGGAATGTACATACTTGGGTTTTAGTAGAGTTTGGCTTTAATGAGTGTTGTTTGTAATAAGTTGACATTATGTTTAAAGCCTCTTCCATTGTCGACTCTACTTGTGTGTTTAGTGTTTTCGCCTTTACAGCTATACCGAGGTCGTCAGCGTAAACCAAACTCTCAGTCTGAGGGTGCATGGTTGTGGTTGGTGGATTGGGTGGTGGTGTAGATATTAAATAAGTACAGCGCCAGAACGCTTCTTTTAGGTAGGCCATTTTTTTGGGTTCCACATTTGCTCTTGAGCAGATGAAAAAATCTAACATTTTTAAATATTTCGCCATAATTTTCGAAGTATTGCTCTTTTGGGTTCTGCAACCAGGAATACTCCTATGAAGACTCACACAAGACTATGTTAAATAGTAGTAGGAGTACCTATTATCTTATAGCCGGCAGCAGTTGTTCTTACTGTTAGTTCAAATCTAACACGCGAGCGATCGCGTTTGTCGGAGCGTTAGAAAAAATCTAACTAAGCGAGTGTTAGCGTGTGTTGATTTTTAGAGAGATCACTTGAGAAAAGTTATAATATGATCATAAAAGGTAAGATTTTTAGTGAAATACCGATAAATTGTTGAATATCCGTTATTATAAACGCTATTTTGGTTTATTGCAGGTAAATATGGACAAGAAAATGGAAAACCAGTTACTAAAATGGTATGAAGAGATAGACAGCGATGTGGAACCACTAGTTTCTGATAAGGACTTAAATGATGTTCGTTCTGAACACAGTGTCCACAATACAGATTTTGAGCAGTCTATATAAGGTCTACCCAGTGATCCTGAAGATGCCAAGGAAGAAAGCGGCCAAGATGAGTGTTATCCAAGATTTGAAACATAAGAAAACACACTCCCAAAGGTAAGACCAAAGCTTGTAATATTGTTACGAACTTACTTGGGGTAAAAGCAAAAACAAAGGATCAAAACCATATTAGAATGCTGGAATTGGAAAGTGTTTTATACTTGCCCTAGGGATTGTCCTGCTGTTGACTATGAGCCAATGCAAAAGCATTTATCGGACTTTTGTTTCTTGCTGGGTAAAGAGAGCGCAACATTTAAATACTGATGAACTCTGGAAATTAGATGGCGCAGCTCCAGATATTTTTGCAGTTACTATACCAAGAAAAGATTTCACCAAATAATTCAAGCTGTAAGATTTGACGAAGCCACTAAGAGGCAAGAAAATTCGGCTGTTCATAATCTTGCACCCATTCGATAAATGTATGAAATGTTTGTTACTAACTGTTTATCTGCATAGACTCCTGGATTCTATGTGACCATAGATGAAATATTGGAAGCGTTCCGTGGTCAATGCAAAAGGCAGTATATAGCCATTCTTCTTTCATTACGCTGTCCGATTATCGAACGTTGGCAATCATATTAACAATAATAACTTTGTTTACGGCGGCTCTAAATAAATTAGCCGTGGTCTCTTGATACTATTCTCGGAGATTTCGGAGCCAGGATGTTTTTCGTCGGCCTGGGCCTCTCCTTCCGGTGATCTTACCCTGTATTATGAGGTATAGAAAGTTATGACCTCTCTGGATGTCTCATTACATGACCGAAATATTGTAATTTTAGAATTTTTGTCGTTTTTGTTATTTCTGTGCTCTTTTCATTCGAGTAAATCTATTTCAATATTATACACATTCTACAACAGTGACATCCACCGCCCATAGTATAAATCGGAGTCTGTTCTACTATATGCTGATGATACTGCTCTCCTCACGTCAGGATCACAGAGAGAGCAAGGATAACTGTTTGTATTCGAAAGAACACAAAACTACCTTGATAGAGTCATTAGGTGGTGCAATAAATGGAAACTGACCATAAATCCCTCCACAACACAACTAATTTTATTCAAAACTTTTAAGTGTCGCAATGTTCGGGGCCGAATAACTTTGTTAGGAGTAGACCTTATTCTCAGAAACTCGGTTTCCTATTTGGGAGTTCATTTTATCAGGACTCTCAAATGAAAAATCGACATTCAAGATGCCCTTGACAGTGTTAGAAGGAGGTTTAAAACTCCTGGCAGTGTTGTCCGTTAAACTGGGCAAGACGTTCATCCAAAACTTTATTGCACACCTATGAAATTCTGAAATTCTTCAGATTAGTAAAAAGCTGAAAGATTTATTTTGGCTAGCAAATGTTAGTGGTAATTCAAGATTTAATGTATAACTATAAAATACAAAAGGCCAACTTTATTCGTAAGGTAAAGGATATAGAAAAAAGCATCATATGAAGTTATTTACATAATCAAAATAATAATATAAAAGAAGGAAGGAGATATGGAAAACTGTGAATCGTCAAACTGGTAAAAATAAAAACAATTTTGAGTGAAGTATGAATTCTATTTGAGTGAATTGAATTTTGACTGATAATAATAAATTATTGATACATCCAAAAACACATAGCAAACAAATTTGGTGAGTATTTTTGTACATCAGTCAAACACACATTATTATAAACATTTCAATAACTATACCTTTAACGATTTCACAACTATGACAATTAACAACACATTATTTTTTTCTGAAGTCTCACCATTTGATATTGAGAATGCTATATCTTCCTTAAACTATACCAGCTCAGTAGGTATTGATCAAATCCCCACTAAAATAATTAAGTACATTTCTTCATATATATCTCCTGTTTGTCTCACATCATCAACCTATCTGTCAAGAATGGCAAGTTTCCAAGTGACCTTAAAAACGGGAGTAGTCAGTCCAATTTTCAAAAAGGAAAATCCATGTTTGGTTAATAATTACAGGCCAATCCACCGTAACAAGTGTACTCTCTAAGATTATCGAAAATTGTATTTATAGTAAAAATGTTAAATTTTTTGAATAAATATGATATCTTAAATAAATGCCAGCAGGGTTTCTTCCTAATAAATCTACAGAGAGTGCTTCTATTTCCATTATTTAATTATATCCACGCTGCTTTGGATCGAAAAAGGTATGTGGGTGCACTCTTTTTTGACTTAACTAAGGCTTTTGACTCTATTGACATTGAAATTATACTGCATAAATTAGAAGCCCTTGGTTTTCGGGGTTATTTCTTGAACTGGTTAAGGTCATACTTACAACATCGTAAATTCCTAGTAAAAGTCGATAATAAGAAGTCATCTGTTTTTAATCTTGATCGAGGTGTACCGCAAGGCTCCATATTGGGACCCCTAATATTTCTTTTATATGTCAATGATTTGACACATTTTTTAACTGCAGACCATATAGTTCTTTATGCAGATGATTCAACAATTGTAGTTGACGAGTCAAATGAAGTCGAACTCATATCAAAAAATGAACTTAGTAGCACAGGGATTTTGAGCAGTCTATATAAGGTCTACCCAGTGATCCTGAAGATGCCAAGGAAGAAAGCGGCCAAGATGAGTGTTATCCAAGATTTGAAACATAAGAAACACACTCCCAAAGGTAAGACCAAAGCTTGTAATATTGTTACGAACTTACTTGGGGTAAAAGCAAAAACAAAAGGATCCAAAACCATATTAGAATGCTGGAAATTGGAAAGTGTTTTATACTTGCCCTAGGGATTGTCCTGCTGTTGACTATGAGCCAATGCAAAAGCATTTATCGGACTTTTGTTTCTTGCTGGGTTAAAGAGAGCGCAACATTTAAATACTGATGAACTCTGGAAATTAGATGGCGCAGCTCCAGATATTTTTGCAGTTACTATATCCAAGAAAAGATTTCACCAAATAATTCAAGCTGTAAGATTTGACGAAGCCACTAAGAGGCAAGAAAATTCGGCTGTTCATAATCTTGCACCCATTCGATAAATGTATGAAATGTTTGTTACTAACTGTTTATCTGCATAGACTCCTGGATTCTATGTGACCATAGATGAAATATTGGAAGCGTTCCGTGGTCAATGCAAAAGGCAGTATATAGCCATTCTTCTTTCATTACGCTGTCCGATTATCGAACGTTGGCAATCATATTAACAATAATAACTTTGTTTACGGCGGCTCTAAATAAATTAGCCGTGGTCTCTTGATTACTATTCTCGGAGATTTCGGAGCCAGGATGTTTTTCGTCGGCCTGGGCCTCTCCTTCCGGTGATCTTACCCTGTATTATGAGGTATAGAAAGTTATGCCTCTCTGGATGTCTCATTACATGACCGAAATATTGTAATTTTAGAATTTTTGTCGTTTTTGTTATTTCTGTGCTCTTTTTCATTCGAGTAAAATCTATTTCAATATTATACACATTCTACAACAGTGACATCCACCGCCCATAGTATAAATCGGAGTCTGTTCTACTATATGCTGATGATACTGCTCTCCTCACGTCAGGATCACAGAGAGAGCAAGGATAACTGTTTGTATTCGAAAGAACACAAAACTACCTTGATAGAGTCATTAGGTGGTGCAATAAATGGAAACTGACCATAAATCCCTCCACAACACAACTAATTTTATTCAAAACTTTTAAGTGTCGCAATGTTCGGGCCGAATAACTTTGTTAGGAGTAGACCTTATTCTCAGAAACTCGGTTTCCTATTTGGGAGTTCATTTTATCAGGACTCTCAAATGAAAAATCGACATTCAAGATGCCCTTGACAGTGTTAGAAGGAGGTTTAAACTCCTGGCAGTGTTGTCCGGTAAACTGGGCAAGACGTCATCCAAAACTTTATTGCACACCTATGAAATTCTGAAATTCTTCAGATTAGTAAAAAGCTGAAAGATTTATTTTGGCTAGCAAATGTTAGTGGTAATTCAGATTTAATGTATAACTATAAAATACAAAAGGCCAACTTTATTCGTAAGGTAAAGGATATAGAAAAAAGCATCATATGCAAAGTTATTTACATAATCAAAATAATAATAAAAGAAGGAAGGAGATATGGAAAACTGTGAATCGTCAAACTGGTAAAAATAAAAACAATTTTGAGTGAGTATGAATCTATTTGAGTGAATTGAATTTTGACTGATAATAATAAATTATTGATACATCCAAAACACATAGCAAACAAATTTGGTGAGTATTTTTGTACATCAGTCAAACACACATTATTAAAACATTTCAATAACTATACCTTTAACGATTTCACAACTATGACAATTAACACACATTATTTTTTTCTGAAGTCTCACCATTTGATATTGAGAATGCTATATCTTCCTTAAACTATACCAGCTCAGTAGGTATTGATCAAATCCCCACTAAAATAATTAAGTACATTTCTTCATATATATCTCCTGTTTTGTCTCACATCATCAACCTATCTGTCAAGAATGGCAAGTTTCCAAGTGACCTTAAAACGGGAGTAGTCAGTCCAATTTTCAAAAAGGAAAATCCATGTTTGGTTAATAATTACAGGCCAATCACCGTAACAAGTGTACTCTCTAAGATTATCGAAAATTGTATTTATAGTAAAATGTTAAATTTTTTGAATAAATATGATATCTTAAATAAATGCCAGCATGGGTTTCTTCCTAATAAATCTACAGAGAGTGCTTCTATTTCATTATTTAATTATATCCACGCTGCTTTGGATCGAAAAAGGTATGTGGGTGCACTCTTTTTTGACTTAACTAAGGCTTTTGACTCTATTGACATTGAAATTATACTGCATAAATTAGAAGCCCTTGGTTTTCGGGGTTATTTCTTGAACTGGTTAAGGTCATACTTACAACATCGTAAATTCCTAGTAAAAGTCGATAATAAGAAGTCATCTGTTTTTAATCTTGATCGAGGTGTACCGCAAGGCTCCATATTGGGACCCCTAATATTTCTTTTATATGTCAATGATTTGACACATTTTTTAACTGCAGACCATATAGTTCTTTATGCAGATGATTCAACAATTGTAGTTGACGAGTCAAATGAAGTCGAACTCATATCAAAAATGAACTTAGTAGCACAGGAATTTTCAACCTGGTGTAAAAGGAACTCTTTAATGGTAAATGCAAAGAAAACTATTTATATGCAGTTCTACTCGCGCTTTAAGCCATCCCATGGTTATAAAATCACAGTTAGTTCTGAGGAAATACCTTTTAGTGATACAACATTATTTGTTGGTAGCATTCTAGAAAGTAATATGACATGGGATGAAAATGTCACTAAAGTCTGCAAAACAATGAATAAGGGGTACTATGCGATAAAAACTCTAGAAACTCTTCTAGAGTTTTTATAACTCAAAATAGAATTCTTAGATTGATATTCAATATTAATAATAGACAATCATGTCGTAAATATTTTATTAAACACAGGCTGTTGACTTTTCATGCTTTATATACATATTTATAAGTGTATTATTCACGTCAAAACTAAATTTCAAAATTTTACCCTCAACTCTGACTTTCATAATTACCCGACAAGACACGGGAGGTTGATAAGCGTGTGTAAAACACTCCACAATTCTCTTTGAAACTAGTCCTGATTTTGCAGGATCTAAATTTTATAATTGTTTGCCACTTAATATAAGAAATGAAAACAATATTCAAAAATTCAAAAATAAATTAAAAGCATGCTTGTTCCAATTATGCGTTTACAACCCAAATGTATATTTTGACTTAATAAAAGACTACAGAAAATAAGGACCGACGGGTTCAGAGACGCTCTATATTGCATATCTTTGTTTTTTATTTTTATATTAATCTATATTTTATTGATTTTGTTTTATGTAATTGTCCTATATAACTTGTTGATCATGCTTTATGTACTATATGACTTGTCCTATATCACAATGTGATCTGATGGGATTAATAAAGAACATTCTATTCTATTCTATTCTATAAAACATACATCAGACCAATAATCGAATACAAGGCATGCATCTATGCTTCTCTTAATACCTAAGAAATCAATGCCATCATGGCAACCGAAAGCAAAATCTTTAGATTCTGCATGGGGCACACTGCTATATCCACCAGCACACATACATACACTGGCAAATATTACACCAATTAAGGACAGAATCCTATCCCTCAGCAGAAGGTTTGTCCTTAGAACCATTGCAGGCTTGAACAACCGAGAGAACAACAAAATTCCGTTTCCTCCAGCAAATCTTCTTCATGACACTGGACATGAACTCCCTGATGAGTATTTTGAAATTTTATAATCATTCCCTATTAAATATCGCAGTTAACTACTACACGCCAGAACGCTGATAAAGAGCTGTTCCTATTGTATGGCTGGTAACCCCCGAAGTACCTCGTCTGACATGCTTGGCAAAGCTCACCTAAATTCCTCTTGTGCGCTTCTTACATATAGTTCACACAGACACTCCATCTTCTGAACCCCAGCTTCTTAGTAGTCCACTACTTCTCCACCAAAACATCATTAATCACGTTTGTTATTTTAACTCCATTACTCCGAAAAAGAAAAAAAAATACCCCTTCCTTGAAGAGGCGCTAAGCCTAAACAAGGTAAAAACTCTGGATCCAACAAAGTAGCAAAGTTGCAAGTTGACTCACTGAAAAACTGAACGTGTTTTAAGTGTTTTAAAAAAACATTTTTTCAGGCAGTAAAACCTTCCGGATATTTTAAGGGATCCATACTGTATAATTCCTTCGGTATATAGCATTGATTAATAGGAAATATTTATTAAAGTGTTGTTGTTGAATATACATATTATTAACGGCTAATAAATCTTCATAAGCGCAGAATAGACCGACTGTCAAGCAATTTTTGCAATAAATAATTCATACTTATAAATAATAAATATGGCTATCGATATTGCATAAAAGAATATCAATAGGCACACGTGTTGTTTGTTCCGAAGTAATGAGACACGATCTGAATCGAATTAGAAAATAGACACGGCTAACTTCCAGTTTAGTTTCACCTACACAAGAATTCTTCTTCGTGGTGGTTGATCGTCTCTTAACCGTTACAATTTAAACGGAAATCCTTTGTAGATTTTAAATAGTAAATGTTATTTAAAAAGACAGTATTTTACCTAATGAAGTAATATTAAAATAATATGGGAAATTTAGACAGTAAGATTTGAAAAAATGTAGAATATTGTATGTTTTACTTTTTCCGACTTCCAATTGCCACTTAGTCCGGTTGTTCCATATGTCTTCTTCTATGGCCCTCTCTCTCAGTTCTTCATTTATTCCTTCGCTACAACTTTCTCTCCGTCTACCTCGTTTTCTCTTTCCTTCTGTTTGCCATTTTAATATTTCTTTTGGTATTCGTTGTTCATCTATTATGTGTATGTGTCCGAACCAGATAAGTTGTTTTGTTGTTAAGTCAGCTGTGATTGTTCGTTTGATTCCTATTATTTCTCTAATGCGTTCGTTGGTAATCCTTTCTCTTCTAGATCTTCCTGCGGCTCTTCTCCAAAAATCCATTTCCGTCGCTTTCAGCGTTGCCAGTGTTATTTCTTTCAGTGGCCATACCTCACAGCTGTATAAAGTGATACTTTTTACTATAGTCTCATATATCCTCTTTTTGTTTTCTTTGCTGATTTTCTTTTTTTTTAGCGTATGCAATTTGATACACAACATTATCACATATATGTTACAATCTAACATCTAATGTATTAATATATTCAATCGACGCTGGTGTTGCAGAGCCGAAGTCTAGAGTATCTCCATAATACTTCCTCCGAGGGCATTCGGCAATCATATGCTGGATGGTCTGTTTCTCGGCGCCGCAGTCGCACTCAGCAGAGGTTCTCATCCTTCATTTATAAAGGGAATCTGCGCAGACTCCATGACCCGTTCTTATCCTGTTAAGAGTTGACCAGATTTTCGGGGGAGGTCAAAGCCTGGTGGAGTTTCTGTGATGCATGGTGTGTTTTTCATTATTAGGTTCGGCCTGTCGCTCTGCATGTTCTTCGACTGGGAGTTCATTTGGAAATTGTTGGAACTCAAGTTTATTGCATCTCTAGTCGGAGGTTTTCTGGAGTGCAGTCAATGTGAATTAATTCTTTGCTGATGGATTGGTCCCATAAAATTGTGATGGCCTTTCTCCCTGACGTATTTCTCTTAGTGTTGCCCAAAATCGATCTTGGTCTTGCAGTCTTGGTCTTGTTCTTGCGTTTTTGCAAGATCAAGACCAAGACCGCCTAATTTTAGCAAGACCAAGACCAAGACTGACCTTGCAAGATTTAAGGAAGAAGAAGACTAAGCCTGCGAGACTCTTGCGTCTTGCAGTTAGGACTAAGTGTCGTTTTAGCGAATATAGTAATTCCGGTATATTTTTAAAGAGTCTATAAGACGCACAAAAATATGTAATAAAAATTAACCACATTCATGAAATAATATAAACAGAAATTTGTAAAAATAGTCTAATCCATGTTTTCATTATAAATATGTCGGTTAGACGATTGTTGCAAATCTTTGTAAGGGTCTTTTCATTGTGTTGCATTGTTTGTATATTGTATGCAAAATATTAAAATGAACAAATCTTTATTTTGACTTATTAAAAGACGAGAAATTTATTATTACACTAATATTAGAATTTTCCAAACTAGAGGCTTTATCTTTAATGGTAAAATACGAAAGTATATTATTTAAAACTATTAATTTTGTTTGTTGTCAGCTCGGCAATTGATTAAAGTACTTTTTAAATTCCTTGTACCGAAAAGATAACATATATGTTTTGCGATTACTCGAATGTTGGTGCCACAAATGCCGATAAAAAATTGCATTATCAAATAACGAAACTATTCATTGTTCATTATATCATTGATTGAATAACCCAAAACATAAAAGGGCTTTCACTAATATAAAAACAGATTCTACATACTCACTTCACCTTCTATATCAAAAAAGGCCTTAAGCTATCTTTGTTAGAATCTATGGAAATTAACAAATTAAAAGCACAGATATAGTTCTGAATGACCAACTTGAGACAAACAATTCTCCCTTCCTCAACTTATTTAGTTAAAAACTATAAAGTGAAAACGCATGCCAAAAATAGATCAATTGAGAAAGGTACTCTGGCGAAACAGCTGTAGTGATAAGATTTTATAATAAATTTTGTGGAAATTTTGAAAACAAAGCTATCAGTGTTTTAATGTTAATTAAATATTTAGTGACTGTTTTTGTGAGAAGGAAGGTAAAAAACTGCACAATTTTTGCACAAATGGATACAAAAGTTGGCGACTTTTGAAAGAATTGTAAACAGTTGCCAACACAGAAGTTAGCAATTATTTTGGAGGATAAGCACCTTTGTTGCATATTCGTTTAAAAAATAAATACAAAATAAAATCTTTATTTTAGTAGATATTTATCTTTATTTCCTTCACCACTAATTTAAATAAAAAGTAAGTAGAACTCGGTTGAATGCAATTTCTACAAACAAATATCTGGAACACCAATGGGTTCTCCCCTTTCCCCTGTCATTGCTGACATTTTCATGGAAGCCTTTGAGTCTTCAGCCCTAGAATCTTACCCCTTAAAACCAAAAGTCTGGTTCCGCTACGTTGATGATACATTTATCATCTGGCCCCATGGTCAACATACCCTTTCTCCCTTTCTAGATCATCTTAACTCACAACATCCGAGTATAAAATTCACAACGGAAGTAGAAAATAATCGGTCCCTTCCCTTTCTCGATGTGAGTCACCTCCAAGCCCAATGGCCGATTGGGTCACTCTGTTTATAGAAAAAAGACTCACACGAATCGTTACCTACATGCTTCATCACACCACCATCCTGCCCAAAAGAATTCTGTGATCAACTCTCTCATCCATCGGGCCATTTCGATTTCTGAATCCGACAACCTTAGAGAAGAACTTGGCCATCTGCAAAAAACCTTGTCGCCAATGGTTACTCCAAGCAAGTCCACAATTCAAAATATTACACACCGACATCTACATCCCCCTTTACACCCTAGGACGATAAATTCAGAATCTTCGGGTAATACTTCTGTGGCTTTTCTTCCGTATATTCGAAGTGTCACTAATAGGATTGGCAAAATTCTTCGCAAAGAAGGTATCAGGACTACTTTTCGACCACCCAAGAAAATCTCACAATATCTACCCTCTCCTAAGGACCCATTACCGCCCCTATCTTCCTGTGGTGTCTATTCTATTCCTTGTTCATGTGGACATGTGTATATTGGCGAAACTGGTCGTTCCGTCAAAACTCGGATTCAAGAGCATCAAAGATGCATTCGATCAGGTCTTTTCTCCCATTCTGCAGTTGCAGAACACTGCCAAGAAACCGGTCATTCCATATTGTTCGAAAAATCCCATATTATTTCTAAGAGCCCCTTCTTTTATTCCAGGAAAATCCGCGAATCTCTAGAGATCCGTAAAAATCCACATAATATCAATCGATAGGAAGGATACTACTTGTCTCCCATCTGGAATCTTAATCTAGAGCCGCCGTCCGGTCCCGCTACTACGATGCAGCCACATGATTGGCCAGCGCGCGCTTCTTGACGTTCGCGCCACAAAGTGTGCCGATACGTCCCGACACGACAGGTCACCGCGACTATAAATAGAGCGGTAGCGGAGCAATCGTCGGATTCACTCCCCGCCTCTCGACGCGTTAGTGTTCTGAGCTGTTGGACGTGAATCCCTGTCCTGGCATTTGGTTTTCACCTCTGGCTGCGTTAAGTAGTTGAGTTACTGTGACCAAATGCCCATCTTGGTACTTAGTATTCGCCTTTGGTTGCGTTGAGTAACTGAGTTACCGTTGCTAACTACCCATCTTCCTGTCCTTTGATTTCTTTTTTCTTTGTTCTCCTGACGAAGCTACATACAATTGTAGCAAAACGTCGAGATGAACCCACTTTTGGGTCACTCACAAATGACACGGTCCAAACCCGGAAGACGAATAAACTATAATTACTCATTGTTGTTTTATATAAATCAAAAATTGCAGAATTCATAACACAATATAAACAAAATGTACTTTTCTAAAGCTTTTTTTTATATTTGAAGTATACAACATCTACATTCTAAAAACATATCAACACTGCTATACCGAAATTTGTTGTTCCATGTTTGACATTTGCGGCTATAATCAGCTTGTACTTTCGGTAAACTCAACCTAGAACTCTGCGTTTTATTTACTCTCACACATGATAAAGCTTTTAAATTTAAATTGACAATGAGCATTTGTTGTGTCTTTGTTTTCATTGACAATGTGTAATAAGATACACATGTTCAAATCATAGTCATTTTAAAAAAATATCTAATCATATATTTTTTTGTAATTTAAAATTGATTGCAAAGTTAAGAGATAAACATTTAGAAAAGGAACGTTATTACTTTAATCATTCCTTAAATCCGCCCCTGCGGATAAAGACTTTGGTCCAAAATGAAACGGTCGTTGTACCAGTCACTACTTTTGATTAAGTCATTTCGAAATGATCATTACTTTTACAACGTTGGAGTCATTAGTTGAGGCCTTATACAAAAATTAATTTCAGATTATCTTCGTGTCACATCTCAACGACTGCAATGTTATTCTGCTATAATGAACTATCAAAGATTTTATATTCACAGGAGTATATCATTCAGAATTAATTTTTTAATGAATGTAGATTATTTTATCAAATATCTTATTAAAAATTAAAAAATCTTTTACATTTGTTCCCAATTGTTTAATGGTGCCTATTGTAATGCTACCACAGTTGTAAAGTCGCTGTAATTTTGCCTAATTACTCTTCCCAAGTTGTTCCACAAATGCTCTATCGGGTTAAGGTCTAAACTTCTAGGAGGCCAGGCTAGTTACTGAAAACCAACATCTGTAAAGTATTGCATTGCTATGCTGGCTATGTGCAGCCAAGTATAATCCTGAATTAGAAGAAAATTTTCACCTACAAAGCATGTAAAGTAAAGTACTTTATACTTATATATAATTTACTGCATGTAAAGTAACTCATGTTCTTTCAGATATTCCCTAATGTACCAATCAGCATTAAAGCCACCTGGATCTAACGTGACTATATCTATATGTGCTTCCAAAGAAATGCCGCCCATTTCATTATACCTACAACACCAAACTGTATTCTATGAGTTAAGCAACATTGGGCATAGCATTCTCGTAGCCTTCTTTATTCTCTTTGACAGCCATTAGGTGTATATCTCGTAAAACGAGATTCGCTTGAAAACAGAACGTTTCATCAATCTTCATGCTCCAATCTGAATGAGTACGACAGTATTCCAAGCGTTGTCTTCGATGAGCTCCGTCCAGTAATGGGTCTGTAGCAGGTAAATAAGATGATAAATTTTGTCCCCATAATCTTTGAAGTACAATGTACTGCGTAAAACTATGGTACCTTGAGCCAGTCTCCTAGGCAAAGCTGTAGCAGTAACTGTCAGCTCTCATAGTACTTAAAGTCTAAGAAACCGATCTTCCACAGCGTTTGTTGATCTTAGTCTTTCCTATACTTTCCTTGGTCTTCTTGAGTAAGAACCAGTTTCTCGAAATCTTTATCAAACATCGTATACTGTGATTTGCGGAAAGCTAAGCATATTTGCGATATATCGAGTGTAACGCCCATCATTATGAAGAACAAGTGCTTGCGTTACTATGTTTTAATCATACAATAACATAACCCATTCATAGTTCTTTATATACTTTGATACTTCATTTTAATACTTTGATATTCTTATCTTACAAATTCACGAATAAAAAATAATACCAATCGCAAAGAATGAATGTTCATCACCAAAAGTCCTTATTTATTCTTCAAACAATTTAAGAAACCAATATTTTCAACTTTTTAGGGACACATTAGAAATGTATTTTTTTTTTTACTTTAAGTTCTGAATCTCGCTGGTATTGATTTATAATCTCAATTTATGTATATAGATAAATAATTCTTATCTTTATTGCTTCATCGATAAGAAACTAGAGGCAATAGTGGTATCACATTTAGACCCTTAAAAAGTAATGTATCCATTGTCCCTGCAACCAAAAGATAGTATCATTGCTTTAAAAGGTTCTAACAAACTGCTTGTTACAGGAAACACCTACTTAAAAGTGATGGAAGCGGGGTGTTAAGATTAGGTGACATCTTAATTAGTCTTTCTTTTGAAAGCATTCCTGAGCCATTAATCATGATTTATACGACTATGCTGGATTCGAGATGCATTTATAGATGACCGAATGAACGAATACTTTAATAAAAAGAGATGCCTTGTGTCGTGAGTTTGCTTTACTAGTTTAGGTAAAATTTAAATTTAATACAAACGTTTTATATTGTATATATCGTGCACTTTATAATACAATATATTTCACGAATTTGCAACTGTTTTGGATTAGTGATGAAATCTTTAACTTAACGGTCCGCTGTGCAGAGAAATCTCATCAGATCACTTGAGAAAGGCAATCAGCCGAAACAGCTGTAGTGATAAGAGTTTATAATAAATTTTGTGGAAGTTTTTGTTTTATTGTTACATAAAATGAATTTCCATCAAGTAACGGTCGAAACTATCAATTATTAAAATCTACAACGTCGACTACACAGTGAAGATCCAACAAGAGAAGAAGTGTCAAATGCCATTATAAAACTCAAAGACAAAGATTGAGGAATCGATGAAATCTGTTCGAAAATGTCTACTAAAAGGTGTTGATCTATTTTTGCAGCAATCCATAAACTAATAGTACTTATATGACAGAATGAATTGGTACCAGAAGAGTGGCTAAAGGAAATAATATGTTCGTTGCCTAAAAAGGGTAATCAACTGGAGTGTAAGAACTATAGACATTATTCTGTTAGCATCTGTGTATAAAATCTTTGGCGATGTATTGTTTAAAAGACTTAATCTTAAATAAAGGATATTGTTGGTCAATATCAATTCGGATTTACTGCTGGAAAGTCAAGTACACATCAAATTCAAGCGCATAGGCACATTCTATAGTGTATTTTTATGTATGAGAGAGTAATAAAACAATAAATTATGGATGCAAATCCCTAAACTGTTGATACGGGTGACTCAATGAAAAACAGATATTTGTCAACAAGTTTACAGAAGTATATAGGAAAACAATTTTAAATTGAGTATGACCACCAGGTATAAAGGTTGGAGCAGAATAGAATACAATAGTTGTGAGGGTTACTAATCCCTAAATAAGGTTGCCAGTGTCGGAGTGATGGAGGTTAACAGGTACTAATGAATTTGCAAGAAATGTAAGATGTTCATTTTATTGGTTATATATAACCAATAAAAGTTTAATAAGTACCTACCTATTTGCAAAATAAAGTTTAATTCTCTAGATAAAATAAAACGTTTTATTTTATCTGCAATGAGTGCATTCCACGAAGTAAGGGTTTCAACAATCAAACATTTAATTCTTTAATTCCAGGAATCTACGACAGTAATTGACTAGATAATTACCTTCTAAACTTATTCCACAGAAAATGTGATAGTGGGATTTTCCATTTTGTAGGAAGGTCCAAGTGGCGTATTCAAAATTCTTAACAGTTTACTAAAAGTAGGTACTTCAGTTGCAAGGTGCAGTTTATTGTGTATACTAGTGTTATGGAAAATTTGGAAGTGCCGTGTAAACGCCGAAAAATTGGTCCTTTAACAGTTAATGAAAAAACATTAATATTTAATTGTTTTAAATCATTTACAGACAAACGTTTATGTGAAAGTGTTGATGAGACCGTTGAGTTAGTTAGCAGTACACTTGGTGTTGGGAAATCTACGATTTACAGAGTTATTAAAGAAGAGAAATGTGGTAGTTTTCAAATGCCGCGTAATGCTCCAGGGAAACCAAAATTTCAAATAGAATATCATTTTAAAGAAGGACTTCGACGGAAAGTGCATGAATTCTTTTTTAGACAAGAATTTCCAACATTGGATAAAGTTCTTGTCTCAGTTCGAGATGATAAGGATTACCCAGAAATGAGTCGACGTACGTTATGGAAACTTTTAAAAGAAATATGCTTCCGCTGGAAAAAGAATCCCAGAAAGTCTATTTTATTAGAAAGAAGCGATATTGTCATATGGAGAAGACATTTTCTAAGAACCATAAAGGAAATAAGAAACCAAAAAAGAAAAATATTTTATCTTGATGAAACATGGATCAACGAGGGTCATACACCAAATAAATTTTGGCAGGATGAAACTGTTACAAGTTAAAGGCACGCTTTTGTAAATAACTTATCTACTGGTTTAAACCCACCATCAGGAAAGGGACGCAGGCTGATAATAGTACACATCGGCAGTTCAGACGGTTTTGTTGAAGGTGGTTTATTAACTTTTGAATCAATTCGTACCGGTGACTACCATGAAGACATGAACGCTGATGTCTTTCAAGAATGATTCGAACAAATGATAGATCTTCTTCCTAAGAACTGTGTAATAGTAATGGATAATGCAAGTTATCACTCCAGACTTATAGAAGGACTGCCCACAACCAAGTGGTTAAAAAAAGACTTGCAGAATTGGCTGAGTTCAAAAAATATTACGTACCATCCCGGATCTATAAGAAAGGAACTTTATTCGTTGTGTGTCCTTCATAAAGAAAAATTTAAAAAATACGAAATTGATGAAATTGCCAAAAATCGTGGAATGACAGTACTTAGATCCCCACCATATCATTGTGAATTAAACCCGATTGAACTGGTATGGGCACAGATAAAGAGTGAAGTTTCAAGAAAAAATACCACTTTTAAAATTCATGATGTTAAACAGTTGTTTTTGGAGACCGTAAATAATGTAAAACCTGAAAACTGGGAAAAGGTTGTAAATCACACTATTAAAGAAGAGGAAAAAATGTGGAAGCTGGACAATATTACTGATAAAATGATCGAGCCAGTTATTGTAAATCTTGGTTCTGAAAGTTCATCTTCTGAATCTGATTTGGATTTGTAACAAGTAGCTGTAAGTTTTATATTAATATTTTTATTCATCTATTTAACATACCTTAGACGGTTTTAAAAACTCTTTTTCTCTTTTGTAATTTTTAAAAATTAAAAAAAAAATGTGAATTTTTGGAAACCCTTTTTAATGTAGGCCAGTCAGTTCTAATATAGTGTGTGATAAAAGAGGTCACTTTTGTTTACATACACATAACACTTTATAACACTGAAATAATTCATTTATTTTTTACAATTATTCAAAGTAATTTTTCAATTAATCTTGAGCACGCCCATGGAGTGGTCGGAAGTACCAGTTAAAATTATGCTAATTACTCTCTCGTTCATAAAAATAAACTATAGAAAAGTGATAATATAAAATATATACACTTCATCTCTTCGTCGATTTCCAAGCAGCCTATGACAGTGTGAAAAGAACCGCATTATGTAATGCAATGATAGACTAATGCAAAACGTAAACCTATACGTTGGAATTGAAGGAGAAAACTCTACATTCTTTGACATTAATAATGTTCTAAGACAGGGGGATGTGCTGGCGTGTCTCCTCTTTAATATTGCTTTGGAAAAGGCAATCAGACAATTATTAAATATTAGAATTTTTAATAGATTGAACGCAATTTTTCGCAGTCGCTGACGATATGGTTATATTCACCTACTTATGAGCCAGCTCTCCAACCAAATCAAGAGTGGCCGTTCGCAAACGTTTCGATGTGTTTGTGTACCCTATTTCCAGTCCAGTAGTTGCTCAGTTCTTGTCAGTTTCTCAGCTTCTTCGAAATCGAAATTATCATAGTTTTTGATTTCTCTGCATTTACATTAAGATGGTATTGTTTAGTCTCACGCACTAGTTTCTTTAACAATTCAAATCTTTATTCCATATCAGTATTCCCTTTTACTCAATTGAAAAATTATTTTTTTAAAGAAACATAAAGGTACATATTATATATAAAAAAGAAGACACCACTTTCTATCGATAGAAATCACTGAAGTTACATAAACATAAAATTCAATCGTTTAAAATAAATTCAGTAACACCATTTACCACATTTTCTCACGTTTCTAAAATCAGATAAAACGTCTAGCACTGGCTAGAATTATGATGCCTTCACGTACATAACTATATGTGCATCTTGAGGATATCTATGGGTAATCTACAGTTAGAGATAACGTCACCATGCGCTGAAGAATTATTTTTATAGTCAATTTCTTTAACAACTCGTAGAGAAATTTACTTTATTGCATGATTCGAGTAAAAAAGCCAACGATTTATTGGTAAGCAGTACGTTCATGTGAAAGACAATGGATATATAATAATTCAAGAAGATTGTTGTAATTTTAGCATTAGTAAGCGATTGTTGCAGTTTTCAATGCATTGTAAAGGTACAATTACATCTAATAAGTTGATGGATTCTTGATAAAAATCATTATACAAATTAAACAACTAAATGTAACACTAACGTAGCATTTTAACTCGGAAAGCTGTTTTTTGTTCATATCCTTTCTTCTTCTATTCCATTCGCTCTCGCTCTCATCTCCTTCTCATTATTGTGTCAATAAGGTCACTGATCATATAATTTTCAAATAAGTATAAATCTTTACAGCTCTATCCTTACAAACCATTAGCACCTGGACAATAAACAAAAACTTCGAATTATACAGCCATCAAATCGAAGGACGCTGTCAAATTTCAAAATATAAAGGCCACGCATTGTGTAAAAATAACGCAAGAAGAAATGTTTTGGGCTTTCAGCAGATGTTAGTATGACCATTATTTAGTTTAAGTCTCGGTACAATAGCGAGATCATCTGTCATTAGGGTATTTTAAAGACCTTTTTCGTTAAAAGGTGCACTCAACCGTGCATAAGCACAAGCTTTGCAGATAAGAAAAAGAGAGATATTTGTTTGTGGCATTGGAGGAACGTAAAGAAGACCAATGCACGAACAATTTGTTAAAAAGTAGGTATAAATGTTTCTTATTTTTTAATATAACAAATTTTAAACTAATGAATTAATAGTTGGCTATAAGATTGAGAGGGGGTCAATGAGTAACATAGAATAAAATTTTTAAATATAAAATACCTGTGAATACACAATGTTAGTGAAAAAGTTCTAAACTACTAAATATAATAGTAACTTAATAACTGAATATGAACAATACATTATTTTTTTTATTCACTCCACTTTTGTTACAATATATCTATAAATTCTCAATAAAAATGTTTAGGTGTAGATAATAGACACTAAGCAATAGGACTGACAAGTCAAGTATTATGACATGCAGGGAAACATCCAGTGATGTACCCCTTTTTTAATATTATTCTCCAGTATTGCCTGTATTCGACACATTTCACACACTTTAAGTTTCTCTCTATTTTCTTTCGCACACTTTTGGATATCACCTCGAAATCCTTTTTCAAAACCCACCTTTTTGAAAACACCTCGTAAACATTCTAGGAGCATTGACTTTACCAGATGGAGAAAAATTTGAAATTCGCAATATTTTGCTTTACTGGCCAAAATAAGAGAAACGATAAGTTTCTGAAATTAAGAGGACTAGCCTTTGGAAAGTGTTTTAGGAAAGAGAGATTTAGGATTTAAATTCAAAAAAGAAAATAATGGGTTACTTTTATACGAAAGGAGTAGTGTGGTTCACAAAAGAATTAAATTTTTGAGAAAATATAATAGACTTAAATCTGAAAATTCAACATTTGTATACTTAATATTGTTCTAAAGCTATTTTCTTGTGGCATTGTAAATTAATTACTATTAAACTGGGAATGAGCCACAATTAAAGATAAAAATACGTTTATTGACGTTTCAATTTCCACTTCGGAAATCGTTCTCAAAATACAAACATTAGTAAATTAAACAAATTTTGATTTTTGTTACATAGTGATAAATTCTCCTAATAATTTAATTTTATCTGACTCATTTATATTGACAATTCAGACATACATTATGCATTTTAAAGTAGACGACTTTAAAATGATATTGCCCATATTGTTGAGTTGCGCTCCTGGGACGATTTTACTTATAAGATAGTTCATTCGATTACATGAAATCAACTTTAACTTGGGAATATCCGGCAGAAAAAAATCATAGCATGTAATTCGTCTTTAAAAAGACAAACACATGACATGATGACAGTAAAATTCTCCTGTTAGTGATTCCATAGTAAATTATGAGGGAAAACCAGGAAAAAAACCTGATAATACTATCCCGACATTGTAAGTATTTGTTCGTGAATTTCGTTTACCTTCAACAAACATCAAAATTCTGATTTTATATGTTACGTTATTTAAAAAACATAAATGATGTATCCTCTATATGTTACTGACTTACTAATACTGGTATTTTCTTATTAATAACTTCTTCTTTCAATATTGGTAACCAGATCCTACTACATTCTGCCGAGAAATTTGCGACACAATTGGCCTCATTTAGCATAATTAGAGCCGCTTCTTTGATTTTTCTTTTTTTACCATCCGTTTCTTTTAGGACTACATTTGAATTATTCCATTGAACCCTATGTTCATTATCCCATGCGTGTTTACAGATTTGAGATCTATCAAATTCTTTATTTTTAATATAAGATTGATGTTCACTTATTCTAACATTTAATGGCCTTGATGATTCGCCTAAATAAAACTGATCGTATTCACAAGGTATTTTATAAATGCAATTCTTTGTCCTTTCTTATTCATTGTTAGGTTTGGTTTTAGTAAGTCAGTAACATATAGAGGATACATCATTTATGTTTTTTAAATAACGTAACATATAAAATCAGAATTTTGATGTTTGTTGAAGGTAAACTAAATTCACGAACAAATACTTACAATGTCGGGATAGTATTATGAGGTTTTTTTCCTGGTTTTCCCTCATAATTTACTATGGAATCACTAACAGGAGAATTTTACTGTCATCATGTCATGTGTTTGTCTTTTTAAAGGCGAATTACATGCTATGATTTTTTTCTGACGGATATTCTCAAGTTAAAGTTGATTTCATGTAATCGAATGAACTATCTTATAAGTAAAGTCGTCCCAGGAGCGCAACTCAATAATATTGGCAATATCATTTTAAAGTCGTCTACTTTAAAATGCATAATGTATGTCTGAATTGTCAATATAAATGAGTCAGATAAAATTAAATTATTAGACGATTTTTTCACTATGTAACTAAAAACAAAATTTGTTTAATTTACTGTTTGTATTTTGAGAATGATTTACGAAGTGAAAATTGAAACGTCAATAAACGTATTTTTATCTTTAATTGTGGCTTATTCCCAGTTTAATAGTAATTAATTTGTATACTTAGATCAGACATGGATATTTTCAAAGGGTGGAATTAAAAAAAATTGATAAGATGACAGCATAAAATCCGTAAAACACACAAATAGCGAAGGCAAGAGACATATAGAAGCAAATATCCGAATAGAGCAAGAGACAACGGAGGAAATCGAGATCAAGAAAGGCGTAAGACAGGGTTGTATACTCTCACCGACCTTATCCAATCTATACTCCGAAGAAATTATAAACACGGCACTTTCGGATCAAAATATAGGTATTAAGATAAATGGCATCCGAATAAACAACTTGAGATATGCCGATGACACGGTACTAATCGCAGAAACTTGGGAAGATCTTCAAATACTAATTAACAAAATAGTAGAATGCAGTAAAGAACACGGATTATCACTTAACATAAGCAAAACAAAAATAATGCTAATATCTAAATCACCACAAAACTTCCCTGACATAACCGTGCATGATCAAAGAATCGAACGTGTAAGAAGATATAATTACCTGGGAACTGTTATCAACGAAAATAATGATTGCTCTGAAGAAATCAGAACCAGAATAGAGAAAGCTAGAGCCACATTTACTAAATTGAAAAAGGTGTTCTGCGGAAGAGATCTAAGTCTAAAACTTAAAATTTGCCTTTTGAGATGTTACGTTATGTCAGTTCTCCTCTACGGGATGGAAACATGGACATTGAAAAAGATCGATACCAAAAAGATAGAAGCATTTGAGTTATGGATGTATCGTAGAATATTAAGAATACCCTGGACAGAGAAAGTAACAAATGTGGAGAGTGCGGAAAGAGAAAGAGCTGATACTTACTGTTAAAAAGCGCAAACTACAATATTTGGGACATGTTATGAGGGGAGATAAATACCAGTTGCTGCAATTGATTATACAGGGAAAGATAATGGAAAAGAGATCTATCGGAAGAAGAAGGCATTCGTGGTTGAAAAACTTGAGAGAATGGTACAATTGCACCAATTACCAACTGTTTAGATCTGCAGCATCAAAAATACGCATAGCTTTGATGATAGCCAAACTTCGGAACGAAGACGGCACTTGAAGAAGAAGAAGAGACATATCATTTTTCATGCAGGAGGAAAAGAAGGTTTATAGCAAACGTAGATTTGATTTTTTCTTCAAAATCAAAATCTGCTGATTACCATGGAGGTATGAACGCAGATATATTTAACGTTAAATGGCTCGAGGAGAAACTCTTACCTAGTCTGAGTGAACCATCAGTTACAGTTTTAGATAATGCACTTTATAGCTTATGTCGAGGATCTTGCACTGGTTTGCGAAAGCAAGTTAGAAAACGAATTTGGTTAATGCGACTAATACAGCCCTGCGTAGTATTAGTAGGTGGATTAGAGAGAATCATCTACAGCTAGCATCTTAGAAAACTAAGATGGTATTTCTTAGACTTAGTTGGTAGACAATGGAGAAAGCGAAGTGAAGTCTGGACGCGTTGGTATGGCTTTACCGAACAGCCCAGGTAGCACCAAAATAAGGGTGTTAAATAGAGTATTCCAGTCTTTCGTAATCTACGCTGCCCCGTGTGGTGCAGCATACTGAAAACTATGAAATACACCAAGCTAATGGAACTTCGCGAAGGCTAATGCTCTTCAGGGTATCTAGGGCCTTAAATGAGGCTCTGTCTTGTACAAAGAGCCAGCGAGAGTGTATGTGAGGAGGATAGATGGAAATATAGATGAGGAAGAGAACGAGGGAATAAGTGAATGATAGTGGAAGGCAAGGTGGACGAAGGAGGCCGTGGTGGGAATGTAAGATTAGGAAGCTGGCATGTTTTTGACCGGGCATGGTAGTTTTGGCACCTTCACAAATAGGATAGGCAAATCTGCCTCGACGGACCGTACTGTTTGTGTGGTAGGAGGGTCAGTTCGAAAACTTCGAGAGGTGAATGGGTTTCAGGCTGGATGAAATTTTACTTGTATTATAGTCCTTATCTCCTTAATAATTTGTTTATATATTTTGACGATTTTATGCTTAAATTTGCGTCTTTATTCCATTACATTCAAAATTTTATCGTTCATCCACTGTTGCTTTTTCCGATTGTTATATTGTTAGTTTGAAGTTCAGCTGCTTATAATCGTTGTGATTTGACTTCAGTAACCGGCTATAATTCTTTTTATTTGCTGTTCTCAAAATTGCTATCTAAATTGTTTGCAATCACCTGACTGTTGTTTCTAATAAAATTCATATCGAGTTTGTTATGTTTTACACAGGATTATACCTTATCTTCATTTCTTGCACTAATGACAGACGATATAATAGATATTTTTATACCAACTCTGACTGTGTTCGTTATTTTTTGGCGGGAAAATATCTGACAGATTTTCGGGTGCTTTAAATCGAGAAAATTGAGTCAATTCATCCTTTTGTGAAAGATGTCAATGTCAATTCATCCTTTTGTGAAAGATTCGGCCAAGAAATTAGTTGAACAGACTTACGACGGTGCTGCTGTAATGGGTGGACAGTGGCGGGAAGGTTATGTTAAAATCCGAAAAATATATTGTAATGTACCTACCTACTCACATGTAAGATAATTAAAGTATCTATGTATTTCTATATAGTTTTTAGTCACCTGGTATATGTTATTTACAATTATGAAAAGTTCTCATGTATAATCACTAATAATTATTTGCTGTTAGAAATCAGAATCAATACTCTTCATAAATATTTTCCTATTTAGAATAAATAAGTTTCGCTAGTTTATTCGCCTAATACTTCGTATCTATGGAATAATAATAATTTATTTCTCTTATTTCTTTGTTCGATAAGCTATCCGTATTTGCTATTTTAATATTAATATTTGAGTCCAATCTCTTGTACTCAAATCCATCCAGAAACATCGTTAAATAATTGTAGATAACAGAACTTATAAATTCATAGTTTTAAGAAATAACAGGCAGTGTAATTTTCATCCTCTAATATAATAAATTTATACATGTCAATATATTCAGTTTAATTCCAAAACAAAGAGTTAGTCCGGAGAAGAAATAAACGCATAGTATTCCATAACAAAATTTGGTGTCAGAACGTGGGATATTAGTAGCAGAGTTCCTCTGATTGCTGATAGAAGGAGAGCTGAGGAATTTTTGAATTGACTTGTTTCCTTCGAGGAATCATTCAAAAAAACTGTCAGTGTGGAAAAATCGCCACTACAACTAATTACATTGGGGTCCAGTACATCCAGTTCGAAATCCAGTTCCAGTCATAACCCAATTGTAGTTCCATCGGAAGTAGAGGTGAACCCGTGGAATAATAGACTATGCGACCAACAACAATATTCTACTTGTAAGTACATTCTATCTTAAATTCTGTCTCATATTTTAAAAATCTTGTAAACGTATGTCTACTTTATATCCTGATATAAGTAACTTATTTGACGAACAAATACCTTCTCCCGACTCAAATTCTCTTTCAAATTCTTCTACTTCTAATTCAAATAAAATGTCAGTATCAATTGAAATAGCTGAAAAACTTCTCATTAGATTTGATGGTACAAAATCAAAATTATACGAATTCATAGACAATTGTGATAAAGCATACAATTTAGTAAATCCGCAATCCAAACCCATCTTATTAGCCATTATAGAAACTAAATTAACCGATAAAGCTAGGGCCATAACTAGAAACAGAACATTTGACGAATGGAAAGATTTAAAAGACTTCTTATTAGATGCTTATTCTGAACGCCGAACTGAAGGTCAGTGGCAATTGGAATTACATTCCTTACGTCAGATGCCCAGTGAAAATGTAATGTCATTTGCAAATAAAGTTGAAAATTGCTATATAAAATTAATAAATACACTTGATCCAGACTTATCTCCAGATGCAAGAAATGCATGTACTAAACTCTTAAAAACTCAAGCACTAAATGTCTTTATTAGAGGATTAAACAAAGACCTCTCTATTTTAATCAAAGCCCGAAATCCAGATTCCTTAGAAAGAGCTGTTGCTATAGCAATTGCCGAAGAACAAGAACAGTTATCAAGACAAGAAATTTTCAGACCATTCTGTAATATTTGCAAACGAAATAACCATTCCTCAAATAACTGTCGATATAAAAACAATTCAGATAGAAATGTTAGATATCTTCAAAATTCTAGTTTTCAAAACCCAAAATATCCTAATTCAAATCTTCAAAGGTCAAATTCTCAAAATCAAAATTATAAACCTTCAAATTCAAATTCCAATTCTGATTTTCCTCCAAACTTAAGAAAAGAAAATACCAACACTTCCCAACGTTTTTGCAGATACTGCAAAAAACCAGGTCACGTTATAGAAGAATGTAGAAAACGCGAATTTAACAATAAAAACAAAAATCCAACAAATTCTTTAAACTTCCAGAATCCTCGACAACCAACGGTCGATTCTCGAGGAGTTCGTTCAGTTCAGGCCGTATCACAACCATCAACTTCTCAGTCACTTCCTATGTAGATTTACCCTTAGTAAATAATTCTAATCCATCCTCTTGCAAGTTTCTAATCGATACAGGCGCAGATATTTCTTTAATTAAATATTCAAAAATACTAAACATTCCAAAAATTTATTCTAAGTCTATTACTCTACGAGGCATTGATAAAAATGTCTTAAATCCAAATAAAACTATATGTAGTTGTAACGTAAATTTCAAGATAAAAGATTTTGTCCAAACTAATGTTTTCTATGTCGTAGAAGACGATTTTCCTCTTCATTTCGACGGTATATTAGGTAGCGATTTTTTTGAAATAAATAAATGCCAAATTGATTATAAAGAAAATAAACTAAACTTTAAAAATTGTTCTATTCCAATTGAATATATAAAATTCCCATTAAACAATGACAACGACGAATTTCTGAGAGATCAAAATATCGAGACAAGTTCTAATATCGATGAAATATTTCCTTATGATGCTAAATCCATAGAGGATCATTCTTATTTAGAAACCAATGATATCCAAATAACCTTAAGTAGTGAAGAACTACTATCCAATCCAATTCAATCTAAATCTAACTCTAAATCCAAAGAAAATTCAAGTCCAAAATGTGTAAAATCCACTGAGATATGCACAAATAAAACTTGTAACTCTTCACGAAATCATAAATCAAAATCTTGTTCAGAAGAAAAATCCTGTTCAGACGATCTTATACTAAATCAAAACTCTAATTCTAACTCAAGAAGTAATAAAACTATTCTATCCGCAAGAACTGAAACAATTGTTCAAATTAAAGTAATAAATAATGAATTAAGCGAAGGATTATGTCCCGAACGCGAAATCTTTAAAGGTGTATTTTTATGTCCTAGTGTTGTTAAAGTAAAAAATGATTTCTTTTTAACCTCAATCGTAAACACTACTGAAACGGATGTTGAATTAAACGATATTCAAGTAGCAATAGAAAAAATTCCAAATTTACAAAACAATGCAAATATACGAAAAATGTCTTCTTATAAAGATAATACGAATTCTAACAGAATTGCTAAATTAAAAAATGCCTTGAGAACAGATCATTTAAATAGTGAAGAAAAATCATCTTTAATTTCTATTTGCAAGGAGTACAATCATATCTTTTATCTGGAAGGAGATCAACTTACCAGTACAAATGCCATAACTTGCAAAATTCCTTTAAATTCTAATGTACCTATTAGCACTAAATCATACAGGTATCCTGAAGTACACAAACATGAAGTCGAAACTCAAATAAAAGGTATGCTAGATCAAGGTATTATCGAAGAATCAACTTCGCCATGGAATTCGCCCCTTTGGGTTGTGCCAAAAAAAGGCCGATGCTTCAGCAAAGAAGAAATGGCGAATTGTTATAGACTATCGACGACTAAATGATATTACTATAGGAGATTCATTTCCACTTCCGAATATAGTCGATATATTAGACCAATTGGGTCATTCAAAATATTTTTCAACAATAGATTTAACATCAGGATTTCACCAGATCAAAATGGATCCTGAGGATTCTCCAAAGACTGCTTTCTCAACTCCGTCTGGACATTATCAATATTCACGAATGCCATTTGGATTAAAAAATGCTCCCAGTATTTTTCAAAGGCTAATGAATACTGTCCTCTCAGGAATACAAAATTACAGATGTTTTGTCTATCTCGACGATATAGTCATTCATGCCGATACATTAGAAAATCATAATAAAAGATTAAAAGAAGTATTCGAAAAATTGTCTACATTCAACTTAAAAAATACAACCAGATAAGTGCGAATTTTTTCGTCGCGAAGTAATGTATTTAGGACATTTAATAACTGAATTTGGTGTCAAACCGGACGAAAAAAAGGTATGTGCTGTTACAGATTTTCCTATACCCAGAACACAAAAAGATATTAAGAGCTTTTTGGGTCTCACTGGTTATTATAGACGCTTTATAAAAAATTTCAGTGCTTTAACACAACCTTTAACAAAACTGCTGAGGAAAAATGTTGAATTTAATTGGACAAGCATTCAACAACAGTCATTTGAGAACCTGAAATCAATACTTTGTTCAGAACCAATACTTCAGTATCCAGATTTTACCAAACCCTTTGTCTTAACAACGGATGCTAGTAATTATGCAATAGGGTCCATACTTTCTCAAGGTAAAGTACCAGATGATTTACCTATTGCTTATGCTAGTCGTACCTTGAACAAAGCGGAATCAAACTATAGCACAACAGAAAAAGAATTACTTGCAATTGTATGGAGTGTTAAACACTTTAGACCATATTTGTACGGAAATAAATTTTTCATTTATACGGATCATAAACCACTCACATGGCTATTTAATGTAAAAGATCCCGGATCAAGACTCGTTAGGTGGAGATTAGCATTAGAAGAATATAGCTATGAAATTATTTATAAACCAGGTAAATTAAATCAAAATGCTGATTGTTTAAGTCGTCCTCCTTTAACCATATCTGAAACAAATATTTGCGAAGAAAACAAAAACCCGGCAACAATCACCTTACAAATAAACAAAATGAGTAAAGAAAATAATGACACTTATTCACAGTTCTTATCTAAATCCGAAACTATATTAATAACAAATGATAATATAAAAGAAACAAATGAAAAGATTACATCATTTTCACAAAATTTAGCATTGTTTGTTTCCGTAGATTTAAATTTTAATGAGATCGTTCAGAAACAAATAAATAAACAATTCAGTCATATAGAAAAATTGAAAGCCAAAAATCCAAGACTAAATGACATTATATATATTTCTGATCAAAATAAAAACTTTTATTACATATTTATAAAAAATAATTATTGGGACAATACCTCTTATGAAGATATATTTAATTCCCTAATAAAATTAAGAGACTGGTTATTAAACGATAAAATATTAAAAATTTGCCTACCCAGAATAACTTTTAGCTACGATAAATTAAGTTGGGGAAAAATTAGATCTATGATTAGATTTATTTTTAGAAAAACTGATATATCTATTATCATTTATCATGATATACTAACAAATCCTGAACCTGAGGAAATAACTACAATATTACAAGAGAATCACACTAGTCCTACGGCTGGACACTCTGGTTTTCATCGGACATACAATCGTATAAAAAAACATTTCAAATGGAATAATATGAAAAATGATATTAAAAACTTTATAAAAACCTGTGAATCTTGTCAGAAAAAATAAACTCGTTAGAAAAAAATTCGTAAAGCCCATGGAGATAACAACAACAAGCTCAAATCCATTAGAAAAAATATTTTTAGATATAGTAGGTCCTTTACCTTTAACCGAGTCAGGTAATAAGTTCATATTAACATTACAAGATGACTTAACAAAATTTTCTCAAGCTTATGCAATTCCGAATCATGAAACCAAGACTATCGCTGAAAATCTGGTCCGTGGATTTATTTGCAAGTTTGGAAAACCCGATATAATAGTTACTGATCAAGGCCGAGATTTTACTTCCAAATTATTTTCTCAAATCGCCAAGCTTTTTAAAATCAGACATATAAATTGTACTGCTTATCATCCAGAATCAAATGCTGCATTAGAAAGGAGTCACGCTACTTTAGCAGACTACCTTAAACATTATATTAAAGCTGATCAATCCGATTGGGACGAATGGCTAGATTTTGCTATGTTTTCATATAATACAACTAATCATACTTCAACCAAATTCACACCATATGAACTAATATTTGGATATACACCTAATCTACCTAGCAGTATAATACGACCAGTAGAACTCAAATATACATATGAAGATTATTTAGATAATTTAACACTTAAACTTAGAAAATCTCATGAGTTAGCAAAAACGAATCTATTAGAATCTAAAGTAGTCAGTAAAAAATATTATGACCAAAAGATTAATGACACCGTTTTCTTAGAAGGACAATTAGTATATCTCCAAAATGAGCAAACAAAAAAGGGTCAAACAAAAAAACTTACACAAAATTATAATGGACCTTATAAAATTCTAGAGATAAATTCTCCTGTCAATTGCACAATTTTAGTAAATAAAAAACCAATAAAAGTTCACATGAATAGATTGAAACATGCTTTTGTTTCAGGTATGCAATAATATGGCTGACAAATAGTGAACAAATTCACAAGAAATATACCAATACTCCTATCAACAAATCACCTGGAATCTATTACGAACACATAAAAAATGTTCAATTTATTGAAACTCATTGGAACATATTAAGTCATATTCCTTTACAACCTTTTACAGACAAATTAAATTTTGTAGATCTCACCTATCAAAAAACATTAAGACTGTGTCAAAACAAACCAGTTCTTATTGAATTACGATTATGCGATACTTCACTAAAACTCTTAGGACAAATCATACCTAGACTCTTTCAAGATGAACAAACTTTAAAAAACATAATTCTGCATGAACATTTTAGACCAAAACGCGCTCTATTTAATGCAATTGGATCTGTTTTCAGGACCTTATTCGGTACCTTAGACAGTGATGATGCTGAAAATTTCAATAATGCTATTAACAAAGCTGAAAGTAACGAAAATCATCTTCTTGATTTACTAAAACAACAAATTCATGTAGTAAAAGCCACGATTGCAAATTTTAATAACTCTATTACAAATCTAGACCGAAACAAAGTGATTTTTGATAAAAATTTTGAATCAATTACCAATTACACAGATAAAATGAATAATAAATATTTTAATTTAGATTTAAAACAAAAAATTGAAGAACATTTTACTTTACTAACTTTCTTTATAACAGAATTACAACAAGAATATTCTACTTTAATAAACGTTATTCTATTTGCAAGAAATAATAACCTTCATCCTTCTGTTATAACACCTGAGCAACTAATTCAAGAATTATCTAAAACGGTAATGCATTTACCTAGTACATCGACTTATCCATTTCCATTGACTATCGATTATGCTCATAAATATTTCGATATCATTTTACTTAAATATATATATTTTGATAACAAGATTTTAATTACGGTTAGTATACCTTTGGTTAGTAATACTCCTTATTCTCTTTTTAAACTAATATCTCTTCCTATAATTCATCCAACATTAAAGAGACTTACCTTTATTCTTCCATCTGTCAAATATCTTGTTCTTTCAGAAAATAGAAACATTTATGTTACTATTGATACATTAGAAGACTGTTATTCATTAGATGAAGAAAAACTTATTTGCAAAAATCCTGATACTTTCCGATTTACACACACTAATCCAATTTGTGAAACTGAATTGTTAACTTCAATAACAAACATACCATCTAGTTGCGATACTCGTATAATTCAAACAGAATATGAAATTTGGCATAAATTAACCAAACCAAATTCTTGGATATATGTTTTACCCAAACCAACAGATTTAACTTTAAGCTGTCAGACTAGTACGCCAATATCTATTGTTCTTTCAAACACAGGTATTTTTTCTACTTCGAATAATTGCAAAACTTACACCGGATCAACTATTTTGATATCTGTCTCAAATCCAAAAGAAAGTAATTTTCAGTCTATCATTCCAGATTTATCCCTTCCAGAAGTCTGTTGTGATGATATTAAGATAAATAATGAATCCAAATTACACCTTGTTCCCTTACAATTAAATAATCTCGATCGAGATGCATTAAATTTAGCAAGCCATAAACTAGATAATTTAGAGAAAATGACCTCAGAAACAAATACTAATTTTCAGACACAATAAAAAATAGTTCTTATTTCACTTATGCAATCTTATTTTTGATAAAATGTATGTTACTTTATATTTTATACAGGATAATTAAATATTTTTACCGACGATTTCGTAGAAATCCGTCACATAGTTGTCAACAAATTACAAATTGTTTAACACTAAATATATGTCAAAGTAAACGAAAACATGTACATGAGACAGATTTAAGTATAGATTGTAAACATAATAAAGACAATAATTATAGTGAATCCAAAAAGTGTGAAGAGACTAGTTTCACAGAGACTACACCGATAAGACGAAGTGAAAGACTATCGAGACTAAAAGAAACTATTTAAATGTGTTAAAATAAAATAATAATGTATACAAATGTTTTATACCATTTAAATGAAAATTCATTTTACAATTATTTTCATTCTTACAAAAGGAGGTGTAATGTACCTACCTACTCACATGTAAGATAATTAAAGTATCTATGTATTTCTATATAGTTTTTAGTCACCTGGTATATGTTATTTACAATTATGAAAAGTTCTCATGTATAATCACTAATTTGTTGTTAGAAATCAGAATCAATACTCTTCATAAATATTTTCCTATTTAGAATAAATAAGTTTCGCTAGTTTATTCGCCTAATACTTCGTATCTATGGAATAATAATAATTTATTTCTCTTATTTCTTTGTTCGATAAGCTATCCGTATTTGCTATTTTAATATTAATATTTGAGTCCAATCTCTTGTACTCAAATCCATCCAGAAACATCGTTAAATAATTGTAGATAACAGAACTTATAAATTCATAGTTTTAAGAAATAACAGGCAGTGTAATTTTCATCCTCTAATATAATAAATTTATACATGTCAATATATTCTGTTTAATTCCAAAACAAAGAGTTAGTCCGGAGAAGAAATAAACGCATAGTATTCCATAACACAGTTGTCCATTGAAAAAACTTTAGTTGAAGAAATTAAGGACTTCAACGAAAAGGTGATGGAAAGATTCATCTATCATTTAAAACAGAAGGATTTTGTTTTATTTTAACAACTAAATTTTTGGTAAGTATCTGCTTATTTTTTTATATTCTCGAATCAGTGCTCTCTGAACAAAATCATCACTAGCCGACTATTAATAAAGCAATACAAAATAAACAACACAAACGCTTAAGTTGTATTCAATGAGATAATTACTGATAGAGAGAAAGACGAAGAGAAACGTAAGATGACACGCGGATGACACGGTGTTAATTGCAAATAGTTACGAAGAACTTCAATAATTGAATAATGGTTTTTTATAAATAGTTTCCAAGGAGTTGCAAAAAAGCATTTTGTGGGGCCAAGATTCAACGATTTTGTACTTCGTGTTACGTTTTCTATGGTGTATCGACGATTCTATACCTCGTATAAATATACCCCGTATAGAATTTTCTAGATTTCTTCTCAATTGTATCAATTATGGAAAAATGTTTATTCAATTTATTTGTTAGAATATAGAAATATACAGCGGTCCGACCATAAGGGCCTTGCCTAACCTTGACCATTTAGATATGAGGTTAACTACAATCAGAGCTGTTGTAGGAATGGCGGGAAGAGGGGGTTAACGACCATAAAACTGACATATACGTCTTTATTCTACGATTGAGACTGGTTTCAGGATCCCCGTAGAGTGTTAAAACAGAACGTTCATAGCCGTGTTTACTAAAGGGAGAAAAAATTAAATATTTTTATATAATATTACATTTAAATATTAACTAGTGGGATTAAATGGTGTAAAACAAAAAAAAAGTAAAAAAACTAAAGAGTATGATCGTTTTTACAATGCAGAAGTTAGAAGAAGTGTTAATAGCTCGGTAGATACCCATATTATCGCGAAGAAACTTAAAAAAACTAAATAAAAACAAAACAAGTCGTGAACAGTTGATTAAGTTGTGGATGCTTCTTCAAAAGAATCAATCACATATTTCCAAATTATTGTATTTAGCCTTTGACAAAAATTAGGAAAATTGCTATAAATTACAAACTTTAGATGAAAATGAAAATAACGCAAATAACATTAAAATATATTTATATAACGTTATTTTAAGGAAGTTACTCCTTTTGACAGCTCACAAGAAAACTTGCTGCAATTTCATGCATGACTAACTTTCATGCAAGTCTATTGCAAGGTCTTTATATGCGATTTTAAAGCCTGCAATTCGGCTCGAATTATGTTTTTACCCTTAATCTAACTTGTATATGTACTATAACTTTTGTACATATACATTAAAGTTTTGTTAAAGTACGTTTATTGACGTTTCAAATTCTACTTCGGAAATCGTTCTCAAAATACAAACATTAGTAAATTAAACAAATTTTGTTTAATTTACTAATGTTTGTATTTTGAGAACGATTTCCAAAGTGGAAATTGAAACGTTGTAACGATAAGACTACCAAAGAGAATTAAAGTACTATTGTAAAAATAATACCTCAATCAACAATGGGAGCTTATCGTCTATGCCTTGCCTAGCTCAGTATCTCAAGTGTGAGTTCGTCGTGTCTTAAACTAGGGATTGAACCTGAACTCTTAGCTGATAGCAAATAAAACAAATCTTAACCAAACATATTTATTAAAAAGAATAAAAAAAAACAATAATAATTAACCCTGCCAAAGCTTAATAATAAACTAGTGAGGACGAACTTATGGCTTCGATGAATTGCTGGTGTGTCCTCTGGAGAGCTGCAGTAACATGTGGATGTAGGTTAATATCGAAATGTTATTCGATATAGTTAATAAAGTTTCATTATTTTGAATGTGGTCAAGAAATTTTCAATAAAACCGCCAGTAAACCCAATAAACCCAAGAGAATTTTGTTAATCATAAAAAAATTTTGTTTGCTTTCTTTTATAGATTTCAAAAAGGGACTGCTTAAAGTTAGCACAGATGTCATAGGAGCTTCCTATGATGGACTAGCTGTCAACATAGAACAGAATAATCTAGTCTACCGGACAGAAAGAGAGAGGGCGAATATTTATTTTACGGGTCAGAAAGAGAGAGAAAAAAAATCATAGGGCGGCAACTACTTTTTAAATAAAAAATAGTAAAAAGAGAAATGAAGTTAAAGGAATTAATAAATTAATCAAGAAATTAAAATAAAATAATTACTTAAATATTAATTAATGAGGATGTGACGTTTACATCGTTACAACGTCAATAAACTTACTTTAAATTTTAATTGAAACTTATTCCCATTTAAATAGAAAATACTTAAAAATGCCACAAGAAAATAACTTCAAAACAATATCATATAAGAACCTGTATTTATATCTCAATAGTGCAATTGCCAAACGCTAGAAGTTATTGGAATTCCAGCCTAAATCATCGATTGATCTCAGATGTTATGTCGTGCAACAGATAGGAAGAAATAAAACGTTTTTTACATTTTGCCAACAATAACGATGCTATTGCTGCCTGCAAGAAAACTAAGAAATCAGTTACTGAAAGTTCCGAAAGAGGAATTTCGATTTTCATCGATAAAACAATATAATCCGCAAAAACCCCACAAATGGGGATATAAGGCGTTTGTCCTTAGTGGTGTCAGCGGATTTTTCTACGATTATGAAATTTTTATAGAAAGCCAAACTAATGTTGTACCCGATGGTTTTCCTGATTTAGGGGTGAAATCAAATGTGGTTCTTCGGTTAACACAAACAATACCAAGACCTATACCACAGTATATAGAGGTTCCTGGAACCTCTATATACTGTGCCTATACATCACAAAATATTCTTTGATAATTGGTTCAACAGCGTCCCATAGCAAATTTATCTAACGAAACAGGGTGTGTTACCACTAGGAGTAGTTAAAATGAACAGAGTACCAAACAGTAATATGCCAGAAGAAGTTGAACTAAAAAAGAACGGTCGAGGAGCTATGGTAGAGAAAGTCGCCACAATTGATGGTACCAAATAATGTGTTGTTACATGGTATGACAACAAATTAGTAAACATTTTATCAATATATGTTGGGAGTTTTGCCAACAGTTGAGGTTAAACGGCTCTCGGAAAAAGATAAGAAACATATAATGGTTCTATGTCCAAAAGCTGTAACGATCTACAACAAGGATATGGGAAGAGTAGATCTCCTGGATTTTCCAGTGCAAGATAATCTAAGAGATGGATATTATCATCTTCCATTATGGTGTAGTGAAAGACAAAGATGCAAATATCCCCATGGTTCAAAAGCTTCATAAAATGCGAGAAGTGTAATGTTTTTCTTCGCTTAAACAAAGATAGAAACTGTTTTTACAACTTTCACACTGAATAATTATTATAATTAGAAAGCAATAAATGCCTTTTTTTTTATTTTGTTGAACATTTTACTTGTTAAATCTTATTTAATGCATAGTGTTAATGCATAGTGTGCCATATTTGGCACACAAAATAAAATTGAAAATATACAAAAAACTAAATAAGTAGGATTTTTTAAATATTTTTACCGCAATCTTTAAGTCAAGTTTGTATTCATAGATTTTTTTTTGTAAAAAAATAAAAAATCATGTAATAAGGGTTTAATGGTGTGATTTAGAGTATCTTCAATGTTTCCATTCCAAAAACAAGTTATGTCACACACCGTTTCAATGGGCAGGGGAACCGTTCAAACCATTTTACAAAAATATTATTCAAACATCAGCAACTAAGAAAAATCCAAGGAAGTCACAAAATAAACTGTATGGTATTAAAATTGTTTAGTAATAATTGAAACCTGACATTTCATTACTAAAACAACCTAAGTTCATTTTAAAATTGCTTATTTAAAGAGTTTAATAACGATTTATAATGCTTTTGTCTTGGGTAAATTCTTACATTAAGTATAATATTAACTTCAAACTTCACTTCTAGTGAAAATGTTTAGATAAACTCAGGAAAACATTTTTTTATCTCCTGCAAACTGTCCGAACGTGACTGACCGAAATAAGCGATAAGAGTTTTTTATTATTTTAATATACCGTGGGCATATAAGCTAAAATACAACCCTGTACTTATTGGTGATAGTTAGAATAAGAGTAAACATTGTTCCGTGACGGGCCCTAACGAGTTTTTCCGTGAAAGACTGAGTGAATAGTGAAAGGACAATGGAACCCGTATAATTATAGATTTAGGAATAAACTTGTAATTGTATTTTGCGGTGGGCATTTTTCGAAAGTAAATAAGAATTAGATTTAGATAAGAGATAACAAGAATTTGGAAACTTATTTCTGTTGAAAAAGGCAAAATTGTTATTGGTTTCTGAAAAGTAATTTGAGTGAAAGTAGTTTATTTGTTTTAAATATCATGTTGGAAATTTTCTAAATCGAAAATAAGTGGGAAAGATGAATGCTTATGATTGGTTAAAAAAGAATGGTGGGAATGAGAGAGTTGAGAAGGTTGTCTGGGAGAGATTGAAAGATTTATTATGTGACCGGCAGACCAGAGGACAAGACGTGTTTTCGTGTAGTCAATCTGAGTATCAGTGTTTTCGTTTGTTAGTGAAAAAGGTGGAAGCTGAGAGCAGATCAAAATCGAGAAGAATAATACCTCCTTTGAGTCTGCATAGTCCACGAGATATAATTGAGAAAGAAAGGAGAATTTGTGAATAAAGAGTACCGGTCAAAAGAGGCTTGGGCTTGTGTTTTCGGAGGAGTAGTTTGCTGGTATGCGGTTTGGATCGATGTTGAGAACGGGAAAGATTTGATGGTAGCCGGACATAATCAATCAAGGAAGGAACTGTGGTTTGATCGAGAGGAGACATCATTGGTGTAAAAATAAAGATCAATCAAATAATTTGAATGAAAGAAAATTTTAAGATATTCTAAAGATAAAATCAAATATAAGCATACGAACTAAGATTCCAAGTTTCAAAGAGTTATTTTTTTTTGTGAATAAATTATATTTTTATATGGTCATTTTTTTTTAGTAGATATTATTATAAAACAGATCAATAAATAGTTTGTAATTAAAATTAAATTTAGAGTATAGGAGTTTGTTGGGAAAGATAATTGCCCACAAAAGTTATTTATTAATATTCATCGTATTGCTTATTGAAAATAAATAATAATTTGTCTGCATATTTATGTTGTTATAATGTTAGTTCCGTTTCCTGTTCTATCCCGATTATGAGCAACCAACTAGGAGATACTGAACCCACTAGAAAAGATATATAAAGTAAACTGATTAAAGTAATAATTAACAAAAAAAAAGGCACCCTGAGAATTTTTAATAGTAATTGAATTGTATGACTCTGCATAAATTATTGAATTAATTAATTAAATAATTGGATTAATTAAATTAGTGTTAATTAATAATAAAACATCATAAAGCAGATCACAACAATACATTATTAGTTAAAACTATATTTTTGCTCGTCTTCGACAGTGCTTCAAATATTGGGAGAATTTGCTATTGAATTTCTTAGCACAGCGGATCGTCATCCCTAATCCAAAATAGTCGCTTAGTGAAATGCAATTTTACACTGTAGTCCAACGCCAGTGAAAACATCTAGAAAATCAAGTAATCAAGTAATAAAAAAAAATCAGTTTGCTAATTAAAAAAATAAGAAACGTAGTAAGAATTAAAACGAAAAACTATCGATATAACTAAATCAAAACGATGAATATTTTAATGTAACATTTACTAAATTTCAAACTGTTCGAAATCTCTTATGACAAACAAGAAGCAATGAACTCGTCAAAAGGCATTATGTGGCTCTTAAGGTATTGCGACAGGAACAACTAACTACTAAGTCTAGGATTAGTTTGTCTAACCAAACAAACTGCACCGGATTATCACGTTAAGTAAAATAATACCTTAAAAAGTACTTTATCTAAACAAATCTTTGTTTCTATTGTTTCTATTCTTGGAAGATCTTGTTGTTTTGTTTGCGTTGCATTATAGCTACAGAAATAAAGAAAGTATTTTTTTTCAGTAAAAACAAAACAAACGAAAAGTCTGCAAAATAAAGATATTCTATTTGGGCTTTATTCACATCCTTTTTCTAGAAGTGATTTTTAGAGTAGGTACCAATACGCCACTGCATGGAACCAGTTTTTGTTATCCATAATAGATCTGTGTTGTTACTTTAATACATTCTAAGTCCCCGGTAAGAAGGATGTGTCCATGATAATGAAGAACACAGCATGAAAAACATTTACATTTTAATAGAACCAGTTGCTTTATTATATATAGAGGTATTGTAAAAAAGTTATTTCAAAATAAATAGGAACAAAATTCTTAGATGGTGCAATAAAGAATAGGCCCTAGAGACAGTTACAACATCTTTCTATGTAAATTTAAGCAACTAAGAAGGAGTGTCGGCTTTTGATAGCCAAGTTCAACTTTACATCAATCGGTTTCAACTCGATTTCCACCATCAGTTGAATCGGAGAAGAAGGTAACTGCTGTGTTTAATGTACAGTATAATATTCTCTCCATGGGGGCACTAAAAATGAAAAACAAGAAAAAAACCTGTACAAAAATGAGCTAACATGGGACAAACATACAAAGTTTTCATTTGTTTCAACTTCTTAATTTTAGATTAAAATATAATTATTTTTTTATTTATTTTATTTAATACACGGGTTAAACCCATTAACAGTTTAAATTACAATATACAATATCACAGTTAGGATTCAAAACTTGAAATTACTTATAATATAAAATCAATATAAAAGTTAAAAAAAAAGAGACTAAACATCTTACATACTAAAAAAAAACAAACAAAATTCAAAAATCGCAGTGTTCATACCACAAAGCAAGAGATCTTTTTAACTGAGTTAAAGCTATAAAATATCAATATCGCGAACATTTATTAGCCCAATGTATCTATCCAATGGGTTGCGAATACCACTGGTTGTTCTATGGAAAGGAATATTGAAACATTGTGGTAACGTAGAGCTTGATGTAGAACATTAAAGTTAATCAGGCTCAACTGGTTTTTACAATCAATAAATCCATGTATGATCATATATATATATATATATATATATATATATATATATATATATATATATATATATATAAATATAGCTCCTGACATATCACGACGGTTCTTGAGTGAGAGTAAAGATAATTGTTGTTCGATACGGGACTAATCATGATTTTTAATAGTAGTGTGGACGTAGTAAGCACAATATTTCAAAAATTTATCCTAGACTCTTTCTATGGTATCAATATTGTTCTGAAAATATGGTGATCAAATAACTGAACAGTATTCCAAAATAGTTCTAACTAAGCAACAATACACGAATTCTTATTGATTTAATGAAGAAATACTTGCAATTTCTAGTAACGAAACCAAGAAGTTTAGATGCCTTTATTGAAATAGAGTTTATGGGATCACAAAAAGTAATCTTATCGAAAATAACACCCAAATCCCGAATAGAACAAACATAATTCAGTGGTTGATTATTAATAGTATAGCTTGTTCCGATTCTATTAACCGAGAAAAATCTATAAAACAACATTTTTTTACATTTCAGTGGAGTTTGTTCTGATGGCACCAATTTTGTAGTCAGTCTAAGTCATCTTGTAGCAAGGCTTGATATTTTAAACTATCTATACCTTTCTAAAATTTCAAGTCATCTGCCAACATTAGACATTTGCTATTTAGGAAACAGGAAGTAATGTCGTTAACGAAGATATTAAAAAGCAGTGGAGAAGTGTAGCCTCTTTGAGGAACTCTAGATGTTACTGTGATACTCTCATACAGTTTACAATCTATCTTGACTCTTTGACTTCTCTTAGATGTAGAGTTTTTAATCCATTCAACAAACCTGACCTTAAACCTGACCTGAAAGCCTACATTAATAATTTGCCCCAAAGTATTTGGTGAACTACACGATCAAATGCTTTGAAAAATCTGTGTATATTACATCTATCTAGTTAAGGTTCTTCCATATGAGCTAATATATCATATTGGTAGCAAACCAAGTTTGTTGCCATATTTGATTGACATATTAAGCCTTTACATAACCAAGAAGTTGCTTTGCTATAGACTGTCGAAGAGCTTAGGTATTGCAGATTGTATACAAATGCTACGATAATTGTCAATATTGTCTTTCTCTGATCATTTTTAAATATAGGAACTACATAACTTTCTTTCCATAAGGAAGGAAACCTAAAGGTTTCCAGAGATCTATTAAACAATATAACAAATGGTATTACAAGGGTACATACACACTTTTTTAATAAAAAATTAGGCACTCCATCTGGACCAGCAGTAAGATAATTGGGCAGCCCATTTATGCCATTAAAAACATCGGTCATGGTAATCTAGAAGGACAAATATGTTTACTAAGGTTGCTATTTAATGGATGGATAGGTATGTAAAGGTTGTTGTTATTTGGTGAATACACAGTTTGGAAGAAGATCATAAAATTAGATATCTTGACCATTTGTTGCAGATTGGACTTGATAAAATAAGGAGTTAGATAAGTTATGACTAGATCGCTTATCATTGATGTGCTTCCAAAATGATTTTGGATCATTTCTTAGGCCAGTATCTATACGTTTAATATAGTTGCTAAAGCAAATTTAAAAAAGTTGTTTACATTCATCTCTTAGGTAGGACCTAATATAGTCATCATCAGTACGATTATTAACATAAATATAGTAAGCACATTTTTTCTTCAGAGTCAGTCTTCTAAGATCTGCAGAGAACCACTAGGGAAAAGTTGTAATTCAATATTTCTTCAATTGCACAAAGTAAGCAATTCCTATAGAGAGAAATTCATATAATAATTTTGTAGAAATTTCAACATTATTAACCATACATACCTGCCAGTCTATGTAAGCAAGGAAGTTGTTAAGTACAAAGTAATCACCATTCCGAAAATTATAAAATAACTCATCATAAACCTTCTTCTTCTTCTCGTGCCACTCCTAGCGGAGATTGGAAATCATCATGGCCACTGCGACTTTGTTAGCAGCGCGCCTGAAAAGTTCAATCGAACTACACCCGAACCATTCATGTAGATTACGAAGCCACGATATTTTCCTTCTTCCCACACTTCTTTTGCCCTTAATTTTTCCCTGCATGATGTTTCTTAAAAGTTCGTACTTTTCACCTCTCACAATGTGCCCCAAGTATTTCATCTTTCTAGTTTTTATCTCATTTAGAATTTCGCATCTTTTGTCTAAAGTTTGGAGTACTTGCGTGTTAGTGACGCGGTCCATCCATGATATTCTGAGAATGCGCCTATAGCACCACATCTTGAAAGCTTCGATGTTTTTTATGGTCAACTGTTTTAGTGTCCAAGCCTCAACTCCATATAACAGGGTAGAAAAGACATAACACCGCAGCATCTAATCACTTTTGTTTGATCAGTATCGTCTGTGATCCAAGCACCTAGATATTTATAACAGGGCACACGCTCAATCGTTGTATTGTCTATTACAAGATTAGCTGTGATGTTCTTTGATTTCGTGATTACCATAAATTTAGTTTTTTTCAAATTAATTTTCAAGCCAAACTGTTACAGTATATATTGAGACTTTGAACGAGATGTTGTAGTTCTACTAGCGTTCCCGTTAGGAGAACTGTATCGTCAGCATACCTTATATTGTTGATCGTCTCACCATTTATTATCAGACCAAGATCTTCTTCCTCAAGTGCTTGTTCACAGATAGCTTCACTATACAGATTAAACAAAAGTGGCGATAAGATACATCCCTGCCGGACTCCTCGACGGATTTGAATTTCTTCTGTTAGTCTGCCCTCAACCTTGACATTTGCTGTTTGATTCCAATATAGATTGCATATAATTCGAATATCTCGGCTGTCTATATTTTTCTTTATTCGATTTTGTCTTAGTGGTTCATGTTGTACTTTGTCAAAGGCCTTTTCGAAATCAATAAAGCAGGCGTAAATTTCTTGGTTTATGTCTAAGCATCTCTGTGAGAGAACGTTCATTGCACACAGAGCCTCCCTTGTACCCAGCCCTTTTCTGAATCCCATCTGAGTGTTACTGATGTCTACGTCTAATTTCCTATAGATCCTATTATGGATTATTTTTAAGAACAGTTTTGGAGCATGACTCATCAAAGCTATAGTACGATATTCGTTGCATTCCTTTGTATTTGCCTTTTTTGGCAGTAGTATAAAGGTCGAACGGAGCCATTCCCTAGGTATTATTCCAGTTCTATATATTGTGTTAAATAGATCTAGATCATAAACCTACTTATTTCTATTTATTTCATTCACATCGAGGTTTAAGTAACATTTATAGCCCACATAATGGAGGCTAGGATCTACAAGGGGATCACTTGCTTTTAAGATATTAAGCTCCCTAATATTAAAAAAAGCCAAATCCAAAAATACGTTACGATAAATGGGAATATTATTATGTTGAGTTGATACAATTTTAAAAAAACCAAAGGATTGAGCAATATTCACAGCCGGATCACCTACAGGACAATGCACTATTACACCAAACTCATCATTCTCCCATGATGCATTGGGAAGATTGTAATTACCAATAACATAGATATCCTGTGCTGAGTATTGTAGAACATCATTTTCCAGTTTGAAAATGCCAGTTGTATAATTTGTGAGGTGATTGTGGAGGTATGTAAACACCACCGACCACAAACTTGACTTCATTACGTTGACATAAGATATATGTTTGCTCAACCCGATCTTCACGAATACTAATGGTTTATATACTAATACATTAGAAAAGATATGTTTTGCCTTCAAATACTAGCAGAGAAATCTTTGGCATTTCTAGTACACACACATAGTGATGAAACCTGCCTCTGTGAACATGTATACATGGCAGTATAGTAGCATGCACAGTGTCAGCCACATGTCCGAATATCAAACCGGTCTCACCTCACTGTGAAGTGGTACCGATCTGATCCTTAGGCTTTTCCTCCACCCCTCTCCACCGTGTGACTTACGTGCGAAGGCTTATGATCTTTAAAGTTATTTCGAGTCTCCTGGGTAATAGAGACACTCTCTGTTTCTCATGACTGTTGTTAGGCCACCTATCTGTAGGTGTAGCACACATATCGCCTTCTCTCCCTATTTACTTTACTAACTCTATATAGAAGTTACTCTAGCATGACTTCGGGACTTGAGTCCCTAAAACAGATGTGTGCTTTAAGCAGAAGACCTCCCACCTAAGTTGATGACTCTCTGTCCGAACTTTGTGTGTGCTCGGTTACTCAGCCGCCAATTTGACAAAATAAATTTTGTCCTCGTCGGCTGGACATCCGAGTGGCCTTGCCACCGAGCCTACGTTTCTCTCTTCTCTCACATGGTCTCGACACTCAGGTTCCGCGTTAAGGTCTCTATGTGATCTGCCATAATTGCCTACACCTAAGTGGCTGTGTAAAAGGTCTGATGGACCTTTAATACTTATTCATTTTGTTTTAGTGCGTTCATCTGTATTTAGTCGAACTTGTAGAGAGAATTTAGTGCAATTACTGAAGTTTTTTTTATCCTTAACTATGAAAAGTGCATTTCCAAGTGTATAGAGCTCTAACACACCCCGTGTATATATTTACTTAAATGCCAAAAAATGTGCGTGAAGTGAGGTGTGCATTCTCAGATGTATATTGCCATCTCACACTCCCCTTGTTTATTGTTTTGGAGTTTTTTTTGGTCTTCTTTCACCGCTTCTGTTGACTGCTACATGGCTATTTCAGTATTCTTGGATCCTGCTGGTCCACTCTATATCCTGCTAATTGTTGTTTGGGCCATCGTCCCCTAGATTTCTATCATGGTCTATTAACTCTCTTAATATTCTATTTGGATGATTTCTGAGGTCGTCGAAAATCTCGTATGCTCTCTCGTACATTGCTAGTAGGATCTTCTTTTGGTTTAAGTCTCTATATACGTACCTTAATGTTACGTATTTTGGTATTCCCAGTGCTTATCTGATTATGGAGTTTTGGACTGTTTGGATCTTCTTCCTTTTTAGATATGTACCCATGCTACAGAGACATACTATAATATTGGCAGGATAATGCTGTTTGCAACTCTGATCTTTGTTTTGAACCTGAGCTTACTTTTCCGTATTATTCTATTAGCGAAGGTCTATTAGCGAAGAAACTTGACTTCTTAATTGTAACCAACTTGACTTTGTAGGCCGTTTGGTTTACATGTTCTATAAATGTAAGCTTTTTGTCAAGCGTTATGCCTACGTATTGAGCTTTGCTGGTCCATTCTATTGAAGTATTGAGTAACGTTAGTTATCTATTTGGTTGCGATTTAGAGCTCTTTGTTGAGGACTTGTATCTAGGTCTAGAAAAATGAGATAAAGATATGTTAATTCATTTTCTTATTTTCAAAAAAGCTTTTGATTAAGTTCCTTATAAAACTACGTATAATCAAAATATTGCAGTTTGATAAAAGCGATATGAGAATAGTAGAAAATGTCTACTGAAATCAATGAATCTACTACAAGATTATATCTTTTCCAGCCTTGCAATAGAGGCAAGAAGGAATTAAAATAAAATGGAGACTTTAGACGAATTTTCTATATGATCTTACTGGAATAATTTAGGTTAAGTAGGACCTACTTAACCTAACTTTTTATACTTATCGGTTATTATTTATAAAACTAATTTATTTTGTAGCTGATGTTATTTCTTCTACCCTCTTCAACATAATATTCAGACCTGTCATAAACTCCGTATTTTATCTCTACCCACATTATCCAAACTTTGACATGTTAAATATATTTAATAATGTTAATTATTTATCTTTTCGTGATCAGCACCTATACATTTAAACCTGTGATCTATCTTTCATCTTCTCTCAACATCCGGTTCGCCGTAACACTCCAATTAACATAAAAATGTTCAGGCTGTACCAAAGCCCGAAAACTATTTCGTCGTCCAAAGATGGTAGATTGCTTTTGCTTCGTTCAATGAAGTGCTCCATCATTATCTTTTCTTTTATAATTGTCGAACATAACAAAAGCATTTCCAGCCTCGACTGATGAAGCAGACAGATCACGCAATCGTTCAGAATTATTTAGTGTTACGGGGGATTCAAAAAATACTTTTTTTAACAACGATACGTTTTGGTTTGCGATCACAAACCGAAGGCAATTTTAAATAATGTTTTGTCTATTTAATATAACTATCAGAATTATAAATATAATTAGTTAACATAAACAGAATTTCTAATATAATTTCGCGTAAGAGAGTCAGGCATTATTGGAGATTGGAGGTAGAGATAGCTTGATACTGAGATTATTGGTCAGTAATCAATGTAAAAACAAAACCAGTTGCAGACTGTGGTTTCGATCACAAAGTGTTACTAGCAGAATTTCCCATAAGCTACACAGTAAGACAATCACAACTGAAAGACAAAAATTGGTTCCAAAACAGCAAGAAAAATTAAGAGAAGCATTAGCAGAAGCTGACCTACCAGTGACCACCACAAACCTTGATAAAACGTGGAACTACACAAAGCAGTGGATCACTAAAGCTACCAACAACAGAAACCCAAAATGAAAAATAGGACAGAACATTGGATGACTAAAGATACTCTCAACTGTGTAGAACAAAGAAGAGAACTTTGAAGAGGCATATCAAATTGAATACAAAAAGAAATATAGATAGGCATCATAAATATAACTATAAAACACTTGTGCAGAGGGGATAAAAATAATTACATTAAAATCATGTGCATTGCTATAAGAACATGCTAACCGCCAAGAATTTAGAGAACTTTTCTTAGTCGCAGTCAAATGACAAAAAAATGTCTAAAAAACTTACCCCAAAAGGAATTAAAAACCACCAGTCCAGGGCCACATAGTAGTAATATTTTTAAATTATCTTCCTCTTTCCGCTGAACTGTACCCACTAAAGATTTAATTTGACAAGACAACAAATTTCAAAAGCCTTCATCTTTCCCTTGTTAAAAGCAAGTCTACAATTTGACCCTTATAGGCCTATTAGCTTAACACGTTCACAGAACAAGTTACACAAAACACACAAACACAAAATGGTAAACCATAGACTGATGTAGATTTAGAGACACATCTAATCGCTTAATATCGGAACAAAATTGTACTGAAAATTAAATAAAAACAACCGATCAAATTTTTATGCTAAAACAAATCCTGATCAATTGCTATGAATACAACATTTCAGCACCAGTACTTTTCATTAATTACAAAGCCGCCTACGATAAAATACGCAGAAACAAATAGAAATGCTAAAAAAATTCCAAGTGCCAGAAAAAAATAGTAAGATTGGTAAAAATGACAATTAAACAAACCATTTGTGCTGTGAAATTCAACATACAGTATCAGAAGAATTCGAAGTGAAAAATGGTGTTCGCCAAGAAGACCTATTGTCTACATTACTATTCAATATAGTTCTAGAAAAACTTGTGTGGGTTAGTGGGATAAATAGGTCAGGCACTATTTTATACAAGGAGCACCAATGCTTAGCATACGCTAATGATGTTCTCATTGCAAGAAATGGAAAATAACTGGCAAATATAGCCAAACGACTAATTCGGGAAAGCTCTAAAATGGGACTGAAAGTTAATATTAATAAATCGAAGTTCATGGAAATCTAGCAAAAAGGGAATAAACACCAGGGGGTTCTTTAAATTGAAGGTGGATGATAAATCAGTTGTATAATTCGAGAAGGTAGACGAATATACGTACTTAGGTGCTCTCATTGATCAGATATGTAAAGAAGAAACTGAAATTAACCTAAGACGGCCCAAGAGCAACAGGTGTGCTGGAGCTATGAGCAAAATAATTAAGGAAAAAGAAATATCTCGTAGTACAAAAATAAGAATATACAAATCTATAATTAGACCCACAATGCTATACGTTGCAAAGACATGGACTATGAACAAAACCATACAGAGCAAATTGGAAGCATGGGAAAGAAAGATTCTTCACAGAATGTTTGGTGGAAAATTAGTAGAGGGAGAATGAAGAAGACGAATTAATGCAGAAGTATACTATTTGTATGCTAACCCTACAATAACAAAAATGGTAAAAAAACGTAGACTTGAATGGCTAGGGAATCTAGAAAGAATGCAAGGTAATAGACTAGTCAAGAATATTGCTTGGAGAGTACATGTGGACAAAAATAGAGAGAAAGATCAAGAAAGAAATGGAAAGATGTAGTGATGGAAGATGTCAGAGAGATGGGAATCATCAAGCAATAAGCCTAAAGGGCCTGTTACCTTTGTACATACATATATAAAATTTAATCATATAAGTACTGTTAATAGTGAAAGAAATAGAAATTCAGAAGAGAACGCACCGTTCAATTGCTATCTTCATAAATAGCTAGGCAGCTCTTAAGGAACTCAATTTTAAGCTGCTTTAGTAAAAGCTTTAAGTAATAGATTATGTGGGTGCTCTAAATAAGACCGTAACAAGGTTACGGTAGCCTGGATACCAGGGCACGACGGTCATAAGGGCAGAGAAAAAGCAGATAAAATGGCCAAACAAGACTCATTAATGCCATTCATTGAACCGGAACAACAGCTACAAAAAAGTGGGTAGCATACAAATCTCTGGGATGTGTTACCCTATGGTTAGACCTAATAAACAAAAAAGGCACACAATTAAAGTCCTAGTAGGTCTGTTAGCAGGGCACCGTATGAGACCTTTTAAAAATGTTGAGGCTAGAGAATGTAATCTAGGATTTAAGGACCACAATAGATCTGAAAAAGTCGCAGTGGAATAGGTCAAAAAGGCATTTAAATATACTGTAATCGTTATGTCGCTAATATTCTTTGAGAGAATGCAGCTTTTTTTTTAAATAATAAAACTATGAAGAAATTTAAGCGAATGAAAAAATTACCTTAATAGACAAAGAGCATGGGAGATTAACAAAGTGTGACACAAACAGGTGATACTTTGGCAGTCTCTGATAGAAAAATATTTTAAAATAATGATGTTAAAAGATAAATTCAACTTGCAGAGGATACAGACATAAAGTAGAAGTACATAAACATATTACATAACTAGCTGAATACTTATAAATTATAAATTAGCAAATCTAGCCTTAAAGAGAAATATGCTTATTGTTTAAATATTATCATCATTATCGGTAGTACTACAGCACATCGACCAGCTAAAGTTTCCTGTGCCATACTGTTTTGTTTTATGCTGTGCTTTCCAGTTAGAATAACAGATTTTTTTAAGCATCTTCTGATACCACGTTTATCCTATCTGAGCTTTTTCTTCCCACATGGTGCAATTCTAATTATGTTAATAAATAAATGATGGATATTCCCTCTATGACCATGACTCTCTGACCATGAAGCAGTATATACCAAGTTTAACACTCTCAACAAACAATCCTCGAAAACCCAACGTTTAGGTAGGATTTTTTCAGCCCAGAACTTTCGTAAATTCCAAAATTTGTGCTTGACTTCTGGGTGACACTGTCCCTCTGTGGACGTGGACTATAATTTCAGTAATTTTTTACATAAGCTTGTCTGTATATTCTGTATATTTAATTACAATTAAGTCAAAATATCACAAACCCTGGACTACCAAAGGTATCCAAGCCAAGAATATCAGCATATCAGCCAAGAATATGGGTTCACTATTGTACATCAAGAAATTCACTACCAATGTCTTTGTCACCTTATCAAAACAGCTGGAAATCGTATGGGAAGCTATAAAAATGTTGTAAGGGAAACTTGGTAATAAACGATCATCGACGTAAAACTAACACAGCTCAAACATTTTCTCTTCCAAACCCTGAAAATCTAAATGAATACTTCGTTAATGTGAGTAAAAATATAACACCAGCTATTTTGATACAACAAGATCCTTTTTTTTTTCTCCTCAATTTAAAAAAGGTCTCGAATTCATTCTTTATAATACCAGTTGATAAATCTGATACCGTCAGTAGTATCAAAACCAAATCTTCCTGTAGTATTGATGGACTATCCATAACATTTTCTTAAATCTCCGAAATAATGTGTTGAAAGTGGAGTTGGAGTGCCTAAAGACAGCCATTATTGACAGACTTATAAAAGCCCGACGTATGTCCTGTCTCCTTGAAAACAACATTTCATCATAGTTCTGCTTTTTATCTAATAAATGTACCAGCGATGCTATATTTTTTGTACTACATGAGGTCTATCAAGCACTAAACAATAATCTTTATACTGCGACTGTTTTTTGTGACTGCCAAAGCTTTTGATTATGTAAATCACGACATTTTGATAAAAAAACTAAAAAACTTCGGATTTAGAGGTATTTCTTTGAATTGATTCCAATCTTACTTGAGGAATAGGAAACAAATAGTTAGAGCAAATGATACCGACTCTAGTCACAAAAGCATTGTCTGTGGAGTACCACAAGGTTCAGTACTAGGTCCTCTACTTTTACAAATTTAAAATTCGATGGAAAAAAGTTTTTTTTTGCTGATGATACCAGTGTTACCTAGAGGAACTGTAATATAACTTTTGATCTACATAAAAGAAAAACCTAATCCAACTCTAATTTATTTTTCTTTTTACCGTAAATAAGACAGTAGCATTACCCTATAAAGGAGCTCTTCGATCCTTGCTTCTTAATAACACCCAGATCAGTATCGTTAATTTTGTAAAATTTGTACAACTTTGATTCTAGTACAACTGCCCAATCTGATGTTATTTTTAAATAAAAAAACAGAGCAATACCGCAGCAGAGCGGTATGATTTTGGCCTCAGTAAATTGATGATAAAATACCTACAAGAGTTGGGATTGGATGCAAAGGATATAAGAATCATCGCCAATCTGTATTGGAATCAGACAGCAACAGTACGTCTTCAAAATTCCAACGAAACAGAAGATTTCTCCGTTAAAAAAGGAGTAAGGCAAGGCTGTATACTGTCCCCAATGCTGTTCAATTTATACGTAGAAAAAGCCTTCGCAGAAGCAGTGGAAGACTCTAATAAGGGTATTAAAGTTAACGGCATATTTATTAATAACATCAGGTATGCCGATGATACAGCCATAGTGGCAGATAACATCGAAGATCTTCAATGCCTTTTAAATGATCTAACTCTTGCAAGTGAAGCTCGGGGTTTGAAAATAAATATCAAGAAGACAAAATCAATGATTATAAGTAGAAATGATTACCCCAACGCAAAGATATATGTCTCTGGAGAAGAAATCGAACAAGTCAGGCAATTCAAATACTTGGGATGTTTGCTGAATGAGAGTTGGGACCCCGAGAATGAAATAAAGAGCAGAGTTGAACAAGCCAGAAATGCTTTTTTGAGGCTTCGTAAGTTTCTGACTGATCGCAAATTGGACTTCAACCTCCGATACAAGATGCTTAAGTGTTACGTGTGGCCTGTTCTCCTGTATGGAATGGAAGCATGGACGTTAAAGGCCAGTTCCATTAACAAACTTGAAGTGTTTGAAATGTGGTGCCTGCGTCGAATGCTCAGAATATCATGGACGGACAGGGTCAGAAATGAGGAAGTACTCAGAAGAGCGGGCTTACAGGATAGGGAACTTTTTAATTATGTAAAAAGTAAGAAGACTGCATACTTGGGGCACATTATACGAGGAGAACGATACACTTTTCAGCAACTGATACTCGAAGGGAAGATAGAGGGTAGGAGAGGTCTCGGACGTAAAAAATGTCATGGCTGCGCAATATTCGACAATGGACAGGAATCCACAGCTATGAAATGCTTCGCAATGCTGCTAAAAATAGAATTATTTAATCCAGAATATTTAACATCTCACCTGAGAAGACCGGCATCTTAAGAAGAAGAAGAAGTTAAATTTTACAATATTGTAGATTGTATATTTTATTATCTTTTATTTTGTGATAGTCGTGTGAAGCATTATATTTATATTGGAAAAGAGTACAAAGACGTCTTTATAACAACTATTCTGTATAACATTCTGTTAAAATTTGTTGCACTCTCGTATACCTGTACTTCTGTCCTTGTCTGTTTCATAAAATTCATTCTTTTTTTCTTAGTAATTGCAGCTGCAACAAAAAGTTGATGGCTCTATCTAGATCTCTGTCGGTGAATTGCTGACAGGTATGTTATTGGGGTGGGTACCAGGGGAACCTGTAATTTTATCACCATTACGTGTTAGTGTGTGCACAGATTTCGTGATTAGGTACACAACAAAATGGGCAGAAAGAGAGATGGTTATGAGAGGTAGCCTCGTAGCTTGAAGAGATTCTTTTTGTTCTACAAAATACGAAATTATATTAGATGATTGGTAGATACCGTGTGTCATAAATTTTGTTACAAGAATCTGATCGTTATGGTAAAAGAACAAGTATTTATTACCTATAAAAAGAGTTTCCGTTTAAAATGTCTGGCTATAAAGATATATATTAAAGATTTATGTAGATGATATAGAATACAATAAATTACTACTCGGAGAGATACTTAGTATTTTCTATTGGTTATCGGACTCTTTTATCTTTTCCATGTATGTCCATACAAGAATTTTGCTTTCGAACTTTCTTTTAACATTTATAATGTATTGAATGTATATAAGAAAAATAGACACAAATTTGGAGGATTTGCACTTGTTAATAGCTTTTTATCAGTTCACATTTGGCAACAATATCAATATATTCCATAGTGCATTTTAAAAATAAGATAACTTCCCAGAATTTTAATTTGGTAGGAACTGGTAGGAGAATATTAAGAACTGGGTAAGAAATAAAAGAGTAGAATGGAACGATCATAAAAGTAGAATGTCAACAAATACAGTAGTAAAGACAGCAAGAGACTGTTCCCCAAGTAGAAAGAGCACGAAAATTATGAAACGTTAACTTATTGGAGGCACATTGAAAAACAGACAGTCATGTCTATATAAAAAGAAGAAAAAGGAGAAGAAACAACTGGTAATTAAACTTTAAGGGTATACAAGGCAACTATCGAACACGGTGATTAATTTTATCTTGCCCAAGTACTTTCGATCAATAGATCATCTTCAGGGGCATTTCGTCAGTTTTGGACTATCCGACATGAGTAGAATGTCATAAATGTAAAATTTGGACATAACAATACAAAATACAATACACAAAGACAAACAAACACTTTAAAATTTTAAGGAGAAGCTACATGTTGTATAGAAGCCGGAGACAGAATCTATACAACATGTAGCTTCTCCTTAAAAATTTTAAAGTGTTTGTTTGTCTTTGTGTATTGTATTTTGTATTGTTATGTCCAAATTTTACATTTATGACATTCTACTTATGTCGGATAGTCCACAACTGACGAAATGCCCCTGAAGATGATCTATTGATCGAAAGTACTTGGGCAAGATTAAATTAATCACCGTGTTCGATAGTTGCCTTGTATACCCTCAAAGTTTAATTATTCGAACATTCAACCTTATATTGATTAACTGGTAATTACACTAATGAGAATAATAGAGGAAAATAATAATAATAAATAAAATTCTTAAATGTCATTAGTGTCAATATGTCAAAATTTAGTGGAGTAAACTTGCCTGCGGTTGGACCAATTGCAAACAAGCATTACGGCGCGGAAAATTTGAATTCATCCTCCTGGTTAAAAAACAGACCATAGTAAGTAGTGGTAGTGACAGTGTTGACTCGCAGACAAATAAAAGCCTGATAACCCGAGAAATTCATTTAGGCTAATACGAAAGATAATGAAATATGATGCGTTCCATCGATGAAAGCTCAAACGTCCGCAACAACAAATTCTGGATTAAAAATAAAAGTGTACCCCGCAGAGAAAACATAAATTAAAAATCAGAGGATAATTCGTAGCTCTATCAATGTAGACAATCACAAAACACTGTGGAGGCCCTACTAATAAGATTTTTCTTTCAGAACATCCTGAATTTAACTACAGGTATTACCCTGTAGTACTTATATTTACATATAGTTTTGTCTAGTCAGATAAGTCGAATAATAAACTACAAACATTTCGAAGAATGAAAGTCCATTATCTTTGGATTACTTGTATTAAACAGAACGTAAAATATGCATAAATTATTTTCTTTGTAAAATATATTTGAGTGACGTGAATGGGCTTAAGTGAAATCCTAGACAATGGAAGCGGATTTTCCAAATAAATTTGTGCAGTAATTAGGACAATAGAATAGATTTTAGAAAGATATGTTTTTGTTAGTCCATAAGAATTGGTAGAAAAAGATTAGTTTGTAAATAAGTTTTAGGAAATTTTATAATTGTAGGTAAAAATTTGTTTGTGTTATCGAAATGAAGAAATGGGAGATGTATGACGCGTTTTGATTGGATGAGATTGAAAAAGGTGGGATGGTTGGTTTGAGAATGAGACTTTAGGTAGTTTGGAAGATAAAAAAGCATAGTCAGTTGATTTCCAAGGGTGCAAGGCGAACGGCCGTTGTTCTCGGTAGTTTCCCAGAGGTAGGAAGTAGTAGCAGTGAAAGTTTGTGAGTTTTCATGTAGTTAGTGTATCTGACAGAAGCTGGTCCAGTAAAAGATTGTAAGTCATATTTTTCTACTTATATTCCAAGAGTCACTGTTCAGGCCAACGAGAGATTCAGTTTATTGTAAAGAGAAGATATTCCAAGAGTCATTTTTCACTCAGGACAACGAGAGATTCAGTTTATCGAGAGGAGAAGAGGCTAGCATAATTTGAACGATTCGTGCATTTGAAGGAGATCATTAAGGACGATAAACTTGCAACAATTTGTTGTACGATTGCTGATTACCTAGGGAGCTGCTAAGAATAGAATTTTTCTTTTATTGATACCACAATTTTTACAATTACTATAGAAAAGATATAAATACAATAAACAACAATTTTGATTTGAAATTTTAATTTATATTGTATGTACCATTAATTTTTGAAGGTTCACGTACGTAGAACAAAATTTTGAAAATCATTATATGAAATATTTTTATTAAAGATATTTGAGTGTGAATTTTATTTCAATATATTTTTGTTTCAATATATAATGTTGTATCATATATGTTTTTTATTATTCCGGTATTCTTTGGACCTTATCTATCATATTTAAAGCATAGATATTGAAGCCCGAATATAACCCTGAGATAAGAGAATTAAATAGTGTGATAGAATCATAATTGCATCATTTTAAATTTAATTAATTAATTAATTAGCTAATTAATTGCTTGGCGCACAATTAAAGGTTAAAGTACGTTTATTGACGTTTCAATTTCCACTTCGGAAATCGTTCTTAAAATACAAACAGTGTTTGTACATACATATTCAACATACAAGACATTCAATACACTGACATTATATCACTGATCCAGATTATAAATATAGGGTTTATATAGCTTCAAATACATTATAGATATAGAAAAAGGAAAAAAAATCAAACTAAAGAATTCGAAAAACTAGAAGAGTTGAGTGGGACAGAATAATAGTAAATACAAAGAGAAACAACATTGTTCCTCCAGCAGAAGTATATCCCTAAAACTTGGAATGAGTTTTAAGAAATAAGTTTTTCTTCTTTATAATTTACATAATTTGTTTAATTTAATCATTTTCTTCTGGGCAACACTACGCCAATGGCCCTATGTCCAATCTACAAGCGAGAAATTACAATTTAGATCGAATTGTTTAGCCGTTGAAAAAACGAAATGATTACGGCAACCAAGCACTTGCCGAGCCGAAGAAAAAATGATACGGCTGAATAAAAATGCCTCTTGTACAAGAGTGGACTGAATTGATGTTACCTGAATTGGATGTTTTTTATTATTCTTGGACTTCCTGCTATACTCATTTCTAAGAAGATTTTAATAGCTTCCAGTCTTAACGGCGGGATATGGCTGTATAATTTTTTTATGGACATAAAAAGAAAAAATCCCATTATAGAATGTATCGTGTCCACTAACCGAGTTTGATTTTTGGAATTAATGGGTTTATGATATTAGTCAGATGAAAAATTTGATATACTGCTACTTTGTCCATAAAATTGTACAATTTTATGGACAAAGCTTGCAAAAAGTCAAAAAAAAAAAACAATTACAATTAAAATGTTCTAAAATTACATAAATCGTCAATATCAATATCACAAAATAAACAATCCATGATTCTAACAAAGATAGCTTAAGGCAGGGATGCTCAAATTTGAACTGCTGGCGATCTACCTCAATATTTTTAGACTACTTACGATCGACTCTGAGAGACTGCAAGTGTGTGTGATGCAGGGTTGTCGTACATACACGATACACCCTACCTACCTAGGTAGGGCGTACCGTAGCATATATAGATATTAGCTTTCTGCACAATATAGGTACATTATTTTAGTCAAGGTTGGAGTTAGGTTTAGTTAGGTTCTTCTCTACAAAATCAATGAAAAAACTCATAGTTATTCAAAATTGCGAGTTTATTTGTGGTTACAAAACAAAAGAGTTACATATGGTGTTAAACTTAACTAAGGAGTGGCTTTGGATAATTATATAGACATAAAAGAGATATCTACACATCATAGTCCAAGTCATTAGTGCGTTATATATAGTGCAGCCACGGCTGTGAACATTCATTCCTGATTTATTATTGTTATTGTATACTTGTTTTGATTCGTTATTTAACCATTGTATTTAGTTAATTTTAAATAAATTGTTTTTAAAAACGCGAGTCTGAAAACGAGTTATTTAATTGGCGCAGTCAGTAGGATACCTGAAGGTTGCAGCAGATTCCAGTTAATTGCAGTACAACCGTTGGTGTCCACCATTTATCCGGAGAACCTACAATAAACAAGTAAGTTACTGAGAATTTTCCTTACTTCTTATTTTCCTTTATATTTTGAAAATTATTACCAGTTTTATTTTATTTTTACCATTTGTCAGAGATTGTAATAAATCTTCTTCATTTGAGTAATTTTAAAAAACATTTTTTATGCAAAGTGATATTGATAATTTAATTTGTAACTTAAACAAAATGGCATTAAATAACACACCCACAATTCAAGCGGCAAAAGCTCTCGCTGACTTTTTACCCACATTTAATGGGGATCCGTTAAAATTGGAAAGCTTTATCCAAAGATGCGACCAGTATTATCGCACTTATGGACAGACAACGGATAATACCTTGAACGATTTTACATATAATGTATTATGTTCGAAGTTACAAGACAACGTATTAAACTTCGTAATGTGTAGACCAGATTTAAATACCTGGCCATTGATTCGAAGTACATTAAGAAATAACTTCGGCGACAGAATCGACAGGCAAACATTGAATAAAGAATTCCTACAAACAACAAAATACAAAAACGAAAATATTATAGACTTTTTAGCAAGAATATCGCAACTCAAATCAAGATTGGAAATCAAAATAAACTCAGAAACGAATTTAAGTGCTGAACGGAAAACGATATTAATGGAACAAAATGAAGCAAATTCCATAGACATTATACTTGCAAACGTAGATGAGAAAGCTAGAACGATTCTTGAAATAAAGGAACCGAAATCGTTTATAGAAGCATCCGACATATTAAATAGACAATTTTATAATGACCAAAGAGTCGATTCAATAAACTTTTCAAATAAATTTAAAGGAAAACCTCAATTTCAAAATTCAAAATCAAATAATCAAATAAGTTATAACCAACAACACCGCAATCTTAATCCAAACTTTAATCATCGCTATAACACACGTTATTCATCTAATTCTAATTATTCAAATCACCATGAACAAAATAATCATTCCAATCAGCCTAATACATCAAGGCAAACCTTTTCCAATTACAACCAATCTAATCCTAATCGTCATTTCAATCAACCAAGTACTTCAAAACAAAATTTTCCAAGCCAACCGATAAAAATTCAATCTAGACCTATTCAAACTAAATATTTTACAAACGAACAAGTTTTTGGGAAACCAAAAAATGTATTTGATCCCAGGAATGTCCCAAAAAATACATTCTCACCGGAACCAATGTCAACGACATCTAGAATCTCTTCCGGAAAACAAAAATTTCCCTTTATTCAGAGAGGCCCTCCAAATTTCCAATTCGAAGAACTTTATCAAGTAGAAGACGAAAATGAAGATAACCAATATTGTGATGCATATAATCACCTCCCAAATCCCCAAACAGACTCTGTAAACATAAATGAAAAATTTTCAAGAGGATCGTCACGAAAATCCCGACGATTAAACCAACACATTGATCTAAATAATACAATTCCCAATTCTCTCCCATACATTCAATTAAACTTTCCAACTCCCATTAAATTACTAATTGACACAGGCTGTCACCCATCTCTCCTAAGACCCTACATTGCCGAAAAATACTTTTCAGAAAAAATCACAAGACACACAACTCCGATTATTACGTGTGCAGGATCCCGAGAATCCCAATTCAAAGCCAAAATCCCCCTTTTGCAAGAATTTCACATATCCGAACCTCTCGACTTTGTCTTATTTGATTTCCATAATTATTTTGACGGTATATTAGGAATACGAGACCTTCGAAAATTACACTTAAATTTAGATTTAAATCGCCAAATCCTTTTTAATCAAAACTCAGAGATCCCTCTTAATTATAGAAAAGATTTTAATAGTCAAAAGATAGAAATTCCACCTTTTTCGTCTGTAATAAAAAATATACAGACATCATTACCAGATGGAGATATCTTTCTTAACGACATTGTTAATGAAACAAAAACAATAAAAATCCCATCAAGTTTAGTTCATGTTGAAAACGGACGTGTAAAAATTGAATTTGTTAATAAAACATTCCACACACAACTAATTAATATCGATAACAACTTTCTAAATAATTTTGCGGAAAATTTTGATACAAGAAATTTTAATTGCTTTTCAATGGAAGAAATTATGAACATTACTATAAACGATACAATTAACACTAAGGACCGGAAAATAACTTTGGAAAATTTTAGACAAGATCATTTGAATCTTGAAGAAAAACATGCACTGAAATTATTAGTAGAAGAATACCAAGATATTTTTCATAACCCTGAAGACAAATTGACCTTCACAAATCAAGTAAAACACAGCATTAATACCACCGATGAAATTCCAGTATATTCAAAATCATACAGATACCCCCACATACATAAGGAGGAGATAAGAAAACAAATCAATAAAATGCTAGAAGATGGAATAATCAGACCATCACAGAGTCCGTGGAGTTCTCCCATTTGGATTGTTCCAAAGAAATTAGACGCTTCAGGAAGACAAAAATGGCGAATCGTGGTAGACTATAGAAAAATAAATGAAAAAACTGTTGACGATCGCTACCCATTACCTTCCATTCAGGATATACTAGATAAACTTGGCAGATGCCAATATTTTACTACAATTGACTTAGCTTCTGGATTTACACAGATAGAAATGGAGAAAGAGTCTATTCCTAAGACAGCTTTCAATGTCGAAAATGGCCACTATGAATATCTTCGTATGCCATTTGGCCTTAAAAATGCACCTGCAACGTTTCAACGAGTAATGGATAACATACTCAAAGATATTTTAAATAAAATTTGTTTTGTATATATGGATGACATAATAATATTCTCCACTTCACTTCAAGAACACATAAGTAATATAAAACAAGTCTTTAAGAGATTGAGAGAAGCTGGTTTAAAGATACAATTAGACAAATCAGAATTCTTTTGCAAAGATGTAGAATTTTTAGGACACGTCATTACGCCAGAAGGCATTAAACCTAATCCGAAAAAGGTAAATGCAATAAAAAAATTTCCCATCCCAAAAACTGCCAAAGAAATTAAATCATTTTTAGGACTCATAGGCTATTACCGAAGATTTATAAAAAATTTCGCTAAATTGACTAAACCGCTAACATCATGCTTAAAAAAAGGAATGCAAATCAAACACACTCCTGAATTTATAGAAAGTTTTGAACTTTGTAAGAACATCCTAATGAATGATCCTATCTTACAATACCCAGATTTTAGCAAACCTTTTAATGTAACAACAGATGCTTCAAATTTCGCAATCGGAGCAGTACTATCTCAAGGACCAATAGGAAACGACTTACCTGTTGCTTTTGCATCTAGGACTTTGAATCCAGCGGAATGTCACTACAGTACCATAGAAAAAGAACTCTTAGCTATAGTATATGCTGTTAAATATTTCAGACCATACTTGTACGGCACAAAATTCAACATTATTTGTGACCATAAACCCTTACAATGGCTTTTCTCCTTAAAAGAACCTAATTCCAAACTAATAAGATGGAAACTTAAATTAGAGGAATACGACTACCAGATTATTTATAAGAAAGGCAAATTAAACACAAACGCAGATGCTCTCTCCAGAGTAGAAATTCATCCCATAGATACCGAAGATAACGACAAATTGTCCATTATAATGAACTTAGACCACAACGAATTTATTGATCTTGAAGAATCAACAAACGAAATGTCGAAACTTAGAGACTTAGATTCGAATGATATTATATTAAAACCTGCTCTTGATCACAACGATATACAAGTTATTATAAATATTAATCCATACCAAAACATAACACAAGAATTTATTAACGAAATAATCGACAAAGAACTACCAGTACCAGAAGAAGATATTGTAGAATCCATAGAAGAAAATACCAAAAAAGATAAGAAAATAAAAATTCTTCAAAATATAGCAATACCAAATACAGAAGAGAAATCTGACGATTTAGAAACGGTGCATACTAGTCAAGAAGATCCCATATTAAATATACCGTATACAGAAAAGGCCATAAATATATACAAAAATCAAATAATAATAACTTCTGCAAATATATCGAAACCAAAATATACATACGAAAAAATATTCGACAAAAATAGATATCATTGGCAAATACCAAAAAATGATTTTGAAGAAACACAGTTTCTATGTTTAATTAAAGAAATCATAAAACCCAATACGACCTATTGCCTACTATTTAAAAACAAAGACCTCGAAATACCTTTTATTCGTTTTATGACAAACTCATTTAAAAATAATGCATTTTCCTTAGTCATTTCAAATAAAATTCTAACAGATATAACGGAAGAAGCGGAAAAACAAGAAAAGTTAAAATTTTACCACGAAACGAAAACAAACCACAGAGGCATTAATGAAAATCTTGCAGCACTCAAAAAACATTTCTACTGGCCTGACATGGACAAAGATGTCACAAATTACGTCAATACTTGTGACCTATGTCAAAAATCAAAGTACGAAAGACATCCCACCTCACTTATTCTCAAACCAACACCAATTGGCAATTCCCCTATGGAACACATATATATCGATACATTTAAGTTTAGTAACCAAAATTTCCTTACCATTATAGATAGCTTTTCTAAATTCGGTCAAGCCTATCCCATAAATTCAATAAACGCTATGGAAATTGTTAACAAATTAACATTCTTTATAAGTCACTACGGAATACCCAACAAAATCACATGTGACAATGGCACAGAATTTAGGAATAAAATATTTCAAGATCTCTGTCTCTTACATCATATAGATGTCCATTACGTAACCGCCTACAACCCAAATAGCAACAGTCCGATAGAAAGATTTCATTCTTCAATCATAGAAAGTTTGAGAATACTTAAAGAAGAAAAAGAAAATATCATTATTTCTCAGTTAATGAGTTACGCAATATTAGCTTATAACAATAGTATTCATAGTGCTACAGGCTATACTCCCTTTCAAATAATGCGAGGCAAACTAGATTATAAAAACCCCTTCGAACGAGATGAGAATGAAAGAATAACACAATATATTCATGATCACTCAAAAAACCTAAAATTACTTAACAATATTATTCTTAATAAACTAAATAAAAACCAAACACAAAACTTAGAACGTGCAAATAAATCTAAACAATCAGAAATAAAATTAGACACGAATCGTCCCATATATCAGTTAAAAGGTTCAGAACAAAGATTAGCAAAATGTAATCAACCTTATCAAAAATTAATAAATCCCAAATTAATTGGAGATAATAAAATATTATCCAACAATAAAGTATATCACTTGCGAAGTATAAAACCTCAACGTATTGTTACAGATAACTACAATCAACATGAAAATACTAGCGATGACGATACTCCTCTATCTACAAGGATATCAAACGTTAGAAATAAAAGAAATTAATAATCCCATCCTACCTGTTCAAATTGGACAAGCAAAAAGGATACTATCAAAACATACATTTCTTTATCAGATTAATTTATCCCAACCATTAGAAATAAGTAATCAAATATATAATGAAGTAATAAACTTAAGAAATTCTATTAAAATAAACAATCACTTTTCAATATTAATTATAAACAAAATAGATCATGCCATAAAACTAAGTAAAGCTATAAATAATCAATTAGAAACATACCCACAAAACCCCAGAACCAAACGAGCATTAATTAACGCAATAGGAAAGGTATCCAAATGGCTTTTTGGCACCTTAGACACTGATGACGAAAATTATTACAACAACTACTTATCCACTCTCAATGACAATCAAAATAAGATAAATTCAAGTTTATTTCAGCATCACACCTTGTTAATAGAAATGTCGAAAACGTACTCAAAAGGATTTGAAACAATTAAAGAAAATCAAATAATAATAAGCAAACAAATGACAATAATTTCAGAAGAAATTAAAGAATTAATAAATGTAGAAAAAGCTTTCTCAATAAATATAATAATAGATAACCTAATAAATCAACTACACGACCTACAAATTTTGGTCAATAACATCGAAACCGCTATATCACTAGCAAAACTAAATATTCTTCATAGCTCAATTATTAATCCTTTGCAATTAGAATCAATAATACTAAAATTAAACAAAATATATACGGTACGAAATGTACCAAAACTTTAAAATTTTATGAATTATTACAGTCTCTTCTCAACTCAGGTGAATATTCATGGGAACTTGGTAATTTTCAAGATTCATACCCCAATAGTTAGTAATCCCTTAAAATATTTCCGAATATATCCTATTCCTTTAAACAACCTAACAATTATACCCGATCAACCATTCCTGCTTCTCAGTAACGAAGAAAATTGGACAACATCTGAACAATGTCCCGAAATCGAAAACTACTATTACTGTCCAAAGAAGTACCTACAAGAAAATACACAACCTTGTTTAAGCAAACTCATCCGAACTGGCAAGAATAAATGTATAAGCACGAGTATCCATTTGAAGAAGACTGAAATAACCACAATTAATTCAAACCAGCTAGTAATCGTACCCATCAATCCCATAAGAATAGAAGCAGATTGTGAAAAGAACGGTATATACGAAATAGACAAACCTTCCATCATAACCATCGACAAATGTAAAATAACCATCGACAACAAAATTTACGAACAAGAAGAAACAATGCACGAAGAGTATGTATTCGATTTACCCAAATTCGAGTTTCAAAGTAACTTAACCCAAGTTCCAACAATAAAACTAAAAACATTAGACGACGCAAAAATCAAGCATATCCAGACCGTAGCAGAGAATATTGAACTACCAGAATTAAAAGAAGCCCCGACGTATCACAATTGGACCAACACATCTCTCATCATCCTTATTACACTAATAATCTCTGTTTTAGCTTATTTCAAAGTATTCAAATCCAAACTCAACTCCATCACAAGAAGTCGACCAAGAGAGGCACATGGCTCAGAAAATCCAACTCCCTTGTTTTCCGAGCTTAAGGAGGGAGGAATTATATAGACATAAAAGAGATATCTACACATCATAGTCCAAGTCATTAGTGCGTTATATATAGTGCAGCCACGGCTGTGAACATTCATTCCTGATTTATTATTGTTATTGTATACTTGTTTTGATTCGTTATTTAACCATTGTATTTAGTTAATTTTAAATAAATTGTTTTTAAAAACGCGAGTCTGAAAACGAGTTATTTAATTGGATGTTGAAGCGTGGCACTGCATGTCCTCAGTACACTTTTCATAAGATGGTACGTAACCACTGAGTGCTAATCGCAAGCATGATGTCATATGATCGTCAGTTAGTCGATTGCGATATTTTGACTTAATTATCTTCATTTCCGAAAATGCAGACTCGCACAAGTAAGTTGACCCAAAAAATGCCGTCAGTTGAAGGGCGATTTGCCTTACATTTGGATATTTATCTTCAGATATAAAACGCCAGAAATTTGTATCAGATACTGTAGCTTTGGGATATATATCTGATATAATCTGCACCAACTCATTTTCAACAGAACATGAGTTCATATTAAACTCAATAATAGTTTTTCCTTTACCTTGAAGCTCTAAGTTAACGGTGTTTAAGTGCATTGTGATGTCAGTTAAAAATGCCAAATCATTTAGCATTTTTCGTTTTTCAAAATCTGAGTGTCATCACCTCATTCGTCTAGAAAAGCTGTTATTTCGGGCAATAATTCTTGAAACCTTTCTAGGAATTTTCCGCGACTCAACCACCTGACGTCCGTGTGAAGAACTAAACCAGTGTGTTCAGCTGACTCCCTATCTTCTAACTGCAACTGAAAGAGCCTCCGTTGCAAGCTACGTGCACGGATGGAATTCACAATTTTTGTTGCAATGCCCATAATTTCCTCCGTGTTTAAAACTTTTGAACACAAAACTTGTTGATGTATAATGCAATGGAACAAAAAAATGAAGGGAATTCTTCATTAGCTGGACACAATGCCACAAAACCGTTTTTGTTTCCAGTCATTGCTGGTGCTCCATCGGTTGTAATGCACATTAATTTATATATTGGTAGCTCGTAGTTTTTTACAAAATTTAAGAAAACGTCATATATATCTTCGCCACAGGTCTTCCCCTTCAGAGGAATGATTGTCAAAAATTCTTCCTTAGCCAACATATCATTGAATACCATCCGAATAAAAATACACAGCTGGGCAGTGTCTGTCATATCGATGGATTCGTCGAACTGTAAAGAAAAGTATGTACATTCCATGATATCATGTTTTAGTTTATCTGCGATGTCTTGACTCATGACTTCAATACGCCTTGTGACAGTCGGACGAAATAACTGAAGTTCTCTAAAAGCAGACATGATTTCTGTTTTCTGTTTAAAATCTCCAAATAAAGTCTCACCCGCTTCAATAAATGCTTCCTTCACCACCGATCCATCTTCAAATGGTTTCTTGTGTTTCGCCAAAATATGAGATATTTTAAATGACGCAATCGTAGCAGCTTTTGATTGTTTGGCTGGTCTTGTGAACATGGATTGTTCTTTTTTCAAACAATATATCAAATCACTTACTTTTCGTTTTCTTAATTCACTCTGTGGCAGAAAATCCTTTTCATAGTTTTTATGAACCGTTTTATGATGCCTCTCTAAGTTACCATGCTTAGGTATTGCAACTGACGCACGACAAATAACACAAATGCACTTATCCTTTACCATAGAAAAGAAAAATTCTTCCTCCCAATCCTTATTAAAATGATACGTTTTAGATTTCTTCACTGCACTCATTTTCAACTATTTAATAATAAACTTTGTATCGACATAGGATCGCTATCAAGTTACATTTCAGAATAACTCCAATTCCTGCAGGCGCAACATTTATATTGGCGTGAACGAAAGTCTCGAATGCTTCCGTCAAACGCGCCGTCCGAAACTAGCCTGTACTGTCTCTCGTCTAGAAACAACACGGCTTTTCTTTGACAAGTGCCGCGCGTTCCTTTGATAAAGCCACCTTTTGCCGCAAGCAGTGTTATTTTATTACGTAATACATTTTTGTAGTTGATAGAATATCATCCCAAATTTGAGTATTAATTATAATAAATATTGAATTAATAAAATAATTAGTTAATATATGTAAATATAAAATATGCTGTGTGGACAGTATTTTGTTGTCCCCACTTCTTTGAATTGCAATGATACTTAGTCAAGAATTCTATGTATTTGTGTAGTTCAGTATTATTAAAAACGTTTAACTCTGCTGACAGTAGTTTAGTTACCTACCTACTTATTAAAATTTTTTTCTTCTCGAGATTTACCCAAAAAGCACTCGCGATCGACCAGTCGATCGCGATTGACCGTTTGAGCACCCCTGGCTTAAGGCCTTTATTTTGAATGTGGAAATCTATGGAAATCAACAAATTAAAAAACACGGATATAATTCCGAATGACCAAAACTCAAAAAAGGATTCATTCAACAGAAAGTCATATTTTGTTATAGGAGAGAAATCATTATTTGTAGAAAGAATTAGGGTGCCACCATAAGCAAACCTTGGACGATCACAGCTAGCAATTGTGGTACATTTCTCTACAAAAAACACTCGTTGACTTCAAGCCATAAAAAGAAAGATGAATGAAATATAAAAGAGAATATTTCTATAATTAATTAGGTGATATATTCCATCATAAGCTTTAAAATTGAAAATGGTACTTAAGATAATATTTTGAAATTAGAAATTGTGTTAGATATGATAGAATACCAATATTCCTCAATTATACAATGAGGTTGTCGTGAACTACAATTTAGGTGATCATCTAGGACGACTTCATTTTAATTTAAACATATTTGAGAGTAACAATACTGCATCCCAGATAGCTACTTATAGAAACTTATCAAAGAATTGTTTGTCTAATCTTTTGTTGAGTCTTGATTCTGAAAATTTCGAAAATGTTTATACATATTCAAATGATGTAGATGATGCATATAGAGCTTTTTTGAACTCTGTATCCTATCATATTGATACAACATGTCCTTTAATATCAAAACGCATAACTCCTAATACCAACAGAAAATGGATCAATACTGAAATTCTTCAGATTAGTAAAAAGCTGAAAGATTTATTTTGGCTAGCAAATGTTAGTGGTAACTCAGATTTAATGTATAACTATCAAATACAAAAGGCCAACTTTATTCGTAAGGTAAAGGATATAAAAAAAGCATCATATCAAAGTTATTTACATAATCAAAATAATAATAAAAGAAGGAAGGAGATATGAAAAACTGTGAATCGTCAAACTGGTAAAAATAAAAACAATTTTGAGTGGAGCATTACTGATAATAATAGATTATTGATACATCCAGAACACATAGCAAACAAATTCGGTGAGTATTTTTGTGCATCAGTCAAACACACATTATTAAAACATTTCAATAACTATACCTTTAACGATTTCACAACTATGACAATTAACAACACATTCTTTTTTTCTGAAGTTTCACCATTTGATATTGAGAATGCTATATATTCCTTAAACTATACCAGCTCAGTAGGTATTGATCAAATCCCCACTAAAATAATTAAATACATTTCTTCATATACATCTCCTGTTTTGTCTCACATCATCAACCTATCTGTCAAGGATGGCAAGTTTCCAAGTGACCTTAAAACGGGAGTAGTCAGTCCAATTTTCAAAAAGGGAGATCCATGTTTGGTTGATAATTACAGGCAATCACTGTAACAAGTGTACTCGCTAAGATTATCGAAAAGTGTATTTATAGTAAAATGTTAAATTTTCTGAATAAATATGATATCTTAAATAAATGCCAGCATGGGTTTCTTCCTAATAAATCTAAAGAGAGTGCTTCTATTTCATTATTTAATTATATCCACGCTGCTTTGGATCGAAAAAGGTATGTGGGTGACTCTTTTTTGACTTAACTAAGGCTTTTGACTCTATTGACATTGAAATTATACTGCATAAATTAGAAGCCCTTGGTTTTCGGGGTTATTTCTTGAACTGGTTAAGGTCATACTTACAACATCATAAATTTCTAGTAAAAGTCGATAATAAGAAGTCATCTGTTTTTAATCTTGATCGAGGTGTACCGCAAGGCTCCGTATTGGGACCCCTAATATTTCTTTTATATGTCAATGATTTGACACATTTTTTAACTGCAGACCATATAGTTCTTTATGCAGATGATTCAACAATTGTAGTTGACGAGTCAAATGAAGTCGAACTCATATCAAAAATGAACTTAGTAGCACAGGAATTTACAACCTGGTGTAAAGGAACTCTTTAATGGTAAATGCAAAGAAAACCATTTGTATGCAGTTCTACTCGCGCTTTAAGCCATCCCATGGTTATAAAATCACAGTTAGTTCTGAGGAAATATATTTTAGTGATACAACATTATTTCTTGGTAGCATTCTAGAAAGTAATATGACATGGGATGAAAATGTCACTAAAGTCTGCAAAACATTGAATAAGAGTTACTATGCGATCCTTCAGTTAAAAACTCTATTTAATACCAATCAATTGATAAGTATGTATTATGCATTGGTTTATTCATATACGGCCTATAATGTTATCTTGTGGAGAAACTCTAGAAACTCTTCTAGAGTTTTTATAACTCAAAAGAGAATTCTTAGATTGATATTCCATATTAATAATAGACAATCATGTCGTAAATATTTTATTGAACACAGGCTGTTGACTTTTCATGGTTTATATATTTATAAGTGTATTATTCACGTCAAAACTAAATTTCAAAATTTTACTCTCAACTCTGACTTTCATAATTACCCGACAAGACACGGGAGGTTGATAAGCGTGTGTAAACACTCCACAACTCTCTTTGAAACTAGTCCTGATTTTGCAGGATCTAAATTTTATAATTGTTTGTCACTTAATATAAGAAATGAAAACAATATTAAAAAATTCAAAAATAAATTAAAAGCATTCTTGATCCAATTATGCATTTACAACCTAAATGAATATTTTGACTTAATAAAAGACTACAGAGAATAAGGACCGACGGGTTCAGAGACGCTCTATATTGCATATCCTTTTTTTATTTTTATATTAATCTATATTTTATTGATTTTGTTTTATGTAATTGTCCTATATAACTTGTTAATCATGCATTATGTACTATATGACTTGTCCTATATCACAATGTGATCTGATGGGATTAATAAAGAATATTCCATTCTATTCTATTCTATTCTATGGTGATTGTCAATACATTCTTTCGAAAAAAGGTTAATAATATTATTATTAAATAGACTATTTCATGGTAAGAAAAGATGATATCCGTGAATGTTAGGACTACACAGATTCAGACTATTTAGCTGACTAACCATTTGCAGTCAGTAAACAACTTGAGCTATTTCAGATTTAGTATAACTGAAGGTGGTAACTGCGAAGCAAAAGTTCGAAGACGTATTAGTATGGCAAAAACGTGATGAATCGCTTAACGAAGTCGACGTTTAGAAAAACAGATCTATCTCTCAAAAAACGAAAAGGAGACTGGTGAACGCACTTTTATTTAAATTGTAATTTAAAAAACGCTGTCCAGAACATGTCTTCAATATATTCCACATCTTGTTGGTCACGTGATTCACTGCCTACAAATGTCCAAAACGAATGGGAATCCTTCTATAACTATGACGACCATTCCATGGAACTAAAGTACAGATTAGAAGTAACTATTAACAAGGCCAGAAAAATACGAAGAAGCAGAGCTACTTTTAATGAGGATGTTACAACAACAATGTACAAAGTAAATTATTCTAGCCAGAAAGATAAATAACAATAGAAAAAATGGAAAATAATAAGAAACCCGGATAAATCTAGATTTTCTCTTACATCTTCTTCTTTACTTCATTAGTTCAAAGTCATCTCTCTTTACCTTTATCTTGCGGTTAACTAAAAGATCGTATGATGTTTTTAAGAAAATTTATAATATAATACCACCAGAAGAACGCTTTATATTGGTTGTAAAAGAATGCCCTGTGGTACTCTAGATTCTTCCCCGTCTCTGCTCCACGTCCAATCATAAAATAGTGGATTGGCATCGAGTTAGCGCGTTTCTCGCCGACCATACTTTATTTTCTGTTCCACGGCCATCTTCATCTTATAAATAAGACATTATCTTGGGGCTCGTAATGTCATACAGTGTTGCCAATAGAAATTTTCCATTACTTCTAAATATATTCCACTTCTATGTTGTGGTTTATTTTTTTTATTAAATCTTACGATATTTTCTCAATTTTTACATAAGACTAGATGTAGTAGAAATTGAACTATCTAGAAGATGTTATTAGCTATTAGATAAATGTAAGTGACTACCAATGATATTCTTCTTCTTTATCATGTACATCGTTATGACTTCCAGCGTCAGTTTGTTTATTTTATTGTTTGTTGCTTATCTATTTCTTCCAGTTTTCCTAGTCTGCACTTATTGCTCTCGTTTACTGCATTGTCCTTTTTATTTACTTTTTCCTTGGTCTACTCCTTTTCTTTTTTTCTTCGTTCTCTTTGTTTCTATTATCTTATTAGTTCAATTGTTTGGCATTTTCTCAATGGATGACCGTATCAGCTAAAATATTTTCTTTCTATATTTTCTAGTAGAGGTTCTTGATTTATCTGTTGTTGAATTTATTCATTTTTGGACAGATTCAGTTTAATTCAATGTTTCTTTATTAGGTATTATCATTATCTTGATCTTTTTTTTCGTTTATTTCTATTTTTATATTTTTTCCGTCCAAACCTATGTCCAGTTTTTCATGTTTATCTTCTAAAAAACTAGATTCTATTAGAATACAGAAGAACTACTTGTCTTGGTTCTATTATGTTCTACCATGTAGTTGTTTGTAGAACATTGTTCAATTGTCCATTGTTCATTATTCAATAATTATTATTGTCAAAAATAAGTCTATCATTATTATAAATAATAGTGGATTTAAACTATATCCTTGCCTTATGCCTTTCTTTATTTCAAAACTTTCAAATAATTTTCCATTTAGTTCAACTCCTTCAACTATTCAGTTATATAAGTTGCAACGTAAATTAAATCGGGATAGGAAAAAAGAATACCTACCCATAAGTTTAGTATTATTGTGGGTAACAAACTAAAAAGCACTTACACAAACTTAAATGTGGGGACTGCCCAGAAACTTACATCGGTCAATCTGGTAGAAGTTTTAACAAACGTATAGCAAAACATAAAAGGGCTTTCAATAATAGAAAAACAGATTCTACATACGCACTTTACCTTTTAGATCATATTCATTCTTTTAATGACGAATTTCAAATTCTTCACATTCAAAATTCAAATTCAAAGGCCTTAAGCTATCTTTATTAGAATCTTCGGAAATTAACAAATTAAAATATACAGACATAATTCTGAATGACCAACTTGAGACAAACAGTTCTGCTCTTTTCAACATATTCCGTTAAAAACTATAAAGTGTAAACACATACCAAAAATTGATCACTTGAGAAAGACACTCTGCCGAAAAAGCTGTAGTGATAAGACATTTTAATAAATTTTGTGGAAGTTTTGAAAAGAAAGTGTTCAGTCTTTTCTTGTTATAATTTCTCAGATATTTAACCGTATTGTCAACAGATGCAAACAAAAGAAATATCCTAACCAATAAAAGTAAAGCATGTACAAAACTATAAAAAAAAGTAAAAGAAAACATACTATTACCTTTCGGAACGTTGGTTACCATCATAGCTATCTTAATTTTATTCACTTCCACCCTAAATAGCATGCTTGTATCAACACCATACCATGAGGTTCTTGTTCGTCCTGGACTGCGTTTGCCTGCTATTTCTCCTTGCATGATATTTTGTAGCAACCTATATTTGGGACCTCTCATTACATGTTCAGTGGCAGTGAATAAAATTAAAATAGCTATGATGGTAACCAACGATCTGAAAGGACATGGTACATGAAGAAGAAGATTACATGTTCGAAATACTTCAACTTTCTCTGATTGATGCTTTTTATGATCTCAGTAGTCTTGCTGAGACGTTCTAGTATTGTGGAGTTTCGAATCTTCTGCAACCAGGAAACTTAAAATTCTTTTATAGTACCACATTTCAAAAGCCTCAAGGCGATTTAGATCTATTTTATTCACAGTCCAGGACTCGACACCATAAAGTAAGACCGAGAATACGTAGTAGCGATGTAGGCGGATCTTCAATGCCAATTTTAGGTCTCTGTTACATAACACCTTGGACATCCTTCTAAAAGCTGCTCTCTCCTAGATCTAATTTCGCCGTGACTTTCTGCGTTACAATTTAATTGCTGTTCAAGGTAAACGACTTTATCAACTTGTTCAAGTTTGATATTATTTACATATATAGACGGTTTTATATGCTGTTGTTTACTTATTACGAGTATTTTGGTTTTCCGAATGTTCAGATCTAGACCTGCCTCCCCACAACTCTCATCGACACTATCAAGTAGTGTTTGCTATTACTATTACCATAATGTTACAGTTAGATACAAAAGTCTAATGAATAATTTGGTGCTAAATCGAAATATTGCTGTTGATGGAAGGGACATTGTGCATACTGCATCGTATAAATACTTAGGACATGAAATTCGGTTGGGTAGAGATAACCAGATATGTGAGCTTTCACGTCGCATAGGATTAGTCTGGGCAGCGTTTGGTAAATTAAACTATGTATTTAAATCCTTACAAATAAAACCTTACATTACCTTTCTGGTGAAGTAACATTATCAGTGCATTGTTCCAGTTCCAGTTTATGGTAATCCAGACGCAGATTAAAAAGCGCTTTGTCTCCCAAAGTTTTCTTTTTTATTTTCTCTGTTTTTTATTTCTAAATTCTCCGATATATTTTCCGATCTCTGGTTTATGTTCCTAAAATCGACTATGGGATAAGTGTTCTTTTATTATTGAGAAAGCAGTCGAAAATTTAAAATTTGCTTTACATTAGAGATTGTTATTTGTTTTATCATATTTTTTAGTGCTTCTGAAGTAGTAGTGTGGTTTGAAAGATAGCTTTAAGATAAATTCCATAGAGATGTTGTTTCAGTGTTTATTTCTTAAGAAAATATTTGCTTAAATCTTTTATTTATACTACAATATGAAGGTTTTAAAAATTTAAAAATATCTAGAATTAAAATACAAGTAGAATTTAAAAGTAAAAAATGTAATACATAAAGCTACACGTGATTAATCCAATACACTCAGCAATTATCTCGAATCTTTGGAAACATCTCACCATGTGGCAACCATGTTCGATCGTGAGGTGTTTCGGTTTTTTATTCTGGCGGCTTCTCATTTGAATACGAGGGAGTACAGTACCGGACACAAGTTTTCTCACCTCAATCGCCTCTAAAACATTCAAAGTCGTGACTCGATCCGACAACGGAATGAAGAAGGGCTATATGACCATGTGCTTACTTTTTCTACTGATTCTTATCATTGGTTAAGCACATATTAAGAAACTGTTAGTGCTATATATCTGCGTCAAAAGATACGAGTAACTGATATATCAAATTGAGTAATAGAATACGGCTATTATAGAACAATTTCGAGAAGTGCATAGAATAGTCAAATAGAAAATATTTTAATAAAATATTTGTTTACAAATAAGCTGATGCCCTTTGTCACGATTATATTTTGCCTACCACATGGGGTATTAATACAAGAGGTAGAAAATTGGGGACTGAAACTAAGGGGGTGGAGATAAGGCAAGCAAAATAATCGCTACTTGTGCGAACGGCACTCAGGGTTTGTTAGGAGAGTTGGGGTCGTGGATAAGTAAAAGATAAGGGGGGTGAAATGGGGCAACTACAAAAATATGAAACAAAAGGTCATGAACCTCGAAACAAACAAAGCAAAAAGAAACAGGAAACACCTTTAGTAATTTAATATAGGGCGCCACTTGAGGTGCCTAATTATACCTATTACAACCACTAGTTGTAACTAGGAAAATAATCATAAAACATCAAAAACATATCTTTTTCAAATAAAACTCAACAAAAGGGTTAGTTAAAAAAATAAACAAAATGTTAAGAAAACAAAATTTAACATTTATTATCGAAATATTTATCGAATATTATTTACCGAAATAAAGAAAGTCAAAGAAGATAATGCGGAAAATCTAACTATTGGCCAAAAATGGAAAAAAATCAACATGCCCCTGTGTCAGTTGGAAAAGAAATCCTCAAACCACTTGAAAAAATAAACAAAACCTTGGATGACAGTAGAAATTCTTGAACTTATGGAAGAACGAAGAAAACATAAAGCAAAAGACCTGAATAAATACAAAGAAATTCAGAGAAACATCAGAAAGAAAATTCGAGAGGCAAACGAGAGGTGGCTCTCCGACGGATGCAAGGAAATAGAAGATCTGGATAAAAAGTATGATAGCTTTAATTTACACAACAAAATTAAAGAAATGACAGGTTCTAGAAAACGTACAAAAACGAATATCCTTAAAAATAATAAAGGGGATATTATTACTGATATGAAGGAGAGATTATGTCACTGGACCAATTACATCCAACAACTATTTAATGATGAAAGAGAAGAGCTGTCATTAGAAATCATCGAGGATACCGGACCACCAATATTAAGAGAAGAAGTCATCTATGCCATGAAAAACACAAAATAAGGTAAACCTACTGGACCAAGATGATGTGCCCATCGAAGTATTAAAACTCATCGATGAAGATGATATTGATATAATGGTTAAACTCTTTAATCTAATATATCAGACTGCCACAATTCCCAGACAATGGCTGCAATTGACCTTTGTAACAATTCCCAAAAAGCCAAGTGCAACAACTTACTCAGATCACAGAACAATAGGTTTAATGAGTCATACACTTAAAACATTTTTGAAAATAATTCACAGCAGGATTGTTAAAACTCTTGAATATGAAATTAGTGACAGACAATTTGGCTTTAGAAATAGTATGAGTACAAGAGATGCTTTATTCGGCTTGAATGTGCTGGCTCAGAGATGTATTTATGTTTTGTATATTTTAAAAAGGCATTTGATAAGGTTCAATATAAAAAGCTTGTAGATATATTAAAAAGCAAAAATATTGACAGTCGTGATATGAAAATTATATCTAATTTATATTGTAATCAAACTGCCAAGGTAAGAGTTGACAGCCAGTACACCGAAAATATCAAAATACAGAGAGGAGTCCGCCAAGGTTGCCTGCTGTCCCCACTACTTTTCAATGTCTACAGTGAAGCGGTATTTCAAGAAGCTCTCTCTCAGACTCAATAGAAGGGATATCTATCAATGGAGAAGTTTTGAATAACTTAAGTTTTGCAGACGATACAGTAATAATGACGGATAACAACAATGATTTACAGAACGTAATGCAACGCCTTAATGAACGCTGTGATGAGTACGGACTGAAGATAAATTTAAAGAAAACTAAATGCATGATCATCACTAAATCTGCACATGCAAATATCCAATTGACTATTGAAGATACTGCAATTGAGAGTGTTAATAACTATAAATACTTAGGAACATGGATAGCATCAGATGTAGACCAAACCAAAGAAATTAAGACATTAAAATAGCACGTACATCATTCATTAAACTTAAAAAGTTTCTTTGTTGTCGGGATATAAGGTTAGAACTACGCCTGAGAATTCTTCGATGTTACGATGTTACGTGGACACTAAAACAAGTCCATTTTGGTGTTACAGAAGAATCCTACGAATATCATGGATTCAAAGAATGTCAAACATGGAAGTAACTAGAAGGATAGGAAATGAGGCGGAAATAATAACTATTAAAAGACGAAAACTTGAGTACTTGGGACATGTGATGAGAGGGCAAAACTACACATTATTACAACTTATTATGCAGTGCAAAATCCGAGGAAAGCGAAATGTGTGAAGACGAAGAATATCCTAGCTTAAGAACTTGAGAGAATGGTTTGAATGCAGTAGTGCAGAAATTTTAGAGCGGCAGTCAACAGAGTCCGCATAGCCATGATGATTTCCAACCTTCGATAGAAGATGGAACTTAAAGAAGAAGAACGTCGAAATATTGTCTATTTTGTTGTTATAATTAATTTTACAGCATTAATTAGTCAAATTTTAACAAAAATTTTTTGAAAATTTAAAATATTCGTCTGTTTTTACTTCTATAATTAAAAAAAACGACAAAATGTACAACGTCTCGACATTGTACATTTTGTTGTTTTTCCGGAAAAAAACGTTTTTGTCTCGGAAAACTTATAAATTAATGAAATCTTTTTGGTTTTTTGTCAGCAGATGATCCAGATAAGTGACGATAAACACCGCAAAGGTACATTTTTTTTACTTGGAAAATTAGCTGTCATTTTCTTAATTTTTAATATTTTTGTACCATAATTTCAGGTAATACTCTTGAAATTTTGTACTATAATGTACTTATGTTATAAATAAATGTATATTAAACAATTTTTCAAAAAAGACAAATCTTAAAAATATGCTGAAATTAAAAACAACCCCTACCCCCATTAAAAAGTAAAATTGTGGCTTATTCCCCACAAAAATAGTAAATTTCATTTAGATGCCACAATAAAATAGCTTCAGAAATTTTGTCAAATTAATAACTTCAAAATGTTTTTATTATTGTTAATATTATTAATAATAAATAGCTGAGATCCAAATCATATTGCATTATAAAGACCAACTTTTAATCAAATTTGTTTCGTTTTGTAAAAAGTGCAGCTACTTTAATTATATTGTACTGTCTCATTTTTTTATACTATGATGAAACATGTAATAACGAATCTACCTTTGGTTCAAATAGTCTTTTTCAATTTACATAGAAGGTTTGAATTATTATTGTATACAAAATCAAAATATAGTTGACAGATAAACGAAATAAAGTTCTGGTATATTTTGAGAGGGTTCACAAAAAATCAGAAAAAATCTAAAGGATTTCAAACAGAGTTACTCAGAATAATTTTTTACAGCAGTTTTACCTGAGACAGTAAAAAACCATTTCTTCGTCACGACTGTTCTTTTGTCACCGATTTGCTAATCCTATTACATAGCTATTCAATAGACTTTTGTATAAAGATTACACCACAATACAAGAATCCATTACACAGACAGATGTCACGTTGATGTACACACAAAGAAAGAAATCCATTTCGTCACAAAATAGATCTATTTTCTGCTGTCGTTTTACAACGACCATGGTTTGATATTTTCAAAAGGTGTATTTTTTCTAGACATCTATCTAACTACTGGTTTAAAATGATCTATTGTAGTTTTAGAATTTTTTTCGGAAAATATAGAATAATAATTGAAATATGTAATAATGGATGAAAATATCTCATTATTCAAGTCTTATATTCAATTTATGTTTTCATAACATACTTAGATAGTTCTGTAATATAGTTAGCCGTTTATTATTGATCAAAGAAACCTGATATAATCCCCTCAGATATAGAAGTATACAGGCCTACAATATTTTTAATTGTTTAGTCTAAAACTTTTTTGTATTCCTTTCATATGAAATCAATTATTTAAAGAACATTATATACATACATCCAGAGAACAATTGGTTATTTATATTTCTTAACATGTACTCTGATCAGCTTTTCTTTTTCATACTTAGCCCCTTTTGCCCTTTTTTAGTACCTTTTGTATGATATTAAAAACATTTTGTCTCACGTAGGTAGTTCCCTACACTACGACGTTGATAAGAAGCACACTTAGACACCTGATGAGGGCTTGAAAAGGGCAGTGACGATGATTGAATAGATCTAATGTTCTACCACCATGAAAAAGGGAATCTGATCCTTTTGTACTATGCAGGTGCACGCATATGGAAGCAAAACAAGGGACTCCTTTGTTTTTGCTTAGGAAGACGTCATTATGAGCAACCAAAGGTTGATGGGTTTGCCACCCAACTTGTGAAATAATGACATTATGATTATGATGTTGAATATAATTTGTTTTTTGAATTTACTTTAAAACTAAGACTAATTTGTCCTGTATTAAAACAGAAAGATTTTAACGCGTAAAAATAATTTTTTACTACTTTATGATCATATACAGTAAGGTCTCTTTTTATGCGGACTCTTTTTGTGCGATTTTAAAGTTGTGCGGTTTGTATTTCATCCAAAAATTGCTTCTATTAACTATTATAATTAAATATTAACTACTCACATCCAGCATACCTGTAAAGTGAGCCTTTGCAATTCGGGGATTCCCTTGTTACATGAGTGCATTGAAAGGTATAAGCTGTTAATTGTTTTAAACTAGTTTTTCTCTAAGCGGTGCTTTGTTTGATAATAACTAGTTTAAAATTCTGCTGATTCAAATTGTAGTATAATACGCAGCACGGTTTTCGGACTGAAAGATTTCTACAGCAGATACAGCAGATACAGCAGAAGCAAAAATATTTCTTCAGGAGCTAGCGAAAATGATTGAAGATGGAAACAATTGTGCTGATCAAGTATTTAACGCTGATGAAACGGGGACCCTATATTGGAAAAAATGCCTAACCTTACAAAAACGGGGGCATCAAGCAAGTAAAGATCGAGTAACATTATTACATACTTTGTAGCAATCAAGAATAAGCAGTTGATGTTAGAAAGATAGAAAAACGTTATGATTTATACTGGAAGAATATTGAAGAATTAAGCTATTTTAAACATGTTTTAAAACGAGACAACTCAGGAAAACATCCACCTGCAGACAAGTTCATAAATATTTAGTTTACTTTCAACAACAATACTAGTAAAATAAACAGGTTCTCCTGTTTTATTGTCTATTGACACGATACGAATAAATATAAATAGTCACAAAAACAAATAGAAGTATGGACCAGTTTTGTCCTATAGATTGTTTCAAAGTGACTAGTCTGTGCAGGGTAAATGCACAACATCGATGCCATACTTCTTTACAAACTTGTATTAAAATAAATATCACTTCTTACTACTTAGCCTAATTCATCTTTTGTGTTGAGGGTAGCTTAAGTAGTAATGCCCACTAATGACCCTGCCTGGCTTCCTTCTGTCAGTGGTTCTCAAACGTAAGTAATGTTGATACAACATACTTGGCTTAAATTAAAATAAAATAGAAATTAAAAAATGCCTTTTACTTATGTCACACAAGCAGTTTGTTTTTAATTCTACAGAATGTGCTAGCGAAACAAATCATTTGTTTATAGATTTAAATAAAATCAAATAAAATAAAACTAAAATACAAAGAAACATTTTATTTATGTCTTGTTCCGTTCAAAAGTTAAGGAGGTAAGGACTTTTAAAAACCGCACTGTATATGTTGGCAGTAACAAAACGTAGATATATCCGAAAATAAAACTAATAAATAAGTTGAAAATAAAAGAAGTCATTGTATTTAATTTCGTGTGTAAGTAATCGTAATTGTACACCATTATATTTAGTTCCTTTTTCTGTCAATCGCTGTCACATTTAGCTTATGCTTAATTAGGGGAAGGACGGGGAAGATGACGCAGCGTCTAAGATGACGCACCTCTGTATTTTATCAAGTACTTCACTAAATTCAGTTTTTATACCCGTGGCGCCCTCCTTTAGAAACTACTATTACTTTAAAACTTCATCGGTCAGCTTTCGTACTGTTTAGTATCTGTGAGGCAGAGTAACGCGATACACGTAGATGCTTGTTATTTAATATTTTTGACACTGCGAATATTACCTAATGGTAAGTTGTTTAAAAATGGTTCCATTGGATTTTCTTCATATTCATGGGAGTAGGTGATATTTATTTTCAGTTAGCGAGGATTTATCTGTTAAATATTTGATGATGGATAATTTTGATAACCATTTTTTGTAGGTTATGCTGAACAGGCTAAGCTGACGCAGACTGCGTCATCTTTGCTGTTATAGTGCGTCATCTTTGCCTTTTCAGTTCATTACTTTAAATAACAATGGAGTATAGAATATTTATTATTTAGTGTCTATTTTGCATTTTGAGGCATCTTTTTCTTTTTTAGAAATGGGTAAATATATACGAAAAACACAGAGAGGATCATTTTCTGCAGCAGCTCTTAATGCAGCATTGAATGCAATTTGTAGAGATGGTCGTAAAATTCGGGAAGTGGCAAGGGCATTTTCAATACCAGAAGCTACATTGAGGAGAAAACTTAAGGTTAAAAATTTATTAAAGGAAGTCAAATCAGAGTCTCTTGGTAGAGCCCTATTGTTTTCGGCACATCATGAAAAGGAGATACTAGATCATGTTCTCAAGCTGGCCAATTTATTTTTTGGTATCACTTGCATAGAGCTGAGAACCATGGCATTTGCTTATGCAGAACGCAATGAAATTAAACACAATTTTAATAAGAATAAACAAATGGCTGGAAAAGTCTGGTATCTAGCATTTATAAAACGAAATCCTCAAATTTCCTTGAGAAAGCCAGAAGCTACAAGCATTAATAGAATAACAGCCTTCAATAAAATAGAAGTAAACCGCTTTTTTAAAAATTTGGAAACAGTGCAAGAAAAATATAAATTTCTGCCAGATCGCATTTACAATGTTGATGAAACCGGTATATCTACGGTTCCTAAAGAATCATGTAAAAGACTTGGACCCAAAGGAGTAAAGCAGTTTGGAATCATTTCTTCGTGGGAACGAGGGAAGAATATCACGGTAATAATGGCGTTCAGTGCCTCCGGTAACTACATACCTCCATTATTTATATTTCCCAGGAAGAGGATGAGCCCACAGCTTCAGAAAAATGGACCAAGCGGTGCGATTTACAACTGCACGGATAATGGATGGAGTAATACGTCTATGTTTTTATTATGGCTGAAGCATTTCCAAAAAAAAGTCCTGTCTAGTCCAGATAATCCCGTGCTGTTAGTATTAGATAATCACTCGAGCCATATTTCACTGGATATTTATAATTACTGCAAAGAGAATGGGATTATAATGGTTAGTATTCCACCCCACACATCCCACAAATTACAACCTCTTGATATGTTATTTTTTTCTGCATTAAAATATGCGTATGGTCGCCATTGCAATTCCTTTCTAAAATTTAAGATCAGCAACTCAGAGTTTGAAGATAAAATTACTCCATATCATGTCGCCGAGATTTTTAAGTTAGCATATGATCAGGTGGCAAATATTGATAAGGCCGTTTCTGGTTTCGGAACGTGCGGAATTCTTTCGTTAAACTCTGATAAGTTCACAGAAGATGACTTTTTTCCTGCTGATAATTTAAACAATGATAACTTGGATAGAGATGTTTCTCCTGAACCTGCAACTCAGGGAACACCTCCACTAATAACAACACCATCTATAAGAGAACCAGAATTACCAAGTCCATCAACCAGCCGACAGTCTCCTGAAAGTCGTCACACAATCCCACAAAACAAAATAAAAAAACCAAACGTCCACATATTTCTCTTTCACTTATTTCTCCAGTTCCTTTGCCCAATAAAAAAATTAAAAGAAAATATGGACGACAAAAGCAACATTTTGAAATTGTAACAAGCACCCCTTTAAAAGAATTCTTAAAAGAAAAAGAGAATAAAAAAAAAGAAAAACTGGCGAAGAAGGAAAGAAAAAAGTAACCAGACAAGTATTAGTTAATGATGCAGGATTAAAACTAAATAAAAATAAAGGGAAAGCCAAAGTACAAAAAATAATCAAACAAAAAATAAACAAAAAAATCTTGGAGGATAGCGATACTGAAGAAAGCGATTTTGATGAAGAAGGTCTTTGCAATGACGATGAGTTGATGACATAATCAACGAGGGAGGTGAAACTGATATCTGCATATTATGTGGAGACTTCGGCAAAAAGACGGAAACATGGTTCAGATGCACAAGTTGTGGACAATGGGCGCATAAAGAATGCAGTGGAGCCAAAAGTCCCGAAAACTACATTTGTGACTTTTGTTAATATGTTAAAAAAGCTTTGTTTACATTTTCTTACTTTCAGTATTAAAAAATAAATTTTCTTTTCATATCACTTGCGCTTTTAATATAGATACCTACATGCGCCATCTTCACCATCACTGTGCGTCATCTTTCCCTCGGTGGAACGTAAGATGGCGCAAAAGCGTTTTTTAAAAAAGCCGCATAAAAAATACTTCCTTTTATTGAATTTAAAAATAATCCTAGAAATTGGTTATAGAAATGTCCAAATTACAGGCTCGTAGCATTCAAAGTTAGCTTAAATATTTTTTACCCTTAAATAAAATGTATTTTGCTTAGGTGCGTCATCTTCGACGTCCTTCCCCTATCATCATTATTATCGCCACTGTCATCACTATCTCCGTTATTTATATTTATAATAATTGACTAGAAAAAGCTAAGCTAAGCTAAGCTAAGAGAAAGCAGATTAGAAACCAAAATCCCTGTGACGTTTCAGCTTCTAAATCTTAATTTTTATATAACGTAAGTATATGCTTAAATAAAAAATTTACATTTAAAATGTTTGAAGATTTGAAAATCGAATCATCAAATTAAACGTTATTATTCTTCATATATGACTGGAAATTTTTTCAAATAAGTCGTTTAAAATAAATATAGATTCCCAAGAACACAGATACAGATAAAAAAATTCCGAAGAATAATCAAGGAGTATGTAATTTATATAAAGAGAAAGAAGTAACATCTGCAAAATATACGACAAGATATCGTCTATAGTAGACAAATACTTTTCTAATGAGAACCATGTGGCGATTTAAACCAAATAGATATATCGTTTCAACAAAATATGCTCGTTATGAAAACGCCTGACATTCCTGTATAGCTCTAATTAACATTCCCACTGAAATATGATCTAATTAACCGTAATAAGCAGTTTAACAAAATGAAGTTCTAATAACTGAGAAATAAGTGTCTGCAGGTGCAACCTGATCCTATTATGAATGTTTCCGGCTAATAATAAATCCAGGTAGTACCGATTGTAATTCTTACTTTAAGCTGCAAGTTGAATTATGCTAGGGTTGAACCTGCTTCTAATAGTAATCATTTCTTCTAAATAATGTCCTAAATTAACAAGATTGTTATTTAAATATATGAAGCATATCATTGGAGATAATATACCTACTGCTAAACAGAAAACTTGATTTTTTTTTGTTTTGACTTGATTTCTTTTTATTTTTAATTTGAATTACTAATAAATATATTATTATGATTTGTAAATTAGAACGTTTTCTATGTTTAACTTATTTAATATACAATAGGTTTAATTTTGCAAAAACAAAGAAATTAATTTTAATTATAATTTGATCTCACGGCTCCTTACTCGTTAATCATAATAAGTGGCTTCAAAGTATTCTTTAAGCAGTTGCCTTTGAGGGAAAGATGGACAATAGGAAAATAAATTAAACCAAATAATTTTGTTGAACTAAAACTATTAAATAATTTATTAAAACAGAATTTTAGAAAAATATATTAAACTCAATTTTACAATAAATCAAAATCACATATCATCTGCGCTAATCTGCATAATTAAAATTACAAATTCATTAAAACTCCTATACAAATTATCAATAATTGTTTGGACTTGTATTCAAATAAAAGATCTCTTCTCTGTGTTTTATTTTTTAAATTAAATCAAGAAATATTATTTCTTTTAATTTTATTATATCTGAATTAAAAGGTTACATGTCGTGAAATGAAATCACTGAATAAAATATTAAAAAACCAAATTAATTATAATCTACAATAGTTCATAGTTCACAGTTCCAGATGTAACATTCAACAAACCTCAGTCTCATATCTCAGTTTATATCTCAGTTGGAGATATAAAGTTATATCTCCAACAAAAAACAACAGTACGATTAGAAAATGAACTGTCCAAGATCTTCACAGTCGAAAAAGGAGTTCGACAGGGCTGTATATTGTCACCGTCATTATTTAAGATATACGCTGAAAACATCTTTAGAGAGGCCTTGGAAGAAATCAGAAGATGGAATTGCTGTAAATGGCCAACTTATAAAAAACATTAGATATTAAGGATTATATTAAGGATTATAAGGATGATGGATAACGTTGTAAAAGCATTTAACAAATACGGACTAAAACTAAATTTCAAGAAGACAAAAATAATGATCATTAATAAGAACATTGGCATAAACGCCCAAATTACAATTAACGATACACCGTTAGAAAAGTGAAAAAAATATGCTATTTGCTCTGCAATATTAAGGATACTCGGGAACACAGCTACGAAATAAAAGCTCGTATTGAAAAAGCCAGAAGCTCTTTTAACAGCCTTAGGAAGTCTCTCTGCAACTTATCTTTAAGTATCAATATACGCATAAGAATTCTTAGATGTTACATCCTCTATAGAGTAGAAAGCTGGAGCCTTACAGAATATGCCATAAAACGATGGGAGGCATTTGAAATGTGGTGCTACCGACGTATGTTGAGGGTCTCATATATACAACACACAAGTAACATAACTATTTTCCAGAGGCTAAGAAAAGACAAAGAAATTAATAACACCATAAAAAACAGAAAATTGGCTTACTTCGACCACATCATGCGTTATGATAAATACCGACTTCTACAGTTGATTCTACAGGGCAAGATTGAGGGTAAGAGAGGCCCTGGACGTAGACGGATATCCTGGTTGGCCAATCTTAGGAAATTGACTGGTCTAACGTCAACTGATCTATTTCGAGCTACTGTGAATAGAATAAGATGGGTCAATGTGGTCGCCAACATCTCTAGAAGATAGGCACATTTAGAAGAAGGACATCAAAATGTCAAAAACAGAAGTGAAACGTAATTTTAATTACAATTAATTATGGTTTAATCAAATATAAATACAATATATAACTTATAATAATCTCTGAACTTTCTAGTCTTAGTGATTTTTCTTCTTCAAGTTCCACTCCTATCGGACATTGGAAATCATTCTGGCAATTATAATTTTGTTGGTTACGCGCCTGAATAGTTCAATTGAACTACATCCAAACCATTCACGGAGATTGCGTAGCCACGAAATTTTACGTCTTTCTACGCTTCTTCTACCTTTGATTTTACCCTGCAATATATTCCTAAGTAGTTCCTATTTTTAACCTCTCATGATGTGCCCCAAGTATTCAAATTTCCTGATTTTTATGGAATTTCAAACTTCGCATTGTTTTCCTAGTTGTTCAAGAACTTGTTCGTTTGTTTTGCGATCCATCCATGATATTTTCAAAATACGTCGGTAACATCACATTGCGAATGCTTCTAGGTTTTTAATGTTGGATTTTTTAAGTGTCCAAGCTTCAACCCCATACAACAGGTTAGAGAAAATATAACATCGAAACATTCTTATCCGGAGCGATATATTGATATCGCGATTACAAAAAAGTTGTCAGATTCTATTAAAAGTTGACCGTGCAATTTCAATGCGGCATCTTATTTCTTTTGTCTGATCAATATCTTCTGTGAGCCATGCTCCAAGGTATTTGTACGAAGATATTTGCTCAATTTCTGTATTATCTAGTACTAGCTTAACTTTGATGTTTGATGCTTTTGTAAATACCATAAACCTGGTTTTCTTCAAATTGATTTTTAGTCCATAATCGTTGCAATATATATTTAGTTGTTCAGCAAGGTCCTGCAGTTCTTCTAGTATTCCTGCCAGAAGGACGGTGTCGTCAGCGTATCTTATGTTATTAAGTGGCTCACCGTTTATTATAAGGCCTTCACTGATCTCGGCAAGCGCTAATTCTGAGATGGTTTCACTGTATAAATTAAATAACAAAGGTGATAAAATACACCCTTGGCGGACCCCACGGCAAATCTGGATATCCTTGGTCAGTTCAATTTCAACTTTCACTTTTGCTGTTTGGTTCCAATAGAGGTTACATAAGATTCTAATGTCTCTACTGTCTATGTTTTTATTTAATAAAATTTCTTTAAGTCGATTATGCTGCACTCTGTCAAATGCCTTCTCAAAATGAAACAGGCATATACTTCCTGGTTAATATCTAAGCATCTCTGCGAAAGAACACTTACTGCAAACAGTGCATCTCGTATTCCCAGTCCTTTCCTAAATCCAATTTGTGTATTACTTATGTCTTCATCTAATTTCTTATGTATTCTATTGTGAATTACTTTTAAAAACAATTTCAAGATATGACTCATTACGGCTATGGTGTGATGTTCATTGCACTCCTTTGCATTGGCTTTTTTGGAAAACAGTATAAATGTTGATTTGAGCCATTGTTTAGATATTATATCTGTTCTATATATGGTATTGAATAGATCCAAAAGAAGATCAATAGATTCAGTATTCACAATTTTAAGTAATTCGATAGGAACTTCATCAGGCCTGGAAGATTTACCACCTTTAGCTTGTTTCATTGCATATTCAATTTCTTCTCGTATAATGCCAGGCCCAGTATCATCCTTAAATTCTTTTGGTGCTTCTGTTCTCTCTTTGGCTTCAAAAAGTTGTGCTATATATTGTGTCACATATGTTATAAGTGCACAACTTTCATCTCTTAGTTGCCTAGTTTAAAGTGTTTTTCTCATTAATGTTAATTCTCTAATTCTTTTATGCATGTTAAAAAGGTCATATTTTTTTTCAATTTCTTCTAGTTCTTGGCACTGCTCATGTAACATTCTCTCCTTAGCTTCTTTTATTCTCTCTTTAATTAATAAATCAGTTTCATTATGTTTAATTGGATTTTTTGTTTTGAATGATTTTCTTTCATTCAATAATAGTAGTATTTCTTGAGTCATCCAGTCTTTATGTTTTCTATTCTTTAGTTTTAAGTTTTCATTTGCTGTTTTAATTATTGCTACTTTTATATTTTCCCATTTCTGATCAATGTTATAGTTACTTTTATTCAGTTCTTGGACATTACTTAGATTTTCAGTAAGAGTTTTTACAGTTTGTTCCTTTGTTTGTGGTTCCCTTAATCTCTTAATATCAATTCTACTTTGTGTTTGTTTTTTAACCAGTTTTAATTTGGTTCATAATGTGACTACTATGGGGTTATGGTCTGAACCGATGTCTGCTCCAGGGTATGTTTTGGCAGACAGTATAGAATTACGAAATCTTTGTCTAATGAGAACAAAATTAATTTGATTTCGGATTATTCTATTCGTTGTATCACCGGGAGATTTTCATATATACAATCTTCTTTTTGGTAGCTTAAAAAGTGTATTAGCTATTACAATTTCTATTTCTATATCCTAGACCATATTCCTCACATATCCATCCACTCTTCCCTGGCCAACTTTGTCATTGAAGTCGCCCATTACTATTGTAGTGTGATGTTTCTTCATTGATTTTAAGACTTGTTCCAAATCATGGTAAAATAGTTCGATATCGTTGTCATCTTTATCTGCCGTAGGAGCATAAACTTGAATAAAATTTACTATACCTTTTTTAGAGTTTTACCTTAGATTATATATTACTTTATATTTACTATACCTTTTTTAGTTTTAGTGATACTTATTTGATTTGCTTTAAAAATTTTATATATGTATAAGTATTCTGAAGCATATATTTACAAAGTAATTTATTCTAGTATTAACATAGTGTGATTTCCTCTTTTTAGGAATGGGAACTAAATTCTTTAATATTTTTCCTTTCCAGAATCATGGTCGTATTACTCAAGCCTCAATTTCTATTTTTCAAATATTATGATATTTCGGGAGCTATGTTAATTTGAACAAGTGTCTTTCAAATTCTTTTCTTGTTAGTTATTTTTGTTATTCATCCTTTAGAATACTAGCATCAGCTTTCTTAATCTGTACGCAAACAAGCCTATACTCACGCTTTCTAAACGTTATTTTTATAAAAGCTTTAAATATAATACCCACTCCTGTAAATTACAACATGTGACAACAAAAAGAAGTGGATTTTTACCTAAATTTATGCCGGAGCATGACTTCTTCTCACAAAGAAATTCTATAATTGGACTCTCTTTTGTTACTTGAAGAAGCATCGTAAATTTGATTTAAACCATCGTCTTCAGTGACATTTTAGCTGGAGCTGGTCTCACGTACCTAATTTTACAAACACATCCCATTGAAATAGTTAAAGGGATTTCTGACTGTTGAAGTATATCAATGAATGAAAAATAAATTAGAAATTAAGCAAATTTTGAATAATAAAAACTAAAAAATTTCGCTTTTTTATAATATCAGTTATTATTATACAGTTGAGTCCATAGTTCTTTACAAATGCCAAATAAATAATATTAATAATATATGATTGCCATCATTAAAGCTTTATAAGAGTGCACATTTGAAAAAATATCTCTTAAACAGATGAAAATTGTTCCAATAGTCTCCCATTCCTTTTTTTTTAATTCAAGTACTTGACTAAATTTAAAACAAGTTCTTGTACTTCTAAGGTAAGAGTTTTTTCAGGCCTACTCTAAAAAAATTCAATAAAATATTTGTTTTTGTCATTTCTCTCACTTTTGCGGAAACTTAAACAAAACCATTCCTAAACTGTGTTAATGAGGTTATTTAACTTTGTACGTAAATTAATGGCAAAATAAAATACATTTACCATAAAATTTTAAACTCCAATATGAAATTAGAAATTAGTTGTAAAAACAACTGTTTGTGTAATATAAATATCTTTAAATGCAAAAACAGGACAAAAACAACAATTTTTTCGGCATTGAATTAATATCGAAAATAGAAAATTAATAAAAATGAAAGCAAACATGTAGAGTACAATAATAAACAAATCCATGTTCTGTAATTACTAAACAGTCTATCAAAGAAAAGCGTACGTTTATATAAACATTATTTTGAATTCCTGCATAATTACCTAAGATCGAAACCAGCTGGGAGTTCGACTTAAATTGCCTGTGAAACGAAAAAATAATGTATCTAATTGTTACAATCGCTTGTAATATCGCTACTAATAACCCTTTATTAGTTTGTAATAATCTAACGGAGCTATCTAGGCCTCGACCATCCATGCTCTGCAACCAACTTCGGTACGTAGAACACCCAGATTGTCAATCTATTGCTCAATCAAAAGTTCATAAGCCACGATTTCTCCATAAAAATTTCGAAAATACGGTACGGGTATGTAACTCAGAGGAAAGCAGGATCGGATTATTTATTAATTTATAAGCGTAAAGATTAAGTTAGTTTATGTCCAATATTTAAATTTAAATAATTTATGTTTTCAATATTTTAATTCCATCATATTCATAATATAGGACATTGGTTCTCAACCTTTTATCCCTCGAGGACCACAAGATCTATAAGGAAACGTCTGCGGACCACATGATTTTATAACTAGGTAAATTAAATTGAGAACTAGATAAATATATTTTAAATCCTTTAATATACATTGTATTAAGAGTAAGTAATTAGAAAAAAAACATAGATATAGTCTTACTATAGTTATAGAAACATTATAAATCTATTGTAAAACGCTTAAAAAATATGACACTAAGTCTCTCAGTGACTTCCTTGGTTTTGCATTTTACTGGCAAGATCTTCGATATTTGGCTTCAAAGAGGTCAAACTGTTACGATGCTTATTCTTAATAACAGTTAGTGTTGAAAATGCTGTTTCACAAAGATATGTAGAATTGAAAGGAAGTAGAATTTTCAAGGCTTTTTGGCTGAGGGTTTGGTACTCATCAAGTAACTTCATCCAAAAGCTTGCAATATTGTCACATTGTATTTTGACAACTTCAAGCTGAGGATCAGAAGATATCTCAATGAGTTCTTCCTGTTCATTAAGTGTAAGATCAATATCCTTGAGTGGTAAAAAAGAATTTGCCACCCACAAGTTTTTAGAACTGACGTCAGAACTGGCAGGGAAATAGTTGTCAAAATACCCTTGAAGCGATGCTATGTAAGCCTTTACCAAAGATGACAGCTGTTCTTTATTTATATTCATACCTTCCGTTTCTATTATAAATTCAGAAAACAGATTAAACATAGCAAAAGATCCTTTCTCTACTTCAGTGTGCCATAACTTTAACTTTTGTTTGAATGCAGCAATTTTTTTCCACAGATCGAATACTGTGTGTGAGGGCCTTTGAAGACCAAGATTCAGCACATTTATAATTTCAAATATATCAGTCAAAAAAGCAAGTTTAGCCATCCATCCCGAAACACAGCCGCTAGTTCTGGATTGTTTTTGTCAAGGAACATACAAACCTCCTCTCTAAGTTCATAAAATCTGGCCAATACACGCCCTCGGGATAACCATCGTACTTCAGTGTGGAGGAGAAGTTTGGAATGAAGCGAGCTCATATCATCACAAAGCGTAGCAAACAATCCTGAATTAAGAGCTTTGCTCTGGATTAAATTCACAGCCGTTACAACTGTAAAGAGGACTTCATTGAGTTCGGGACTTAACTGTTTGGTTGCTAGCATTTCTCTGTGAATAATGCAGTGTGTTATTTGTACTTCGGTTTCCGCTTCTTTCAGTAGAAAACTTTTAAGGCCTTGTTTGGAGCCTGTCATAGCAGCCGCGCCGTCAGTACACAATCAAAAACAGTCTTTCCAAGATAGTTTATGTAACTTTAAATACCCATCAACAGCAATAAAAATGTCCCGACCTTTTGTATGACCTGAGAGTTGAATAGATGTTACGTATTCTTCATTTAATTTCTTTTCTTCATGATCAATGTATTTTACATACACCAGTACAATTGCTTTATTTGTAACATCGGTAGACTCATCTAATTGCAAAGAAAACCACTTAGATTGGTGAAGCTTTATTATGAGTTGGTTGTCAACATCTGCTGCCATCGATTCAACTCTTCTAGTAACTGTATTATTTGATAGAGCTATGTTTTTCATTTTTTTAGCTGACTCTTCACCAAGTACTTCTTTAGTGGCTTCAAAAATACAGGATAAAATTAAATCTTCTCCTATTGTAAATGGTTTTTTTGCTTTTGCTATTTTCAATGAAATTAAAAAAGATGCTTTTAAAGCAGCCTTATCCTGAGAAGAATCCGGAGCTTTTTCTGGCTTTGGGAAATCACCGTGTATTTCGTGCGATTTGTTTATAAAAACGTGGGAAAACTGTAATGATTGTTATAAGCTAGCTAATACCGACTATAGAAGGGTAAGAACGTTATCAGGTAGGTACATTCAAGTACATTAATTATCCATATTGTGTGTAATTAATATAAAAGAGAATAAAACATAAACTACTATGTGTTTGGGATATAGTATTTGGTCTTTCTCTTTCCATTTGGTACTTTATTAAAAGTTTAACTGGACCAAGTCCAACAACTTGGATATAGCACATCCCTTAAAATCCACTTTCTCCATTCCCACCTCGTCTTTTTTACCATAGTTATGAAGCTATAAGTAACAAGAATAACGCAAGATTTCATTAAAACATTTCAAAATAAAAAAAAATCAATAAGATCGTTGAAACGAAGCTATACTTGTAGATTACCAGCGGTTTATATGTAAGGATTCCCTGGAACTTCAAAAAGAGACAAGTTAAAAGGTGTGCCGTCTTCTGTCGAAGGTTGACGATCACTGCTTTTAACACTTTCCAATATTTTGCAGTGGAAAATATCTGTTTAATACTGTAGTTACTCCAATCTCTGATATTCATCAGCCAAGATTTCTTCTTTCTTCCCAAGCTTTTTCTTCCCTCTACTCTTCCTTGCATGATGATGTGTAGAGAAGAGTATTATTTGTTTTGAAGTATGTGGCTCAAATTCGATGTTTATGTTATTTTAATTTTGTTCATAAGCTTTACCTTAACCCTTCTTGGTTTGAGACTTTTGCAGTCCAAGGAATTCTAAGAATACGTCTATATAGCCACATTTCGAATGCCTAAATTTCTTCTGATAATCATACTTAATTTCCTATTTGTCACAAAAACTGAAGCTAATAAAATACTCTCCTTATCATGTTCATCCTTTTAAATCCTTAACTAGTCTCATGAAATGAAGGAGGCGTTACATTTTTTTGTAGACTAGTGAATTGCTAAGCTGAAAACGCGAAATGCGATCAGTTCCGTGAGACTTGGAGATCACAGAAGTAACATTCTAAGTAAAAAATTTATATATAACTACAAGTTGAAAAATAATTGCACACCCACACAATTTGTACATCTAAACTTATTCATTGTCATAAAACTGTCACCTTCATAAAACAATTACTCAATAAATAACACACATTTCATAAATATATCTCTCGAATAAGTATAAATAACTTTTAATAATACAATAGTATATTACATCACTTTCATTTAACAAACATTCATACACATATCTCTGCTTCATTGGATCAAATCTATCTCCTCAAGAACTTCCCGTTTACTGTCATACAACTACAATAGCAGAATTGAGTTCTCCATTCAACAATACATAATAGTTTTCAACCATGTTCTACCATCAATCAATTAATAGAGTACCGGCATGTAAGTAATGTTTATTTATTTGCTCATTTATTAATTTATTACAATCTAATAGACTATTTTATGACAATTTGTGGGCCTTACCTTGTCTGTTTAAACCTTTAAAACTTTTATACCTTGTTATTCAACTTACTCTTTTTGAAATAAAACCACAGACATGTAATATTGGCATAATTATTGTAATTTCCAACATCTACTTTGTTTATCTTTATTAGACAACACCCTAATATGGGTTTTTATCATTTCAGCATTTATTTAACTTTGTATCGAGACCTGAAGATGCTTTGCATATTGTAGAAAGCGAAACCGGTCGTCTGATAGTTAAATTAAATTGATTGTGAGTAAGTCTTATTTATTATTTCTTTACCTATTTAAAAAATTTCAGTTGGAATATATGGTAAGACATGTAAGATGATAAATGTAATAATGAATAAATTACACAGCATAGAATAGCAGAATGGACACTGTTAAAAACTAACTATCACAAATAACAAGAGCTCCAGACCACCATTTAAGAAATTTTTATAAAACTTTGATACACAACTCGATTGAAAATCAGTACAAGAATAAATTCTAAACAGAAAAAGAAAAAGTAGAATGTGTCCGATAAAAAAGGCAAATGAGCTGATTATAATCCAGTCCTGATCTGCTAAGCGCGTTTGAAAATTAAGTCGTTAAGTCGAAACTGGCTCCGAGCAGAACAAGATTTTTATCGAATGAACCGTAAAACAAAAGCAAAACGAAACGGACTACATATTAACTAATTGAAGATTATTTTTCTTCGGTTTTTATCCAAGGAGAAGAGGCAAAAGTAAACGACCGTTAAAAATTTAATAACTTCGTTGCAAGGATTACTTGAAACTTTTGGGAATTAATTTTAAAACTAGATTCATTTATCTTTATTATTATTTTTTGTTTGCCGTGCTTGTAAAAATGTAAAATAAAGACATAGAGCTGATGAATCAACATACAACGATAGATTTTCCCTTCGATCCGTCAAGGTCATAAATGAGCTATATAATAAGCATGTTATTACTTTGTTTAACAAAATGTAAGTCTATGCTGTGGTAAGCTAAAATTAATTGTAAGAAACTAGCTCACCCGAAGAACCTTTGGCTCACCTTTGTACTGCTGTCGAACTAAATAATGTGTCAAAGTCTTCAGTAACTAAAAATTATTAAAAAAAAAAACAAAACAAAAAGTACTCAAAAATCTTCTGACAAAATTGAATCAATTTATTGCTTTCTGATAAACTCTAATAGATCGGCATAGAGCACTAACGACCACTTACTAGTGATAAAGAGCCTGATAGAGAAGTCTGCAGAATACAATAAACCATTGGCACTGATATTTGTCGACTACGACAAAGCATTTGATACCATGGCATAAGCCATTAGAAAATGTTGAAAAGCATTGACAGAATGCCGAATAGAGCATCGCTATACTAACATAATTAAATATATCTACCAAAATCTCATTGTTGTTCTTCTTCTTAACATGCCATACACCAAAGTGCGTAGGCGACTATCTCATTACTAGAATTCTGTTCTTGGCGGCGTGACACAGCTCACCTGCATTGTGTATTCCTGTCCATTCTTTAATATTCCTTAACCAGGATAATTGTTTGCGGCCGGCTCCTCTCCTACCTTCGATCTTCCCTTGTAGGATTAACTGTGGTATTTCATATTTTGCTCCTCTCAATATGTGCCCAAGGTAACCAATCTTGCGTTTTTTAATTAATTCAAAGAGTTCTCTTTCCACGCCGGCTCTATTAAGGACGTCATCGTTTTGAACTCTATCCACCCGCATGCGCATGGTAGGTATGCGCAGGTATGCGCATCATTCTTCTCAATGACCACATTTCAAATGCTTCACGCGATTTATACGATTGTCACCTATGCATATTATCGGGTTTTCTGGAGGGTTTCTGCTAATGACCATATATTTCGTTTTCAAAATGTTGATTTTGAGGCCATATTTTTTACCTATGCTATTCACCCTATCAAGTAATAACTGCTGATCTTCCAAATTATCAGTTATAATCACTGTGTCGTCCGCATAGCGTAGGTTGCTAATTGGTATGCCGTTCACCTTAATGCCTAATTCCGTGTCTTCTAATGCTTCCGCAAATATATTTTCAACATATAAATTAAAAAGCATCGGAGAGAGTATGCAGCCTTGGCGGACACCTTTCCGGATTTCATATTCATCCGTATATTGGTCTTGATCAATCCTCACCTTTGCCATTTGGTTCCAGTATAGATTCTGAATAATTCTGATCCACCTCTGGTCAATGTTGGCCCTATGTAGTAGTTCCATCATGATATCATGTCAAATGCCTTCTCGTAGTCGATGAAGGTGAGGTAGACATCTTTTCGTTGATCTAAGCAGTTTTGTATTAAGGTGTTCAAACATAAAATTGCCTCTCTTGTTCCTAGTCCTCCCTTAAAACCGAATTGTGTTGACCCGCTAAGTTCTTCTAGTATCTTGTACATTCTTGAGTGTAATATCCTAAGGAAGAGTTTCAACAAGTGACTCATTAAACTGATTAAGCGGTGTTCATTGCATTTTGTGGTATTAGCTGTTTTTGGGATCATCACAAAGGATGACTGCAGCCATTCTCGCGGAATGTAACCAGTATCTTAAATTCTATAGAACAGCCTTACCAAGATTTCGATATTCTCCTCGTCTAGTAGTTTTATTGCTTCTATATTAATTTCATCTGGACCTGTTGCTTTATGTATCTTTGTGGTTCTAACTGCATATTCTGTTTCACTTCGCATTATTGATGGCCCTGATAAGTTTTCGGAAGTTTTCGGAAGGAAGTTTGCGCGTTGGTTATGTTGGTCTTTCGTCATTAAAAAGGCTTTCTGCGTATTCTTTCCACGCCATTGCTATCTCCTCTTCTGACTCTATGTATTCGTTTCTGTCGTTGCGTATTCTTGTTCTGTGGTGGCTTTTGTGTATATTCGATATTTCTTTGATCTTCTTATGTAGTCCAAAACTATCTCCTTTTTCCTGCAATTGTTCTATTTCGTTGCACCTTTCCACCATCCAACGTTCTTTTGCTTTATTAATTTTCTGACGGATTTCTTTGTGTATCTGTTTATATTTGTCTTGATTACGTTGTTGTTTATGTTGCCTTCGCTTTTCCATTAGATCCATAATTTCGTTCGTCATCCATTCGTTATGCTTTCTCTTTCTGATCTGTGTTTTGACTTTTCTGTTTACTGCCAGAATCGTTCCTTTAATATCATTGACCATCTCTTCGATATCATCATTTTGTTCTATTACTCGCATTCTTTCATTAATTTGATTCGCATAACTCTTCTTCAGATTTTCGTCCCTCATCAGTTCTCTTGTATTTATAGGTGTGCTGGTATTTGTATTTGTTCTCTTAATTTTTGCTAGTTTTAACCGCACATCTGCTATTAGCGGATTATGATCAGCACCTGGATATGCTGCGATTCTTTTGATAGCGTTACGAAATCTTCTGTTTATTAAAACGTAGTCAATTTGGTTTCTAATTATTCGATTTGGACGGTCTCCTGGTGATCTCCAAGTATATAACTTACGAGGTGGGAGCTGAAACCATGTGTTCATGACGACAAAACCGTTCTCTTGGCAGAATTCACACAGCAGGTCGCCTCTTTCATTTCTAACTCCAAGGCCGTACTCTCCAATTATGTCTTCATATCTTCCTTTACCCACCTTGGCGTTAAAGTCGCCCATTACTATGTTTATGTCCTCTTTCTTTGTTAGTCTTATTGCTTTTTCCAGATCTTTATAGAACTTAGTTATCATTGTTTTTAGAGATTTCAATTTTCTAAGGATTAGCTGGCGCATTATTTCCAAAACTGATACTATCAATTCCCAAAATTTGTTTAAAAACTTTATCATGAACTCAAATTTATTACAACTGATAACTGAGCCTGGTAACTGATGATGAATTAATTTCTAAACTTGAAGTTGCTGTGGATCTTTCTAACCACTCGCTTATTATTGCTCACATTCAATTTAGTTTAACACCGAATTGCAAAAAAAAAATTTACAACGTATGCCACTATTAATTTCTTTAATGTAAATTCAGTTTTATCCCAATTAAACTGGTAATCTATTTTTCTTAATCACTCTGATCCATCGTCAATGTGGGACTCTTTTCTTCATACTGATATTACAACAATTTCTGATCATACAACCGAAGCAGCTATACAGAAATCGACTAAAACCTTAAATTAACCTCTCAGTTATCCATTTAATTGGACATAAGCTCAAGGTTTGATGAAGATATAAATTTACTTGTTCCCTTAATAATTTTTTCGCCCACCGTAATTTTTCTAACCAAGTCAAACAATCTTTGCTAAAGTTAAGAACAGAATTGGAAGAATTTATCATTGCAAGTGGTAATAGTAAAAAAATTTATCGGTACATTCACATATCTTTATCTTCTAAAGTGTTCATACCATTGCTTCAAAAAGCTGACGGGTCTTTATTATTCTTTTCTCAGGTTTTTATAGATGAACCCTAACGATAGCATTCCTCAAATAATGTGCCCACGTTTGACTAAAACTCTTGACAATATATCTTTCACACTGGATGCAATTAAACATTATTTATGAAATCTACGCAATATTTTATCGCCTGGATTAGACGGACTCATCTCCTTTTTCTTCAAATAATGTGCAGAATCTGTAGCCATCTACTACATATCGCTAATAATGAGTGCTTCTTTTAATCAAGATTCTCTCCCCTCTTCCTGCAATTTGGCTTTGGTAACTATATTCAAGAAAGAAAATAAACTTGATTGCAATAATTATCGTCCAATCAGCCTGGTTCCTATTGTCGCCAAGGTCATGGAATCGATTATTTCGGAAGCTATGTCTGAGTTTTTTGTTCAAGAAAATGTCATCCCTCACCAACAGCATGGCTTTATCAAAGGTCGTTCAACGATCACAAACTTACTTCATTGTGTGAATTATTGGTCATTATCTTTAAACAATCGATGTAGTCTACCTAGACTTCTCCAAAGCTTACGACTGTGTTACAAAACGTCGATTACTAGCTAAATTGGATCACTATGGTATCCGCGGAAAGGTAAATATTTGGATTCAAGACTTTCTATTTGACAGATACTTCAGGGTTCGTGTTGGGGAAGACCACTCACTAGATAAGACAGTCAAGAGTGGATTGTAGTCCCACAAGAATCATTACTTGGACCGCTACATTTTGTGTCTACTTCAAATAGAATATTCGTCTACTACGTTTACTATTCAAATAGAATATTTAATATCGGGAACAATTTGGATCAAGACCAAATCACCATATCGGCAACTAGTATTAACATCTTTAAAAACAAACTTGATTAATTACTATTTAACTGGGAATAAGCCACAATTAAAGGTTAAAATACGGTTATTGACGTTTCAATTTCCACTTCGGAAATCGTTCTCAAAAGACAAACAGTAATTTACAATTTACTGTTGCATGTTTGCATATTTGCAAACTATATTAAATATAAAAGAGTTATTAGTAATAAGTAAACGGATAATTTCTATACCGCGTACGTCTATTGTTTATAATGTAATGTATACAATAAAAATGTACAATCAGAAAACAGTTTACTTTCTTTATTGGAACTACTTTCGAATTTTATCTTTTATAATAAAATAAGTTTACATAAAGACCAAACATAAAAAGAAATCTATATTGAAAGTTATCAAGCTTTGCGAAGCAACTTTTTCTCGTGCTCTGCATGGGCGCCCAGTTATGTCCCCATAATTGCCGTGCTTCATACAAGTTATGGAACATAAACAGTAATGGCAAAAGCTATTGAAAGGTAGTAAATGTTTATGACTTGCAAAGTCGAATTTTTTTAGTAACTTCTCGGCATCGAAGCAAAAGAATTTAGAATTTATATATCGTAAATTAAAAATGTAATTTTTAACAGTGAAGGTGGAAATAATTTTTGTAAAAGGTGGACGTTTAGATCCCATTGTCGTTTATAAATGAATTTCATTTATAAAAATGAATTTATTTTAAAAAATGAATAATAAAATGATTGTAAGTTGCACAATTTCTGTAGAGTTCTACTCAAATCGGTCAGATAGCCAAGATTGTCAGACATAGGAATAGCATTTATTAAGATTAATACCGAAAATCTTGTATTAGACGAAATTAAATAAAAAAGGGGTAAGAGAAAGATGCTCAAGCCTTTCTCATGAGACATATCATATATGCTTTTTAACATATACTTCATATCTCTTAGAAAAACTTATGAGATAAATCACCTGAAACTCCAATCATGGAAGGACGATTATATAAGCAACCTTAGGTACGCAGACAATACCGTTTTATTAGCAAAAACTATAGATCATCAGAGACTGGAAATTAAAGTAAAAATAAGTAAGAATGAAGTAACTTTTGACATCTCTAGAACAATTTTCTTACCCTAAGAATGGTGCAGTGTTATTCATTTTCAGTTTTCTACGAATGAGAAGGATGTTGGAGGATTTTGAAGATCCCCAGGTTGACTGAGTACAATACAAACCAACAGGTACCAGAGTGAATAGAAAAAAAAATAAAAATTATATTTTACAGAGGGCCCAAAAAAGAATCGCAAGTTTCTGGGTCATATTCCGTAATCCAAAATTTGAGATACTCCAAGTTATTGTCTACTTATTTATTAACCTATCAACAAGCTCAAATATAACAAAGCACCAGGTCCAGATATGATAACAGCAGAAATGCTTAAAGCCACATGAGAAACCGGCGTAAAGTTACTTCATCTACTCTGTAACCAAATATGGCATTCCAAACAATGTCCTGAAGACTGGACAAAATCTACAATAACGACCATACATAAAAAAGGCAGCTTCCATAAATGCAACAATTATAGAACTATCTCTCTTATATCCCATGCCAGCAAGATAATGCTACATATAATCAATGAGAGACTGAAAACATTCCTTCAAAGAGAAATTCCACAAGAGCAAACTGGATTTACCAAAGGTAGAGGCACTCGATAACACCTGCTGAATATAAGACAGATAATCGAGAAATCTAGGGAATTCAACATCCCACTATACATCTGTTTTATAGATTACCGTAAAGCGTTCGACAGGGTCAAGTGGAGACACTTATGGCGAATACTAAAAGAAGTAAGCGTACCACAACATCTAATTACGCTTATAACTGAACTATATGAACACACTACTGGATCAGTTAAAGTACTTGACACACTTTCGAACGAGTTTCATCCAGAACGGGGTGTCAGACAAGGATGTATACTTTCTCCACAATTATTCAACATATATGGAGAGTATATTATGCGAAGAGCACTTGAAGGATGGGAAAAGGGCATCTCAATAAATGGTCATAAACTAAACAACCTACATTTCGCAGATGACACAGCCCTTCTTGCAAATAGTCAAGCAGAGCTGATGGAACTTATACGACTGATCGAAAACGAAAGTAAAATATTTGGTCTGCAATTAAACATATCAAAGACAAAGATCATGATAGTGGATAGACTACACAACAATCATCCACACATAACCACAATTGACCGGTTCGAGGTTGTGAGCTCATACTTATATCTGGGATCATTAATCACAAACACAGGGTCATTACAAGAAAAGATTAATTGTAGATGGGATCTAGCAAAAGTTGCCACAGCAAAAATGACCAAAATATGGAAGGAATGTCAAATTTCAAGAGCGATAAAGATGAGGTTGATCAACAGCTTAATATTTCCAATACTGACATACGGATGTGAATCTTGGACCCTGGGACAATCGGAGAGAAGAAAGATAGACGCCACTGAAATGTTGTGTTGGAGACGAATGTTACGAATTCCTTGGACCGACCGTAGAACAAATAATTCAATTTTAAGAGAGCTAAAAGTTAGCCACCGACTCTCTAGTAAAGTCCATTTCCAACAATTAAAATATTTTGGGCATGTTATGAGAGCAAACACAGAAAACATGGAAAGACTCATAATACAAATAAAGGTAGAAGGCCGAAGATCACGAGGAAGATCCCCAACAAGATGGATAGATCAAATTACAGGAATATGCCAAAGACCTATGCATGAATTAAAAGAAATGACCAGAGACAGAGATCTCTGGAGACGGACAATACACGACATCACGTCGACCACTACACTCTCCCTGGGTGCTCAGGATTAAAGAGAGAGATTTATTAACCTGATACATGTACAAGTTCGTTGAGCAGCGGATTCTCCAGTTTTTTCGATCTTCCGTTAATCTAGCACATTCCGATAGTCGAAAGCCAATAGTTGACACCATGTGGTCCATGTACATTGTATGGGATCTGCCTCTGATTTATGTTTTCCGTCTTGCCTCTTCAGTCAATCCTCCGATATTAGTTATTATAACAAGTACACTAGGTAGCTTACATCTTTGATGTTACTGTTTTATGTTAGTTTCTGTGGCTCTATCTATTACCATGATCCTTGTGTTTTCTCTGTATATTTTGAGACCTGCCTCTTTAATGAGGTAATAATTACAGACATGTGAAATTACAATGTAAATAAAACATCATCATCATCAGTGGCATCATGAGCCAAAGCCTTCTTCAGAACAATCTTCCATTCGCTCCTGTCTCTGGCAACTCTTTTCCATGCTTTAACTCCGATGGATTTTAGATCATCCTCTATGTTATCTTGATACCTAACTTTTGGTCATCCTCTGGATCGTCTTCCCACTGGTCCTCTTCGGTCGAAATTTTTTCTGGTCGTTGCATCTTCATCTCGCCTAATTACTCTGCCTAATGTCCTATCCATCGAAGGCGTGCTAATTTAATAAATTTTACAACGTCAGGTTCCCCAAAATTTCTGTATATCTCAAAGTTATAGCGCCTATGTCACAAACTCTGTTATTGGACTTCTCCATATATTTTCCTTAGAATTTTTCTCTCACAATGTAAATAAAACTAAGCCAAAATTTAATATTTTATATTTTATAAATGCGCCTGGATTCGATCTGGTAACTGGAGAAATATTAAAACAGCTTCCAAAAAGCACTAGTGAAAATTATTCACTTAATAAAAGCATCATTCAGACTTAAGCATGCGTTGCTTGACTGGAAAGTGGCAGCAGTCATAATGATAGCAAAGGTAGGTACACTGCAAAATGAAGTTAAAACCAATAATTAAACAAAAGAACCTTATACCACCTCATTGGTTTGATTTCAAGGGAAGTCATTCAGCCTTGAATCAAATACATAGAATAAATAATTTAGTAGAAAGAGCGTTAGAAGAAAAGAAAGTTTGCTCAGCCGTTTTTCTGAATGCTGCAAAAACTTTCAATAGAGTATGGCATAAGGTACTACTTCACAAATAGAGTACTATTGAACAATACTTCAAATCAATCAGGAGGAGGCCTATTCTGGAATGAAAGAAATCGAAACGGGGGTACCGCAAGGTAGTGTACTGGGACCGCTACGATTTCTATAGTAGCCTAATGAATTTCAAGGCCTTGAAGACTTTCAGATTCGCAGCTGAAAAAAACGGCCAAGGAGATTGGACTTGAAATAAATACACAGAAGACAAAAATACTAACACAGACGCTTACAAAGCGAACAAGAAATCAAATCAAAGTAGAGGATGACATTGAAACAGTGAAGAGTTTTACTTATCTGGGAGTTGAAATGAATACGGAGGGAACAGAAGAGGCCGAAATTCAGAAGAGAATAATGAAGGGAAATAAAGCCTATTTCTCCCTGATTAACATATTCCGCTCCAAGACGGTACATCGAAAATCGAAACTTAAGGTCTATAAAACTATCATCAGACCGATAGTATGCTATGGATGCGAGACATGGGTTTTGACAAAAAGCACTAAACGAAGATTAGAGGTTTTCGAGAGAAAAATCCTAAGGAAGATCTTTGGACCCATCACTCAAAATGGGATGTGGAGATCTAGATATAACCATGAACTCTACCAACTGTTCAAAGAAGCACCTATTGCAGAGTTCGCTAGAGTACAAAGGCTTCGATGGACTGGTCATGTGGTACGGATGGATGCCGACAGATTGCCGAGAAAGGCCTTGGATGGTAAAATGCAGGGCAGAAGACCAAAGGGAAGACCACGTAATAGATGGGAGAACGAAGTCACAGCAGATGCGCACAACTTACTGAACGTCAGGGCTTGGAGACGAGTGCCGCGGGATCGCCTTTGTTGGAGGCAGAAGTTACAGGAGGCCAAGGCTCAATTTGGGCTGTAGCGCCATTGGAAGAAGAAGAAGAAGAAGAAGACTTTCAGAATTTCACAAAAACCAAAAAATATATATAACCTCCTCCCATGAACTCATGATTTTAGGTTTCCACAGCTGTGCCTAAAGTGTTAAAAGGTTGTAATAAAAAAATATTCTCCATAATTGTCTGTATATTTTTATTGTCTACTGTTGTCTACATAAATACTATACATACTTCAACAAGTATACAGGTTTTTGGTCTAAATCACCGCAATACTTTTTGCTAAACTTCTTACAAAATGTAAAGACCTCTTAAAAATCTATAAAAGACATTAACATTCTTTGGAATAATGTCGTGAAGTATTCAGTTAACTATGTTTTAATCTCATTATGTAACTTTAGGTAACAATTAGCTAAAGAAGAAGCCAAGATATAGTACAAAATTAAAACTACTATTTTATATATATTTTTTACTAATTATTAATAATTTGAGAGAGCAACTTCAATGGAAAAGTACTTTCCAACTTATTTAATAATTTATATCTGCATTTTCAACAGATGTGATTTATAACAAAAATGAATGTTCTCAAAAGAAGTCATAAAAGGAGCTTTCTTAAAGCAAAATAACAAAAATAACGAGATTCATTAATAAAACAACTAACTATGGGCCGGTTTCACCAACAACAAATAAATCACTGAATAGTTATTCGTCGAATAAAATATATTAGTAGAATAAATTTTTTCCGTTTCAATAACTATTTGTAATCCACAGTTAGTTATTCGTCGAATAAGTTCAAAGTGTAATGATTTTCCACAGACTGTACTCGTTGACACCTCTCTTGGCCTCCACCTCTTAGGTGCTTGGCCAGGCACATCGCACTATTTTTCACTGTAATCATGTACATAACCTATAATATTTGATATTGGTTGATTAATTTGTCAAAATAATAATAATTGTCAATGCCAATGGTCATTACCTATTTGAAACGATCCTGTTGCATAGTTGCATAAAAACGCAGAGCAATTAACAATTGATTTCGCACATCTATGGGTCTATTTTTGTTGCTTACAGGATGCAATTTGTTACCGATCAAATTGAATAAATGATCTACTGAATTTTTTAATAATCTAAACCTAGTTTTAAAGTCCACATCATCAAATTCAGCAAAAGGGTTTCTTTTTGTAGCTGCCAGCAGCGTGGTCTTCTCCTTCGCTGCTCATTTCCGTCATCAGAGGATGATGATGATGAATATTCGAAAATAAATATATATGTATACAAAATTAAATTGTCTGATATAATTACGTTAACCTGCAATACATTGTTGATAATTTCAAGTTAAACTAATGAATTTTCTTTATTATTGATATTAAAAGTGAGGTTAGCTGTCAACTTATTCGAAGAATAAATATTTATTTGGCCGATATTGGACTAATAACTTATTAGGAGTTTATTCATAGAATAAGTCTTATTTGACGTTGGTGAAACGCAGATATGTCAGTTTTATTGGTCGAATAACTTTATTCATTGAATAGACTGCTATTTATCGTTGGTGAAACCGGCCCTTAGGCGTAAGAAAGATAATCAGATTATTCAACTAGAAAAAATACTTCTAATTTAGATAAACAATTTTTTGACTTCTTCAGTAACTTTTCACTAAACTTTTGAACAAATCTCTAAACTACACTTTTGCGAATAAAAGACGGAAGCATTGTTAAGTGATACTGGGTAAGATATTATTGTTGCGATTTTTTTCCTCTACGTAGGCCTCGCTATTTTTTAGGTTGGACTAAATCGAATTTCCACACCCTATTTGGATATATTTCGACGACATACAATGCAGAACCATTTGGACACACTGCGATGTCATGGGGGTTTCCAAATTTCTGTCCAAGTTTCTAGAAAAAAAAAATAAATGTATCAAATATACTTTCGAGGTGTGCAGGTATAAAATATACAGTGAGGGGCAAAATTATTGAATAAATTTATTTTTTCGAGTATTGACGACTTTATAATGTAGCGTTTACGCTACTGATTAACCCCTCACGAAAATTTTTGTGTTCCGCCAGCGATCGATTTTTAAATGGACATTTTTCCCCACACGCGCAGTAGTCGCTTAAAAAGGAAGATTGGTCGAGTATGTACGAGAACGATCAGTTTTGGTCAGAACTCAGCGCAGACACGCCAACCGGTGAAATTTTTTCACCTTCAAAGTGACGGAATTGGAGCAGTGAAATAATCTGGGACGAATAAAATAATATCTAATTTAATAATTATATCTCAATCATAATAATAAGTAAATTTTAAAAATCAAGATTTCCTAATATAAGAGTTCCACAGAAAAAGGAAGATTTTTTTGGCGTGCTGCGGCTCCATGTAAGTAAATAATTTCATACGTATTATCTCTTTATCATATAATCACTTGAAGACTCACTTTTTGGATGTAATATAATATAATTGTAATAGATTTATTGAGTTTGATATCTTTACAATATTGTAATTTGTATCTCATTTTAGTTGAACTAGTTAAATTTAAATTACTACCTTTTGTGTTAAGACTTTGGCTACCATACGGACTATTCTTTGTGTTACTCATATTTTAAACTTTATTTGGCCAGTGGTAGTGACTGTTCGCTTGTTGAGGGGCTATTAGGTCCTATTGTATCTTTACACACCCACTACCACTGTTATTTAGTTTTTGCATTATATGTAAATTGTTAATACATATATATATATCGATATATACATTTTTATAAATATATTTATTGTTACTATATTGAGTTTTATTTCAGTTCTACTAACCAGTATATAATATAGCAAGACAAGATTAATATTTAGTATTTTTGGATTTCAGGTTATTATCTCTAGTATCATTTGTTTCCGGTCATTTGTTACTTCAAAATCTCAACTATCGTTGAGTTGGCGCCCTTCTTTTTCTCTTCTTATTGTTCTCTTTCTATAAATTTATTCCCAGTGACCTTCTTTAGTTGTATCACATTTGATATTACCAAGTCTCAGTTCGTTTCTTGTCTCATTAGCTCAGTATCCTTGCTATCTGTTTATATCTTTAAAGCCACAATCCAGTGCATTGAAGCTAGCCCTAACACTCACTTGAGATTTAGTGTCTCTTTGGAAATTTAAATTTGTTCCTCTGAGCTTAGCCATAATTTTAGTATTTTCATCACCTCTCTTCCAGTTCTTCTGGAATTTGGAAGTCTTACACTTCCTAAAATCCAATACTCCCAGAGTTTTGAGGTTTCAATAAGTTTTATAAGTTCTTTAAAATTTTACTGATTCCAAGTTGCAGTATAATAAGCAGGACGGTTTTTGTATTGAAACGTTTCAAGTGGGTGTCGTAAAGTTTTATTTTTTATTAAAAGAGGTTTTTGCCATATCGATATCGTAAGTTTAATTTTTTTACTTTTTTCTATTTACTTCTATTCTTCTATATACGTCTATTTACTTTTTTTATTTGACCCAATAGAGAAAAAAACACATCAGTCAATCAATTTCGTTGGAAACGAAAATTGCAATTGCAGTTTTAGATAAGCAATTATTAAGAATAATGAAGTTTCTATAAGAAAATTTATAATTTATGAAACAAAATTAAGTGCCAAATTCTTAAGGAGCAAGATGAAAAGAAGGATTAGGAAGAACAGAAAAACTTTCAAAATTTGGATTGAGGAACTAATTCAAAGAAGAATTACTGTGAGTCGTTATTTAATCCAGGAAAAAGCTCTTGAGTTTTATTTTCAGTTAATGAAACAGTCAGAGCCAAAAAATTGAGCTGGTAAAGAATTTTCAGCTAACAAACGGTGGCTAAACGGGTTTATAATCATAATATCAAGATTACAGGAGAGAGTGCTACACCAGATGAAGCAGCAGCAAAAATATTTCCGCAGGAGCTAGCAAAAATTATTAAAGATAAGGACTATTGCACCGATCACGGATTTAACGCTGATGAAACGGGACTATATTAGAAAAAAAAAGCCTAACCGTACTTATATCGCAAATGATGAAAAAACTGCAAGTGGACATAAAGCAAGTAAACATCCATTAACATTATTACTTTGCAGCAATGCATCAGGAGATCGGATGTTGAAAATTCTCTTAACAAATAAATCACTTAGACCACAATCACAAGCAAGCCTGAGTGACAACTGCTATTTTTACAGAATGGTTTAATAATTACTTCGTGCCTGAAGTATAAGCCTATATGAAGAAAAATCTCTCGATTTTAAAGTTTTATTAATTATTGACCATACAGCAGGTCATCCACGCTAAGATCATCCAAACTTTTAAATAGTATTTCTTCCGCTCAATACGGCAAGGCTTATTCAGCCATTAGATCAAGGCATAATTGCAACGTTTAAAAATATTACATAAAGGCAACTTACAAATGCATCGTGAGTAAATTAGCAAATGGGCCCTTAACAGTAAGAGACGTGTGGAAGCAATTTCATATGAAATAATTAATTTGGCACATAAAATCGTCACCGAAGCACCCTCGCTGAACTGAGCCTAGCTCAGAGCGGAGACTTCAGACCCAAGTAAGCAATTTTAGTTCGCGGATAAGCCACATTAAGATAACAGGAATATAGCGACAATTCGCTGTCCTGAGTTTTGAATTCGGTTAGGAAACCATGTTGGGTTTCTATTACCCAGGACATCCACATCAAGAGCATTTGGCTGATAGTTGTGCCCCTATCGGGCATCAGAGTTCTATAGGGAGGAAAGGGATGGTTTGGAGCATTGAAGTGCGGTGGAGAGACTCATGTTTTTTGCTCGAGTTAATACACTTCGCTCCAATGTAGATTAGGCGGCATCTGTAGAAATTCAGACCATAATGGAAATTTTCGAGGGAAGCTATTTTTTTGCTGAAATCCCTTCAGGATATGCCCAGTATCCATAATCACGATATGCGCCAGTCGCAAACCCTGTGCTAAATTTTTTATTTAACAAAATCTGAAAACAATTGAAAATTTCTCATTTTTTTGATCCTATTTTCATTTATAATTCGAAAAATATTGATCTTAGAGAAAAAATTATAAGTGGTTAAAGTTATTAAATTTTACGCAATATTTTGTTAGCTAGAAATTGAAAATTTAATGGTTATTGTTGAAAAAATAGCAATAATTGGAAAAAAAGTACAAAAAAATGAAGTTAATCCTTTAAATGTTTTCGACTTTCTAAACTTAACTTACAAGTTCCATATTCCGCCTAGAAAAACTTTTTAATATGTTTAAAACGTGTGCTAAATTTTGTTAAGATCGGTCGGATAGGTTTTGCATAATAGTTTTGCAATCCAGCCTACTGGAAAAAAAATCGCAAATTTTCAAATTCATAGTAGGCCCTAAATAAGGCCCTCAGATAGTTGCAATTTTTTTTACATATAAAGAAAGTCTCACACTTTCAAACGCTTTTTGTAAAATTCAAATCGGTTTACTAGGAAAGCCTATAAATTTTTTTAAAGTTATAAACATTTTTTAGGCTTATAAACAAATTAAATAACTTTACGAGCTTTAAACAGATCAATTTCAAAATGTATACACTTAAAGAACATTAAAAGACGCTTCTTTTAAAAAACAAAAAGATACATTCGGCTTACTGGTTGCCGAGATATTGAAGGTCAAAGTTGGTATACATTTGCCGTGTAACCATAAGTGATAGAGGGCTCGTTTTTAAACAAATACCCTCGTCGTGTCAAATACTTTTTATATGAAAAGTTTTACGTAACGCGCTTTATGGCAACATCCATAAAAAAGACAAATAAAAAACCGTTTTCGCGTAATATGTCGCTCGGAATGCATGAGAGGTGGTGATGAGGGACATTCACTTCAAATGTCAATCGGCGAGTATCAAGTATATATTAGCCTCAGATAACAAGCCAGTTTTTATAATTGCAGAGGATATTGATGTTCTGGTAATATTTTTACAAAAAGTAACTGAAAATAAAAATATTTTTTTCTGGAAACCTAGAAAAGGAAAAAAATCGGAAGAAATTTATTACTACAATTCTTTCAATAATGCACTTAAAATAAGTGAATCTACGAAATCTTCGTTAAAAAATTTAGTGGGCTTTTACACGCATTTTCTGGTTGTGATACAACCTCTGCATTTTTTTATCAAGGAAAAAGCAAAATTGTTAAATTGGTTTCAACAAATAATTATATATGGCAAGAAGCAACCATTTTTAATAAAAAAAGTGCAACTAAGGAAGAAATTAAACGCAGCGGATGCAAAATTATATCGGCATTGTATATGGGCCACTCAAAGTGCGATTTTACATTGAATAAAATTCGCTACTTGTGCTTTAAAAAAGGCTGCAAAAATAAAAATTTTCAATTGTCCATGCTGCCATCTACACAATCTGCAGCTGAGCAACACTCGCTTCGTGTATATTTCCAAGTACAGCAGTGGCTTGGAAATAACCTGAATGCTACTGAGTGGGGGTGGGAACTAACTCAAAATGGTTTTGAGCCAATACAAACTGAGCAAGTATTACTACCTGACTCATTATTCAGAAATATTAGTTGCAAATGTAAAAAACTTTGTACAAAAACATGCAGTTGTATCAAACATGGTCTCAAATGTTCTGACTATTGTCTTCACTGCAATGGTCAAACATGTAAAAATATTGATCACAATAAAATATTGGAAGAAGTTGAACGAGATATGGATATGGAGTCGATATTGGAGTCGATTGATTTTTTAGATTTTTTGGAGGCACAAGATATAGCTACAGATGAAGGAGAAGAAACATTAAATTTACAGATCGAGGATGAAGATATTGAAATGGAAAATGAAGGTTTTGAGGAAGAAATAAAACCTGAAGATTCTTGTCCTTCCAGAAAAAGAAAAAGATTTAAAAAAAATTATTGAAGATTGAGTCAAAATAAAGATTATTTATGAAAAGAAAATTTTTGTTTCATTCGCCTTTGTTTTAACAATTTAAATTATTTATTAACAATTTATAAATACATATTTGTTTACTAAAAGTAACAATTTACTTCAATGTATAAATTGCAAGCTCAAAAAAAAAACAATTTCGAGCATTACACGCAGTATAATAACACGTCAATATACAATATACACGTCACTTTCGAATCAAAATATATTCTCAAATCAAATAATGTCATTATTATGATAAAACTGCAGAAATAAATTATTTTTAATGTTAATTATTTTAAAATGTTTGATTTTTACAAAAAAAAAATTCCTTCCTTTTAACAATTCAAATTATTTATTAACAATTTATAAATACATATTTGTTTACTAAAAGTATCAATTTACTTTACAAGCCCTTACAGATTTTGGAGCACTTTACTTTTGTTTATATTTCAAAACCCGAAATTAAACAAAGTGATGGTCCCCTACTTGATACTCGCTGATTCACATTTGAAGTGAATGTCCCTCACCACTACCTCTCATGGATTCCGAGCGACATTTTACGCGAAAACGGTTTTTTATTTGTCTTTTTTATGGATGTTGCCATGAAGCGCATTACGTAAAACTTTTCATATAAAAAGTATTTGGCAAGACGAGGGTATTTGTTTAAAAACGAGCCCTCTATCACTTATGGTTACACGGTAAATGTATGCCAACTTTGACCTTCAATATCTCGGCAACCAGTAAGCCGAATGTATCTTTTTGTTTTTTAAAAGAAGCGTCTTTTAATGTTCTTTAAGTGTATACATTTTGAAATTGATATGTTTAAAGCTCGTAAAGTTATTTAATTTGTTTATAAGCCTAAAAAATGTTTATAACTTTAAAAAAATTTATAGGCTTTCCTAGTAAACCGATTTGAATTTTACAAAAAGCGTTTGAAAGTGTGAGACTTCCTTTATATGTAAAAAAAATTGCAACTATCTGAGGGCCTTATTTAGGACCTACTATGAATTTGAAAATTTGCGATTTTTTCAACAATAACCATTAAATTTTTAATTTCTAGCTAACAAAATATTGTGTAAAATTTAATAACGAAACTTTTAACTACTTATAATTTTTTCTCTAAGATCAATATTTTTCGAATTATAAACGAAAATAGGAGCAAAAAAATGAGAAATTTTCAATTGTTATCAGATTTTGTTAAATAAAAAATTTAGCACAGGGTTTGCGACTGGCGCATATCGTGATTATCGATACTGGGCATATCCTGAAGGGATTCCAGCAAAAAATAGCTTCCCTCGAAAATTTCCAATCCAAAACAGATCCCGCCTAGACTAAATGAATTTTTACACCCGAACGTAATTCTTAGGGGTGAACATTTCTCACAGGCTAGGTTTAACTAAATTGCTTGCTTGCTTGCTGGCTTGCAAATAGATCACTTCAGTCTGGCCGAAACAGCTGTAGTAATAAGATTTTATAATAAATTTTGTGGAAGTCTTGAAAACAAAAGTTTTCAGTGCTTTATTTTTAAATAAAATGAATTTCCAGCAAGTAACGGTCGAATCCATCACTTAGCAGTAAAAGTATTAATAGTGTGTTTGGGAATTGGAATGAGGAGCATCGTAAAAAAATGTCAAAATCACAAGACTTCATAATACAAATAAGTTTGGGAAGCCCTCTACTAAAGTATGCTAACAAATGTGTAAATGTTACAAAGGACTGCCTTATTAATTTAATTTTAACCTAATTCTCTACAGTGTTGAATCATCATCACTGGCTCGACAACCCTTTTTGGGTCTTGGCCTGTTCAAGGATTCTTCTCCATTCTGACCTGTTTCGTGCTTTTTTTTTCCAGTTTTTAATTTTTAATGTTGTTATATCATTTTCTATTTGTTCTACGTATCTCAGCTTCGGTCTTCCTCTTGTTCTTTTTCCTACTGGCACTTGTTTGAATATTTTGTTTGGTATTTCGCCTTCTTCCATTCTTTCCACATGTCCAATCCAACGTAGCCTTCCTATTTTAATGAATGTTATGATATCCGGATCCTGGTATATGTTGTATAGTTCAAATATATACCTTCTTCGCCAAACCCCCTTTTTTTTTGTGCCCTTATATACGTGTCGCAAGATTTTTCTTTCAAAGGTGGCTAATAACGTTTCCTCCCTTTTAGAGAGTGTCCAGGTTTCTGAACCGTATGTGAGTACCGGTCTTATTAAGGGTTTGTATATTTGGCATTTTGTTTTTCTGGAGACGTTATCTGATCTTAGTTGCCTAATTAAGCCATGGTAACATTTATTGGCAATAAATATTCTCCTCTGCAACGTTGTTATCAGACGTAACTAGGGATCCTAAGTATGTAAAGTTTTTTACCGCCTCAATCTTGTATTCTCCTATTGTTAAATTTGGCAGCTGCCTTATTTGTGCGTTTTTATTTGCAGGCATATATTTTGTTTTTGTCTGATTGATTTTAAGACCACTATTTTTTGCAGCTCGTTCTATTTGAATGAATGCCTCTATCATTTCTCTTCTTGATCTTGCGATTATGTCAACATCATCTGCAAATGCTAGTACTTGCACGCTTTTATTAATTATTGTTCCTCGGGTATTAACTGTTGTGTCTCTTATTATTTTTTCAAGTATGATGTTGAATAATATGCATGATAGAGCGTCTCCCTGGCGTAGTCCCTTCTTCACATCTATTGTTTCCGTTAATTCGTTTTGTATCCGGATTTTACTTTCTACTTTTAGTGTTTCTTTTATCAATTCTATTAGCTGTGTTGGTATATTAAATTCTTTCATTGCTTTTGTTAGGAATTCTCTAGGTTTATATTGTCATATGCGCTTTCGAAGTCTATGAAAAGATGATGTGTGTCGATGTTATATTCACTTTTTTTTTTCAAGGATCTGTCGCAGAACAAATATCTGGTATATTGTTGACTTCTGTCTACAGAAGCCACATTGGTATTTGCCAACTATTTTTTCAGCGTATGGTCTAAGTCTTTCATACATTACGTTGGACATTATTTTGTATGCCGCATTCAACAGCGTGATTTCACGGTAGTTTTCACATTCTAACTGGTTTCCTTTTTTATGTAGTGGTACAATAATGCCGCTATTCCACTCCTTTGGTAGCTGTTTATTCAACCATATCTTTCTTATCAGCTCATGTATCGCTTTAAGTAATGCGTCTCCTCCTTCTTTCATTAGCTCCGATATTTGATCCAATCCCGGTGATTTATTGTTGTTTAATTTGTCCACTGCTGTTCTAATCTCTGCTATTGTTGGTGGACTCTTTTCTCTGTTGTCTGCTTGGTCTAACGGTATATCAGGGTTCATCTCCGTCCTATTCACCCCAAGCTTTTCCTTAAAATGTTCTGTCCATCTTCTAAGTATCTCTTGCTGTTGTGTCAATATATTACCCTCCTTATCTTTACACATCGTTGTTCTCGGTTTGAACTCTTTTCTGCTTTTGTTGAGTTTCTGGTAAAATTTTCTTGTCTCTGTTGGTTTACTTAGTTCTTGTAGTTCTTGAAGTTCTTTGTTGATATATTCTCTCTTCTTTCTTCGGTGAATTTTTTTTTCTTCTTTACGTAGTTGTTTATATTCTTCCTCTGCTTGTCGGGTTCTGTGCCTCTGTTGCATCTGTAGATATGCTCTGTTTTTTCTTTCTGTTATAGTTTGACATTCTTCGTCAAACCAGTGATTCGTTCTTGTTCTTCTTTCTTTACCTTCCATGCCCAACACCTCTTTAGCTGTTTCTTTTATGATTTCTCTGCACTCTTCCCACTCCTCATTTAGGTTTTCATGTTTTAGTCTGTTTTCTAGTTTGATGCTTATATTTTCTTTGTACTCTCTATTTTTGTTTGTTTCTTTGAGTCCTTCTATATTGTATCGTTCATGTTTAGAGCCTCTTTCCTTTTTGATGTTTGAAATTCTAGCCCTTATCCTACTTTCGACTAGGTAGTGATCAGAATCCGCATTTGCCCCTCTTCTGGTACGGACGTGTATTATTACTACAGTGTTGAATGCTTTGTGAAAAATTAACATTTAGTCTCCGAAGTTAATGTTTTCTATACTATTTTCAGTGGTTTTCTTGATTTTTCTTAATTATGACATTTTCTTTTGATTTTGAATCTTCTTTTTTATCGTCAATAAATGATATTTTCATGCTAGTTTAATGTCGTGATTTTTTTCTAACCATTAAGTAATTTTGACCCCTTATCTATTCCAAGCGGCCTTATATTTACGACTTTCACAAATTCTTGTAAGTTACCACGACATAGCGTGCTAGTCAAAATATCATTATACTAAGGATTTTATCTCATCCGCTATAGAGTAATTAGGAAAACTGTAAAACATATATTTTTCAAAATGACTTCTTAGAAGATAAGCAACCTTCTTAACGACCAAAGGTCACTAAGACTTACCTAAAACGTAAAAAAGTACCGACATCTCGCCTCTCAACACTCGTTGATTAAGCAATAATACATTCCCCTTCAGGAGAATAAAAAAAGACGCCAAAGAAAAAGAAGAAAGACGACACAGAAACCAGAGACGGACTACGAAGCTCTTTTTGGCTTATCTATAGTTTGGTACCTTTGTATGTTTTTACGTATCTACAAATATCCTTAAAAATTGTAAAATCTTACAGTCTTTCAACGATTTCTAAGGGTGCTAAAGACGGTGTTGACGTGTTTACTTCAAATTTGTATAAAAGTTGTTTAATTGATTTCAGTTTGTGTATGCGTATAGTGGATTGCATTTATCAAACATCGGTTTCTTTTTATAATTAACTATGTTGTTATAAGTCATGTATAGTATACGAATATTGGCGAACTATTTTGACAGTAAGACCAGTAAGTCCAAAGCAACATACCTGTTTTTTATCACAGTACTGAAACAACAATAAAATAAACAAATTTCAACGGCAATCAATATCTAAATGCTGATATAATGCCTCTATGTAACAATAAATCACGATCGAAAATACAAACTAATAAGACAGCCATGTGCATTTGACATATTGTTAAAAATATCCATATAGGTTTCATCATAGGTTCATAGATGGCACTAATGCCCGATTTCACCGACGATACCTAAATATTTAAGAATTACCTAAGCGGGCTTAGGTACTTCCTAACTCTAAAGGTCAATTCAGACACATCAGTCGCGTCATAGTCTCGGCGCCGAACCGGTCCTGTTTGGTCACAGAACTATCAACTATCTGACAGCTGGGAAACTGTTTGTCAACTGATGAGTGTGAATGCCGGCAACATATTTGTATTAAAGAATATTTTGTATGTCGGATTGTTCGGTTCGGCGCAATCACTGTGACGAGACGTGACTGATGTGTCTGAATCGACCTTTAAACGGATTTCACCATACGCTAAGAATTGCCTAAACCGCTTAAGCATTACGTAATGGTAGGATACGTTTTGCGATCTCCCTAAACAGTTTAGGTATTACTTATAGTTAAAAGTGAGGTTATGTTTTAACAGTTTTGACGGATGTACTTTTTGTATTATTTTATATTAATTAATTGTTGCTTTGGTATTCTCCATTCGCTTAGCTAGGGCATATTTTGACAGACTCATTGTCGGAAACATACAACACAACAATTCCTACTTCTCAGTACTAATAGCTCAAGTATATTACTATTGCAGACTTCTTTCTTTGAAAAAAGAAGAATTATTCTAAATAGTGGAAATGTATACTAAACTCATCAAATTTTGGGTAGTATATATTTAAAAAATATATTTTAGTTGTTATAATTTAACATAAATATTTATTATATGGTGCAGATAAATAAATATTAATTGCCTGTAATTAGCAAAGTTCTATTTTATTTACTATTTAGTTTGTTTACTATTAATATTGGCTATAAGTACGTGTGCTTGGTTGTATAGTAATTTCCAGCCACTTTAAGTCTGTCAAAAGTAACTAACTTCGCAAAAAAAATAATTACTAAATTCACTAGACAGTTCGGACTGGGAATAGCGAACCGGGTATACTATTTATAATATGGAAGCACTACAGTTTATCGAAAATCTAGATCGATTCGGTTCCTGATCTGATTCTGGAGAAGAAACAGAAAGAAGACCTCGAGTTATCAAGAATCGACCAAAGTATTTTGAAACTTTGGATAATGTGGATTTTTTTAGAAGGTTTCGAATGTCTCTCTAAACCAACAGTTTTATATGTGTTGGAACAAATAGAAAATGATATTCTACCTAAAAAACTGGTATTTTCTTTCAAAAACCTATTCATGATTTCATTAAAAGTGTATTATTAAAAATATAAAATAAAAAACAATTTTCAAGATGTTTTATTTTAAAATTATTTCAATAATGACAATAGAGCTGGTGGCACTTATCTGAAATTAGATCTAGATAAAAAATGTATTATACTGTACATTGTAATCAACTCATTTTTAATTTTATTTAATATGCTCTCTGCCTATTTAATATGAAATTTGCAGTCTTTTTCTTTTCCTCCATTTCACTAGACATATATAAATAATTTAAAAAACTAAACAAGCCTTATTTACAAATAACTAACTACTAATTAAAATAACTATAACACGGCAAAACTGAATAAAACCAACTTGGAAAACAAACAATTCAATAACAAATAAAAAAGTAAGGTTGTGACTTCTTATTCTTCTTTTTATTTATCAATAATAGTTCAAACGTATCCAAGGTAGTACCTAAGAAAGAATTTCCTAGATAAGCAGTTCTTTTAGTTGTGAAACGCTAGTGTTCCTAAGTATTGACTTAGAAAGTTCTTTTCGATAAGAATTACTTTTGAAGGCAACTGTTTAGGTATCGTTGGTGAAATCGGGCATAAGTGTATTAAAATGTATAACCAAACGTTGCCTGAAATCAATAGAGGGCATCTTAAAGTCGAAAATTGTTTTAAAAAAGTTTTCTGCATCAAAAACTCTTTTGTTGCCTTGAGTACACACAGGGCTATAGAGGGTTAATATCTGTGTCAAACGCTCTCTATGCCCCGATTTATACAAAAAATTCATTCATTGACCAAAAATAAGTATATTGCTAAGTTTTCGTAAATTAAGATGTAATGTTTCTATTTTTCTTAATAAATGAGTGACATTTTAATATTTTTTTATTATTTTTTACTTTAATATTAGAAAACCCCTTTACCTTTCTAAAGAATACAATTTCAATAAGATACGCGTTCTTATAATCAAAATATTCGAAAGATGGACATAAGATCTTTGAGTACCGTTTCTGAACATTTTTATAAACTTTTTATAAACTTCACCTTCATAAACTCACGTCTTTGTCACATATTTGACAGATCTATAGTTTATTTTTATGAACGAGAGAGTAATTGGCATAATTTTAACTGGTACCTTCGACCACTCCATGGGCGTGCTCAAGATTAATTGAAAAATTACTTTGAATAATTGTAAAAAATAAATGAATTATTTCAGTGTTATAAAGTGTTATGTGTATGTAAACAAAAGTGACCTCTTTTATCACACACTATATTAGAACTGACTGGCCTACATTAAAAAAGGTTTTAAAAAATTCACATTTTTTTTAATTTTTAAAAATTTCAAAAGAGAAAAAGAGTTTTTAAAACCGTCTAAGGTATGTTAAATAGATGAATAAAAATATTAATATAAAACTTACAGCTACTTGTTACAAATCCAAATCAGATTCAGAAGATGAACTTTCAGAACCAATATTTATAATAACTGGCTCGATCATTTTATCAGTAATATTGTCCAGCTTCCACATTTTTTTCCTCTTCTTTAATAGTGTGATTTACTGCCTTTTCCCAGTTTTCAAGTTTTACATTATTTACGGCCTCCAAAAACAACTGTTTAACATCATGAATTTTAAAAGTGGTATTTTTTCTTGAAACTTCACTTTTTAACTGTGCCCATACCAGTTCAATCGGGTTTAATTCACAATGATATGGTGGGGATCTAAGTACTGTCATTCCACGATTTTTGGCAATTTCATCAATTTCGTATTTTTGAAATTTTTCTTTATGAAGGGTACACAACGAATAAAGTTCCTTTCTTATAGATCCGGGATGGTACGTAATATTTTTTGAACTCAGCCAATTCTGCAAGTCTTTTTTTAACCACTTGGCTGTGGGCAGTCCTTCTATAAGTCTGGAGTGATAACTTGCATTATCTATTACTATTACACAGTTCTTAGGAAGAAGATCTATCATTTTTTCGAACCATTCTTGAAAGACATCAGCGTTCATGTCTTCATGGTAGTCACCGGTACGAGTTGATTCAAAAGTTAATAAACCACCTTCAACAAAACCGTCTGAACTGCCAATGTGTACTATTATCAGCCTGCGTCCCTTTCCTGATGGTGGTTTTAAACCAGTAGATAAGTTATTTACAAAAGCGTGCCTTTAACTTGTAACAGTTTCATCCTGCCAAAATTTATTTGGTGTATGACCCTCGTTGATCCATGTTTCATCAAGATAAAATATTTTCCTTTTTTGGTTTCTCATTTCCTTTATGGTTCTTAGAAAATGTCTTCTCCATATGACAATATCGCTTCTTTCTAATAAAATAGACTTTCTGGGATTCTTTTTCCAGCGGAAGCCTATTTCTTTTAAAAGTTTCCATAACGTACTTCGACTCATTTCTGGGTAATCCTTATCATCTCGAACTGAGACAAGAACTTTATCCAATGTTGGAAATTTTTGTCTAAAGAAGAATTCATGCACTTTCCGTCGAAGTCCTTCTTTAAAATGATATTCTATTTGAAATTTTGGTTTCCCTGGAGCATTACGTGGCATTTGAAAACTACCACATTTCTCTTCTTTAATTTACTTTAATTAACTTTGTAAATCGTAGATTTCCCAACACCAAGTGTACTGATAACTAACTCAACGGTCTCATTAACACTTTCACATAAACGTTTGTCTGTAAATGATTTAAAACAATTAAATATTAAGGTTTTTTCATTAACTGTTAAAGGACCAATTTTTCGGCGTTTACACGGCACTTCCAAATTTTCCATAACACTAGTATACACAATAAACTGCACCTTGCAACTGAAGTACCTACTTTTAGTGAACTGTTATGAATTTTGAATACGCCACTTGGACCTTCCTACAAAATGGAAAAACCCACTATCATATTTTCTGTGGAAGAAGTTTAGAAGGTAATTATCTAGTCAATTACTGTCGTAGATTCCTGGAATTAAAGAATTAAATGTTTGATTGTTGAAACCCTTACTTCGTGGAATGCACTCATTTCAGATAAAATAAAACGTTTTATTTTATCTAAAGAATTAAACTTTATTTTGCGAATAGGTAGGTACTTATTAAACTTTTATTGGTTATATATAACCAATAAAATAAACATCTTACATTTCGTGCAAATTCATTAGTACCTGTTAACCTCCATCACTCCGACACTGGCAACCTTATTTAGGGATTAGTAACCCTCACAACTATTGTATTCTATTCTGCTCCAACCTTTATACCTGGTGGTCATACTCAATTTAAAATTGTTTTCCTATATACTTCTGTAAACTTGTTGACAAATATCTGTTTTTCATTGAGTCACCCGTATCAACAGTTTAGGGATTTGCATACATAATTTATTGTTTTATTACTCTCTCATACATAAAAATACACTATAAATGAAATACAAGCATTAAGCCTTAAGGAAACGTATTGTTCCATTCGGATCCAACGTTTTTGGTCACGACAGTTGAGTGGTTTGTCGGGACGTGTGTACGGGATTTTAAGAATACAATCTGTAAAAAATGCGAATTCTACAAAAACGAGTAGTATACGAACTACAATACATCTTTTTCTTCCTACAAATAATTTTACCGATCTTAAACACCAATGAATCATGTAATTACTCGTCTAAAGTACACATGTGCTAATAAGGTATGGATAATTTTAATAAGTGCTTTCTAAAGGTTAGTTGGTCAGGCCCTGTAAAAGGAAAATGGGAGGTATTTTGTTGGGCATTGATTACCTCCTCAGGCGCCCAATGATCGATGACCGACTCCGTCTGTGGGTCGATGGTCATTCCCTGTACGGGAAGCGTGGACGTGGGGCCATTCACTGCGTAAACGAGCTTGCCTGGAATACAAAATACAAAGTGTTACATATTAATCTTATTAATAGTAACGAGAATGTTTTTTAAATATATGTTTTAATATTTGTTAAAAAATCATTGTAATCGATATATTATTTTGAATTGCTTAATAATATAGTCAAGTATATTTAACAAAAAAAATTCCATCGCGTATTTGATAACTTCGTTAATGTCAGTTTGCTTAGTTTTCTGTTTATAAATATGTTATTATTTCTTCTGAGGGCTTGGTTTCTCTTTACAACTTTTTTATTTCTTGAATTTTTTTTTAGTTATTGATGATTGTCTGGGTGATCACATTAGAATCAAACTCCCTTGTTAGTTTAGTCATCAGAGTATTAACCTCTAAAAATTATGCGTTATACGAACAAGCTGAATTTCACATTTTTTCACGTTTTTCACATTTGGTCCCATTGAAGATAGCCTCAAATGGTTTTGAAAGAATGAAATATTGGTGTTTGGCAGTGTTGAAAGTTTACATTACAAATAAAACATGTGCAATAAGTGTAATAAGATATTTAAAAACTAATACTTAACAATTACCAAAAAAAATAATAGTTTTAAAATAGTTTTTTAACATAAATAGTAAAATGCCAGTAGGAATAATAAAGTTAAAATGACATCTGTTGCAGTCTGGCAACTCGTGGTTTGAGGGTTCTGACTCTATTGCCAAATCTATCCGCTAACCTATCAAAGGGCAATTGCCAAACATTTTTTCTAATAACTAATTGCAATTAATATCAAACGAAACACATATTAATTCATCAATATTTTATAAAAGGTATACAATTGCAGAATCCATAAAATAATATAATAAAAATGTACATTTTAGAAGCTTTATCTCTTTGTAATCGAAGCATATAACATATACATTATAAGGACATGGCAACACTGCCAACGCAATATCTCGTTCTGTGAAACTTAATTGAGAGCTAATTTGAGGCTATCTTCACTGGGACCAAATGTGAAAAACGTCCAAGTTATTCTTAAGAGATAATCTTAAACAAAAATATTAAGCAGTTTTGTGTAGAATAAACCGTTCTTACAAAAACAATGCTTCAAGCGACTGGCGATTTTAAATGTCAGTTTTTATTTGAAACATTTTTTTCTATAGAGTACAGATTCTTGGTAAATCTTGGCAATGTGTAAATCCGTTAGGGGAAATGTGCCTATGATGGTCCCCTTAAGAAAATAGCTTCATAATAATTTTAATTATTTACTTAACAGACTTTAAATATGACCACATAACGTCTCGTTATTTGTACAATATGGCAAATGTTTCAAATTTTGCAGAAAAAGTGATGTTAAAAATTTATTCATAATTTACTACCTGTTAAGGGTTCATCATGGGCATATATGCGCTCATGATGGACTCGTTGCATTTTGTGTAAAATAATTAAATACCAAATTATTTTATTAGATCAAAAGACATTACAAACGATAAAAAATATTACACATGGTATTTTTAAGAACAAAAAAATTACGCGCACAATTCACACACAAATTGTTTATGTCGAGGTTACATCTGCACATTCAGTGTGACACCAATTCTTACACACTTGACAACGAATCCATTTTTCATTGGACCGTGAATGCGAAAATAGTTCGTTACAGTAGATGCAAGCTGCATCGTCCGAGTCGCCTTCTACAAAAGAGCATTCACAATCGTCTTCAGAACCACTTGTAGTTGAAACACGAACTTGCCTTTTCACTTTTCTGCCGTCTTGTTTCCTTTTTTTTTGCTTCTTTGTCTGCAATTTTTTGTTTTATATCTTCAATTTCTGGCGTTGAATTTAAATATCCTGTTTTACCCCGTTTTTTACCCCTTTTTTGCATTACTTGAGATACTCCAGCTAAAGGAGGAGGACAAATATCTTCTACCGAGATGTTTAGAACTGACGATGATGTTGATTTCTGATCAGTGGGGCTTTTTGATAAACTTTCAATCGAAGAAACATTTTGGCTCCAATGTTCCGGTGGTGACTTCTGGTCAGAACATTCTGGCAGTGGGTTTTGTTCAGAATTTTCTCTATCTGTTGTTATAGACGGCAAAAATTGCCAATCCTCGAAGACATCTGGATTGAATGGTTGTATTCCTGTCTTTTTAAATGCATTGATTGCATTTGATGGTAAAGCACTTTTTAAATACGCCCTATTAAAGAGACTGGGGCTACTTTAAATTGGGTCACCGTTTTACCTGGATTCTGTCGCAGCCATAATTGAATTTCTTGGCCGTAGTAAATTTGAAGTGGTCTAAAAAATCCTAGGTCCAAGGGTTGAACGTGATGAGAACAGTGAGCAGGAAAACAAAACATAATAATACCGTTTTACTTTGCAAACTGGAAAGCTTCAAATTTTTTGTGACTACCATGGCCATCGAGTAACAACAAAACTTTGTTGGTTTTAGAAACCTTTGTATACCTTAAAAAATGTTGCAGCCACAAATAGAAAATATCGGAAGTCATCCATCCTTTTCTTGAGCGAAGGCTATACTTCCAGTGTGTGCATCGATCATAAGTTCATCTTTCTTTCTCTGTCGAGGAAAAATCAAAGCAGGAGGAACATATGTTCCAATTGCATTCATTGCACATACGATCGTAACATGCAGACCGCGCTCTGCACTGCTTAAAGCACCAACTTGTTTGCGACCTTTACTAGCATAAATTTTCTGCGATTTCTTTTGCACAGTTGTCAAACCGGACTCGTCCATATTATAAATGTTTTCCGGTAGAAAGTGAAACTCGTCTAATATATTTGCTAATGCAGTAAAACAGGCACATATATTTGGTTTATTAAAAGCTTGAGCCCTTGCCAACGAAGTATTTTCTGGAGTGCGTAATGACATTCGAGGATTTCGCTTTAAAAAGCCTCTGACCCATTTTCAGCCTGCCATCCTGGTTTTCTTATTAAAATTGTGGCTAATATTGTTTCTTTCAGCTACTTCGTATAAAGTTTTCGCAAATCTTTACTAGTCAGGCCAAAAAAACGAGTTTCCAGAGTTTCCATAGTAATAATATGGTCAGCAACTTCCTGTTCAATAGTAGTGGAGAATATTGGTCTTCGTCCTCCCAAATCACCTTTGATACTTCCTTGATGCTTAATAAAGCGCCTTTTCAAAGTCGTTTTTGGAACGTTAAATATTTTTTGCTGCCAGTTTAAACCCCATAGTTTTTTCTTGTATGCTTTTTAAAGCTTGTTGCATATTACTCTCGTTCCACTGTTGCCTTTTTTGTAGAGCTATCCCTGTAAAACATATTATGTTAATCATTAAGTAACAAAAACTGAAGGTGTGTCCAATTTTATTTTCTTTTTCCTATGATGGACCCCTAGTCCGTCATAGGTAACGACACAGGGGTCCATCATAGGCAAATAGACATCAAGGCAGCAAATTTAATTCTGTTACTTTTGTTTTGACCATTTTAACCTAAAACAAAATATAGTATTTGACAAAGAAAGTGTAGTCATTTTATACAAAACAAAAGCAACACTTAGCTTAACGTATGTTACCAGTAAAATGCTACTTACCAAAAAAATGTATTAGATCAGCAACGCCAAATTTTAATTTTATTTCACAAATTTACTGTTATAACAGACACGCGTCTGAAACTTTGCAAATACTAAACTACAAACTTCGCGCGCAAGCGGCAACCGGCGATGTGTATGTAACCGCGCGCTATTTAAAATTACAGCAGGGGGTCCGTCATACGCAGGGGTCCAACATAGGCACACTTCCCCTACCTAAATGGCAAAACATAATGTGTAAAGCCGTTACCTAAATACCCAAAATCGTCCCGAAAGTGAAAAAATTAGTCCCGAAAGTAACTACTTTCGGACGAGTTGTATAAAATGGTACTTTCGATTTAATAAATCATACCGAAAGTTTTATTTTCGGGGCGGCTGCAGAAAAATGTTGTTTACAGTTCTGTCATACCTTGAAGATCTGTGAGTTAATTCAAGATAACCTAACTTTTGGTTTGTGTTTGTGTTTGAAAAATGGATTTTGTAATTTTCTTATTACTTTTATGAGATTTGGTGTAACTAGGGCTACTAATGCAACCAGGAATGTGATTGATAAACCTTGCAGAATTTTAAAATACCGCTTTCATTGTTTGCACAAGCACAGGGTTTCACATTACAGCCTTGTTAAAGTTGGAAACATTACATATTCCTGTGTTGCAATTCACAACATGGTTATGAAAGAGCAGCTTCCTCCTTTAAATAATGAAGAAGATGAAGAACTTCCTGAAGTTCCAATGGAAATGATTCCAAATAAGGTGAATCAAAACAATGGTTGAATGTTAGAAATTCAGAGAATACGAAGAAATGTTATTACTGCAAACCTTGTGTTGTGAAATAAAAACTTTTTGTTAAATAAAAAAGTGTATAATAGATTTATATCGAAATAGTGGTATCATTTTTAAATAAAAATATTTATGTATGTAAAAAAATCTTGAACAAACTAAAATATATTACAAAATGGTCCAAATATTCTCAAAACTCGAAAGCAGTTATACGTAGATCTTTTTTCATACCGATTTGAATATTTTTACATAAATGTCTTAAAATTGGAGTTTACAACATGCACTTAGTTCACATAAACTATACACCATAGCCCTATTATCAACAGAATTCAGCTTGTTCAGCTTTAATGTCGATTCAAACACATCAGTCCCGTCATAGTCCCGGCGCCGAACCGGTCCTTTTTGGTCACAGAACTATTATCTGACAGCTGGGAAACTGTTCTTCAACTGTTGAATGTGAATGCCGGCGGCATATTTCTATTAAAGATTATTTTGTATGACGGATTGTTCGGTTCGGTGTCGGAACTGTGACGAGACGTAACTGATGTGTTTGAATCGACCTTTCAGACACATCAGTCCCGTCACAGTCTCCGCGCCGAACCAGTCCTATTTGGTCACAGCACTATTAATTATTTGAAAGATAGGAAACTGTTCGTCAACTGATGAATGTGAATGCCGGCGCCATATTTCTATTAAAGAATATTTTGTATGACGGATTGTTCGGTTCGGCGCCAGGACTGTGACGAGACGTGACTGATGTGTCTGAATCGACCTTTAGAAGTTAAATGGCATTTTCGTGACAGTTTCTAACGACTTGTAAATATAATTTTTATCTCGTTTTTGGCCTTAACCTTAGGCATAACTTTCAAAATTTTCAGTAATATACATATATAGATATATTTTTTACCTTTTTAGAGTTTTATTGTCAGGTTGCGTTTCCGGAGCCGCATTTGTTATTGTGTCACCAATCCTCATTCTTCATCGTCTTTTACCGGGGAGATATGACTAATGAAATTCGAGTTAAGTTCGAAGGTTGATTCCTTTTTTGTGTTAGAACACATGGCCGATTTTAACGGAGTGCGCAAATATTTTATTTAGAGATTTCATGCTACAGTTTTATGGTTGATTAGGAATAGATATATGTAATTAATTTTACTACTTAATTTCCATTTATTCTGATTATTAAAGTTTCTTACTTTATTTTGAAAATATTATGAGAAACTATGATTTAATTCGGATAATTTATACTAAAGTATCTGTCAGTATGGGTTGGTTTTCGGTAGACTATATCATATGCTTCCGTCTTCCTCCTTTCTATATAAACAAAATATATCTTTGTAGACCATAGCACTTTTACAGATTTCAAATCTACAATAATCAATGAACTTTTGAAATAATTGGAGAGTAGAGGAGATGTGGGAATCTGGTATCAAAGATGGCGGCCAGTTGGATGCTAGCCATCCAACTGGCCGCCATCTTTGATACCAGATTCCCACATCTCCTCTACTTTGGAGTTTTACAAATTCTAGTAATTATGCAACCAGCATTACACAATATCAGTTAGTTCAAAAATAAATTCGTAATGTGTAATCCTCTCTTTGAAAGTTGACTAACATCGCCTCCGTGGCGCAATTGGCTAGCGCGTTCGGCTGTTAACCGAAAGGTTGGTGGTTCGAGCCCACCCGGGGGCGGACTTTTTTTGCTTTTATAAAATTTGAATTTTCTTATCTTTACTTATTAAAATTAGTCGAATCGATAGTTACAAAATAATAAATAATAATTAAATATTACGTAACGAAAAAGTATACATAATTCAATATTTCATACCAAAAATAAATCATTTTTAAACATGTGTGTGGTTGGAAATATACATTCGCCTAAACAATTTTTGTTAATTGAAATCGTGAATTTTTAGACTTTGTAATTTTTGTTTTACATTTTTAATAAATTTAACTAAAATACGCTTATTTATATTATTTAAGAAACAGAATTTTTATAGTTTAATACATGTCATAATATGCAATTGGTGGTGTAACGATAAAGTGTAACAGAAGGTTAGTTAGAAGAAAAAGGATAGAACGCGGTATGACAGGTTTAAAAGAGAGGAAAATAGAGATACATACAAAGTAACAAAGAGGAAAGTAGAGCACACTGTAGCTACGGCTAAGGAAAGATAGTATGCAAAGCTGTAAGAAGAGTTGGAAACACCAGAAAAGGTAAGATATGTTAAAATAAACCAAAGATGTATGAGTATTTTAAAAAATTGCTAAATGAAGAATATCGTAGGAGAGACAGAGGTTTGAAGAACATTAATGGAGGTTTGGAGGAACTGTGGAATCTTAGAAGGCTCTAGGACAGGAAGGGGATGATGTTTTGTGGCAAATGACTAGGACTAGGGTATATGAGAAAGAAAGGTTGCCAAACGTATGGTGAGAGAGCGTGATGGTATCACTGTATAAAAATAAGTAGACATTCAGGAGTGTAAGATCTATAGAGCAGAGGGATAAAATTAATGTAGCGAACAACGATAATTTGAAGAGGAAACTGTAGAGCGAAGGTTAAGGATAGAGACCAGTTTTGAATTATAACAGGAAGGAGATCAACAGGCGCCTTGTTTGCTCTGACACAGTTGATAGAAATATATGCTACATTTGGCATTTATCGATCTTGAGAATGCTACAACACAGTTCCTAGACAAGAGCTATGGTGATGGATGAGAGACAAATGGGTTCCTGAGAAGTACTTAAGGCTTGTAAAGGGTATGTATGAGGGAGTGTAGGTACACCAAAGTAAGGACTTTTGTTGGATTGACCGAAAGTTTTTCAGTGTCGGTTGATTTGCATCAAGACTTTTCACTGATTCCCTATGTTTTGTACATTCCAAAATAGGTAAAACCACTGTTGGTTAACACCAACATGGTAAACATTGATATAGATTTTATTAAAATTGAAAACGGACGCACCCGTCGCATAAATGAACCCTTCCAACTATTTCGTGGTGCTACATGACGCTCACCTCAGCATTTTACCATAGAGAAAAGTAATACAACGCTCTTATACAACATTAGCTTTAAAATGGTCTGATTGATAGATATTGATAAAATATTATACAGTGTTGAATGAATTTACAGTAATACCTTTGGCAGAAACTCCAAAAACTCGTCCCATATCTGGTAAAGTGATCGTTAATGGTGGTTCCTTCTTTCCTTGCAAGGTATATAATCCTGCTCTAGGACATACAATACGCATATTTTCTCTGTCAGCAACACAAATCCTGTCCAATGATTCTATGAGGGCCAGTCCGTGAGGCACTTGAAGGGATAGAATTTCTGAAACACAATGTCATCGATAATTAACAATTTCTTACAACTTTTAATAAATTTCGTAAATCTTTTTGTAAATAAAGAGAGAGGTACAAAAAATAATTCTACTTGTGTTTTAAATATTTACAGTTTTGTCTAAATCTTAAACATTAGTCGAACTTAAGCCATTCGAGGCCAGTGTCGTAGATAGTTATTGATACTAAGGAACTACGTGTTTGCTACCCAAACCTCAATGTCAAACTAGAATATAAATATAGGGTCAGCAAAATATACATTCAGTCAAGTCAAACACTTAATATTCATTATGTAAAACGGGGAAATGGTAATCAAACAGCAAGGGGAAAGCTCCTAATAACAACTTTAATACTGGAAGAAGCAAAAGATGGCAACAGGAGGAAAACTCAAGAAAAAGTGGTCAGTGCAGAAAATGTAGTCGTGTTCAAATCACTTTTTGAATAAAATCAATAAAAATCATGAGATAAATCAGTGCAAAATAAGGTTAGAAGTTTATGGAGGATTTAAAATAAAATCTGTGGGTATTATTACACTAAAATGTTCATTTAAAGGGAATATATTTCAAGTAGAATTTGATATAGTTAAAGATAACCTTGTCCTTATGCCAATTTGACGTTTAAAATCATGTTTAGATTTGGATTTGATACAAAGAGTAGATAGTATAGATTTAATTATTACAAAAAATGACTTTATTAAACAAAATATTGATGTATTCACAGGATTAGGTAAATGTCCTCAAAAATGTAAACTAAAACTCAAAGAGAACTGTGTTCCCGAGGCTAAGCCCCGACGAAGGCTTCCTTTAGCCATTAAAGAGAAATTAAAAAAATCAACTGTTAGCTTTAGAAAAACGCATTATGTCTAGATGTGAGGGTCCTACAGAGTGGTTGAGCAATTTGGGTATAATAGTTTATTCGTCTTCCGGGTTTGGACCGTGTCATTTGTGAGTGACCCAAAAGTGGGTTCATCTCGACGTTTCGCTACAATTGTATGTAGCTTCTTCAGGAGAACAAAGAAAAAGAAAAAAGAAAACAAAAGAAGAACAGGAAGATGGGTAGTTAGCAACGGTAACTCAGTTACTCAACGCAACCAGAGGCGAATACTAACTACCAAGATGGGCATTTGGTCACAGTAACTCAACTACTCAACGCAGCCAGAGGTGAAAACCAAATGCCAGGACAGGGATTCACGTCCAACAGCTCAGAACACTAACGCGTCGAGAGGCAGGGAGGGATTCACTCCCCGCCTCTCGACGCGTTAGTGTTCTGAGCTGTTGGACGTGAATCCCTGTCCTGGCATCCTGGAGTGAATCCCTCCCTGCCTCTCGACGCGTTAGTGTTCTGAGCTGTTGGACGTGAATCCCTGTCCTGGCATTTGGTTTTCACCTCTGGCTGCGTTGAGTAGTTGAGTTACTGTGACCAAATGCCCATCTTGGTAGTTAGTATTCGCCTCTGGTTGCGTTGAGTAACTGAGTTACCGTTGCTAACTACCCATCTTCCTGTTCTTCTTTTGTTTTCTTTTTTCTTTTTCTTTGTTCTCCTGAAGAAGCTACATACAATTGTAGCGAAACGTCGAGATGAACCCACTTTTGGGTCACTCACAAATGACACGGTCCAAACCCGGAAGACGAATAAACTATAATTCTGACTCTGGCCGTGGAAGCCTTCGATTTCAATTTGGGTATAGTTGAAAAACCTGATAAAACATTAAGAATTTGTTTGGATCCTAGAGATTTAAACAAAGCACTTAAAAAGGAATATTGTTTAATACCTACTAATGATGAGATATGCAATAAGTTAAAAAACAAATGCTATTTTTCTGTTTTAGACTTTAAAGAGGAATTCTATTCAGTTCAGCTTGATGAGAGATCCAGTAGATTTTTTGCATTTGGAACTCATTTTGGAATTTGGAAATTTGATAGACTTCCATTCGGACTAAATATTGCTCCTGAATTTTTTTAAATAATGAACTTAGAAAACTTTGGTGATATTGATGGATGTCTCATCTTTTTTGGTGATATTTTAATATTTGCAGATAGTCTTAAAGAACATGATAGAATCCTTAATAAAGTATTAGAACGTTCTAGAAATATTGAAGTAAAATTTAATCCTAATAAGATACAATATAGAACGTCTAAAGTAAAATATTTGGGAAATACATATGATAAAGATGGTATGAGACCTGATTTAGATAAAGTTAAAGCTACTATAAATTTGAAAGAACCCAATAATAAAAAGAAGTTGCAAAGAATACTGGGCATGATCAATTACCATATAATCATGGCTGGATATATCAGCCCCATTAAGAGAATTGTTAAAAAAGACTACAGTTTGGATGTAGACTAGAAGTCACACACACTTATTTGATTTAATCAAAACGTTAATTTGCTCACCACCAGTTCTTGCAAATTTGGATGAAAATATTCCAATAATAATTCAAACAGATCCAAGTCAAAATGGTGTTGGATGTGTATTATTACAAAATCTTATACCCGTATCTTTTGTTTCTAGATCGTTATTCCTATTTTCTTGTACTAAATTTCAGAATTATATTTGTGGTAGAGAAGTTAAGGTTTTCACAGATCATAAGCTATTAATTTCGATAATGAAGAAAGGCATAGCAGAAGTAGACTTTCCTATTCTACAACGTATGAAGGTGAAATTATTAAAATATAACTTAACTGTGGAGTATAACCCAGGCAAGGAAATTCAAGCCATCCTGTCAAGAAAAATATTTGGAAAGCGAGGTCTAGGAAGAAAAAGAACATTTTGGTTAAAGAACCGCAGAATCTGGTTCAATACAACATATGTGCAGCTTTTGCGCGCTGCTGCAGATAAGATAAAGATTGCTAAGATGATCGCCAACATTCGTAACGGATAGACACATCAAGAGGAAGAAGGACATGCTGATAGCTGATTTGTTGTCTCGAAATTTTTTGAAGGAACAGGTAGAGGATGATGCTTTTGTAACGGAAGCTTCAAATAATTAGAGATTTTTGTGAAAAAGGGTAGCCATCATGTGAATCGAGGGTACCTTTCATTATCATCATCATCATCATCATTCAGCTCATACTCGTCCACTGCTGAACATAGGCCTCCCGTAGTTCACCCCACAAATTTCTGTCCTGAGCCGCCTGCATCCAATTTTGATGTGTCCGTTTCAGGTCATCCGTCCATCTTGTTGGTGGTCGTCCTCTATTCCTAAAGGCATCTTGTCTGGGTCTCCACTCAAGAATGCGTTTTGTCCATCTGTCGTCCTTCGTTCTCGCGACGTGCCCTGCCCAGTTCCATTTTAAGGTTGATATTCTTTTGGTTGACGATTGCGTCGGTTACTCCCGATCTACGGCGCAATTCTGTGTTGGGTATTCGGTCTCTCAGAGTTAATCCCAACATGGACCGTTCCATTGCCCTCTGTGTTGTTCGAATTTTGTTTGCGGACGTCTTAGTAAGTGTTAGCGTCTCCGCACCATAGGTTAGAACCGGCAGCACACATTGATCGAAGACTTTTCTCTTCAAGCAGATGGGAAGAGCTGATTGGAAAACATCTCTTAGCTTTCCATAAGCTGCCCATGTCAACCCTATTCTACGTATTAGTTCATTGGTCTGGTTATCTCTACTTAAGCGAATTTTGTGTCCCAGATATTTGTATGCTGATGTTTGTTCTATACTTGTTCCAGCTATGTTGATGTTCTCACTCAGAACAAGGTTTGTCATCACTTGTGTTTTTGAGTTATTGATCTTTAAACCCACTTGTGTAGAGGCATGGTAGAGTCTTTCGCACATTTCGATGGCATGATCTATGCGGTCTGTTATCAGGACTATATCGTCCGCGAACCTGAGGTGACTACGATGCTCTCCATTTATGTTTATGCCCTTTTCGTCTAGGTTTGCACGCTTACACATGTATTCCAATAATGTTGTAAATAGTTTTGGTGAAATGGTGTCGCTCTGGCGAACTCCACGATGAATGTTGAACTTGTGTGTATCTTCATGGAGTCTGACGCATGCCGTGGCATTATCATAGATATTTTTGATGACAGTGCTGTAGCGGTGATCTATTCGGCACTCTTTTAAAGCTTCTAGCATTTTCTGGTGGTTTACTGTGTCGAATGCTTTCTCATAATCCACAAATATTAGGACGAGGGGTTTATTGTACTCTATACATTTTTCGATGAGGCTTTTAATAACTTGTAGATGGTCGTTTGTGCCGAAGCCTGACCTTACATAGTAAAAGATTATCATAGTAAAAGATTATTTTAGTATTAGGGCATGACGTTTATTCATTAAATGATTTTATGTTTTATAGCGACAGAGTCATAGTTCCGGATTCTTTGCGGCATATTGGGGTTATCAAAGAGCGTGATAGGTATTGTTCTGGCCAAATATGAATAACGGCATAGTGGATTTGGTTAGAAATTGTGTTGATTGTGAGAAATATCAGAGAAATAATGTTAAAGAGCCGTTAATACTAAGAGAAATTCCAGAACTGCCATTTCAAATGCTAACGGCAGATATTTGTGAATTTGGAGGAGCATCTTATTTAACTGTAATGGATTATCTCACAAAGTGGATTGAAATTGTTCCGTTGCAGTCCAAAACATTCCAGTCAATAATAAATTCGTTTAAGACTATGTTTGCCACTTATGGGATTCCTTTGGAAATCGTAATATGCCGTTTGGCTCTAAGGAATATCGAGAATTCTCTAAGGAATGGAACTTTAAATTTGTGACATCTAGCCCCGGATATCCTAGAGCAAATGGGTCAGACAAATTCCCAGCATAATTCTTGAATAGTCGTAGACTTCCAGAGGCAAACTTCCAGTTTTACATGAAAAACCTTTACCAGAACAGGTAGACCTAAAAAATGAAAAGAATAAATTGGATAATAAAAGAAAATTGTACTAGCACTACTGTGATAGAAATGCAGCTACAAAAGAAGAATTAAGTGTATGGGATAATGTGGTTATAAGAGAAGATGGGCAATGGAAACCTGCTGTGGTTAGACGAGGTTTACAAGAGCCAAGATCATAATATGTTGTTAAGAAAGAAAATGGGACGCTTGTAAGAAGAAAGAGCTATCACTTGAGACCATCTAATAATGTGCCTAAAGATCATATTAACCTAGCAGATGATTTTAATCACAATCAGAATAACAGTTCTTTAACATCAACGGCCTATGAGAGTGAAATACTGAATCACTTTTCTGTCAGAAGATTTTGAGATGTACTAAATTTGCAATCAGTATTGTGATTAGTTTTTATTTTAGAATGTTTTTATTCTTCGTTCATTGATGTAATTTTTATGATTTATTGGAAGAAGAAGATGTCATGAGACTCAATAGCTCATGAATGTAAAGTCCTGACAGGCTATGACATATGACAGGCGGCACAAGGTCTCATGGCATAGATAGAGGTTAAGGACTTTAGATTGGGTTATGATGACACTGTTTTACTAAAAGTAATAATAATAAGAAAGATGTACAACAGTCTGTATTAAACGTTATTACAACATGTGTTCAATTTACTTGTTTCCGATATTGGAATCAGACAGCTCAACATGACAGCCCTTTTTTGAATTTTTTGTACAGTTTAAAGGCATCATTTTCTTCAGAGGCGGTTTTCACAGATAGCACAAAAGTATTCTTCTAAGGAGTAAAAGTAAAGAGTAAAAGTATTCTTCTTCTTCCTTCTAAACAACAGAGGTTATTGTCCTTATTTGTTTACGGAATGAAGTGATAAAACAACAAATGGGTATAGAGGGCACTATAGTTGAGGATATTGAGAGAAAACAGCTCATATGGTATGGACATGTGAGCCGAATGGGGGAGGAAAGATTGCCTAAAAAAACGATGATGTGGCAACCCCCAGAGAAGACCACCACAGAGCTGGAACCTGGGAGTTAGGAAAGCGATTAGCGCTCGAAATCTGGACGAAGACCTAACTCAAGACCGAATACAGTGGCGGTTGGGAGTCGGACAACGTCGTAAGACGTTATAAAACCGAATGTATATATGTTTACAAATAATAGGTTTATATATTATGTTCATTTATGTCCTATTGGTATGTAAAAACTATATAATTTTAATAAAACTAATATATACCTGGTGCAGTAGGAAATATTCGAAGTAGAACACCAGCAGCATTATATTTGAGTATTCTTGCGTTGCAGTATCCGTCGGCAATAAAGATCTCTCCTGTAGATGCAATAGCGGTAGATGTAGGCTTGCAGAAATGTCTTTTATCTGCTCCTGGTTCTAATCTTTGACCAAAAGTCTGAGACGGCTGAAGCTCTCCAGGTTTAAACTAAAAAAAAAGTAAATTAAATAAGTTATACATTTTTATCACAAACGTCAATTTTACGTTTTTAATAACGATTAAGGCGATTGGCTATTAGATAAGATGCTAAGCCTAAACTTTCTCAAGTTCACTGTATTAAAGACAATCGAGTATGTAGAGTAAAACTAATATCATAGATATATATTACAAGATAGACTGATCGTTGCCATACAAGTCTGATCCCTCAGTACGACAGAGAAAACTCACGCAAAGTAATACCTGCATTTTTTTCTAATTTGTCAGGTTTCTCGATCTTCTTCCAGTTCCATGACCGTTATCGATCGTTGGATATCATGTTGGCTACCATATTCGCTATCGTGACTATATTGACAGCAGCTCTAAATAACGATGTAGTTGATTTTCCATACCATTGCCTTAGATTTTTCAGCCATGATGTTCTTCTTCTACCAGGACCACAATTACCTTGGATTTTCCCCTGAATGATCATATGTAAAAGATCGTATTTTTCAGGGTGTCTCATAATGTGACCGAAGTATTCCAGCTTGAGTTTCTTTATTATATTGACCAGCTGTGTTGTTTGGTTCAGCCGTCTAAGGACCTCCTCATCTCTAACTCTGTCGACCCAGCTTATTTTCAGTAGTCGTCTGTATACCCACATCTCAAAGTCTGTCAAGCGTTTAAGGATAGCCTCAGTTAGAGTCCACGCTTCCACTCCATACAGCAGGACAGGAAAGATGTATCAAGATGTCATTCGAACTCTGAGGTCAATGCTAAGATCGTGACAACAAAGTATGTTTCTCGTTTTTACAAAGGCAGCTCGAGGTGGTTCTATTCGGATTTTAATTTCTGCTGTTGAATCCCAGCTCTCATTGATATTACTGCCGAGATACACGAGTTTCTCTACTCTGTCCAGTGTGGCATCTCCGACTTTTATACCCCTCAGTTAGCAAACAAAATTATATACATGATGACCTCCGTCATCATGTATATAATTTTGTTTGCTAACTATCATATATTTAGTTTTCTTAACGTTGAGTTTTAATCCATACTGATCACAAGTCTGTTTTATTTTGTTCATTGGATTTTGAAGGTCTTCTCCGCAATTAGCAAGCATTAAGGTATCATCGGCATATCTAATATGGTTGACGGTTACTCCATTCACGATAATACCTTCGATTGTCCCCATTAAGGCTTCCCTAAATATTTTCTCCGAATATAAGTTAAAAAGTAAAGGCGACAATATACAGCCTTGTCTCACTCCTCTTTTTATATTTAGTTCATCCGACAGTGCTTGTTCAACCTTTATTCTTGCCACTTGATGCCAGTATAGATTTGTAATTATTATTCGTAGATCTTTATCGTCCAATCCAGCTGTTTCCAATATTTCTAGCATTTTGTTATGTCGGACTTTGTCAAAAGCCTTTTCAAAATCGATTGCACAAATGTACACATTTTGATTTATATCTCTGCATCTTTGTACTAGCACCTGTATACTAAACAAGGCTTCACTTGTACTCAAGCCACTCCTAAACCCAAATTGAGTATTGCTAATTCTGTCCTCCAACAGCGTGTAAATTCTGCTGAGTATTACTCGCAGGAAGATCTTCAAAACGTGCCTCATCAGACTTATTGTCTGATAATCACCGCCTGTCTTTGGACGATGTTTCTTAGGTATTGTGACAAATGTCGACTTTAACCAATCAGTTGGTAATATCCCAGTGTTATAAATTCTGTTAAAGAGATTACACAGAGCTTTAATTTCATTTTCTCCCAAAAAATTTAGTATATCGGCACTTACTTCGTCGGGGCCAAGTGCTTTTCCATTTTTGCCATTTGTATTGAACGTGTAACCTCACTTTCTGTTATAGATGGACCTGATATAGCAATTGGTGTATAGTGTTCTACTCTCTCATCTTCAAATAATTCAGAAATATAGTCTTCCCATTCTTTTAATTGTTCATTGATGTCTAATATTCTGTAGTCATTTCTGCCTTCTAAACTTTGGGATACTTATTTCCGTTTGTTTCCAGCGACCTCTTTTAATTTCTTGTGCAGATGAAATGTATCGTGTTTCTTTTCATATTGTTCAATTTCATTACATTCTTTACTACGAAATTGTGTTTTCGCGTGTGTTATCTTCTGTCTGATTATTGCGTGGATTCTCTTGTATTCGTTTTTATCTTTATTTCTGACTTCTCTTCTTTGATCCATAAGTCTCAGTATTTCTTTTATTTTCTCGATCACGTGACCTAAATAACTAATGAAAAGGTCGCGTGGTCGATAAACATGGCCTGTTAGACAAAGGTGCAAAGACTGTTTGGCGTTAGTTTTCTTTGACGCATTGAAAGAACCGACTTGTGTCTTTTGATGTCTTTTCAAATCCATCTGAATGGTTTACATCCAAGTATCTAGTTCACAATAGAGGTGGAAACTGAATCATCCCTACTGTTTCTCGACGTTATCATAAAGAAAAACCTATTCCAAAGGTTTTCATCACTCTCTTTTTCGAAAATCCACTCAAACAAATCTTAACTTGCATGCCAACTCCAAAACCATTACCGCGAAAATCACATTAATAGGAGAATCCACAGACATCAATCTCCAACTCAATCTCAATCCAAAGACTCAGACACTCATCATACGAAAGCTTTTCTTCCTTACATCGAAGGGGTCACTCACAAAATCGACAAAATTCTTAAATCAAGAGGAATAAATTACCCCCCCAGCAGATACTCTTATATTTTGTCCGATAAATCAAAGACAACAGTGGCAGTAATGCATTGGTTAGTGATAAGTGTAGTAGTGTCTGGGGCCTGGTAGACTGAGACCTCGGAAGCCCTGAAGAAGACATCAAAGAAAACTGTTGAGTTTAATATTAATTCTTGTAATAGTATTAATCTTAGCTCTAGGTTCAGTTCAGCTGTCCTAGATGAAATATAGCTGTACTTTCTTCGTATTGTGCATTATAGACTGTCGTAAAAAAGTTTTGATACCTTTTCCACCTTTCTATCTAGTGAAAAGGTTTTGGTTTTAGCGCGGTTACCCATATATTTACGAAATAACTAACAACCAATAACCAACAACCAACCAATCTCAGTCATTTAAAGCCATGAATTGACCAATTGATATCAGAAGCATTATGTTCAATATTCATCCCACTCAATAGGCAACAGCATTAGTTATCTATTAATTTACCTTGTGTAATTTTAGTAAACTGTGAATTAAACTTGTATGTTTTTATTTTTCAATTATTGTTCAAGCAGAAAATAAAATTAATGAATAAATTTAACATCAAAAAAAGTGACAGCGGGGAAAAAGTTTGGGAAACACTGAGCTTCGCGAATAAGTTTTGTAATGCATTATGTAGAATAGAGGATTGGCGAGTTCTATTTTGGCATCAATATTTACTTCCAAATTTGTAATTGATATAACGATTTTTGCTGTATATTTTATTGAGATAAAGAATTATTGTATTATGACAATTTACATATACATGAAAGACGGTTTTGCTGTGAGACGCCTTAACTAAATTATTTGGAAATTGCGTGCGTCCTAATTGAGATATCGACACGTGAAACGTGTTGATCTGTTTTAATCAAACCAGAACAGCTAGTCCCTAGAGAGTCATAAACTAGATATAATGACAATGATAACAGGAGGAGAAAGAGTACATATTTACATGGAAAATGATGACAAGTTAAAATTAACTAGACCAAATATATTATAATTATATGTGGTATATATGGAGGACCCATCTTCCTGAAATATCCCATTCCTTATGTTCAGTTGCAGCAAATGCCAATTATCACCCAGTTATATGTTCTATGGTTTGATAAGTAAATTCTAATAGTTAATTTCTTGCTAATCTCTAATGCTAGGGGTAGGTTTATTAAAAGTGTCTTTTGTCTTTAATCTCGAACAATCGAACTCAAATATCTGCCCATTCGCTCCTATTATAAAATGAACACTACATAGATTGAAAGTATATTTTTTTTTTGATTAAAATAAATGAATACTAACCTTAAACACTTGATGCAACGCTACGTCGGTTACCCAAATGTTGTCATGTCTGTCAATAGTTAAACCGTGTGGCATGTAGAAGAAATCAGCTCCCCATCTTCCCAGCACTTTTCCTGTTTGTGGATCTAGAGTAAGAACTGTATGTTCTCGTATTGGTCCCAGATGCGTTTGCTGGTAGTGGTGCGTTTCATTGAATGTACTAAAACAATAAAAGCCATAATTAGGAAAACCATTTATATATCTCAGCATCTCACGTCATGGGAAATGCTTCCACAAGTATGGCATTGGGTGGAATGTGTAGGAGAAGCTATGTAGTTTCGAAAAACGTATTTGTACAATCGACAAGATAAAGTATTTAATGTTTTGGTTGTTTGTAATGTAAACATTCATGAAATGTATTCATTTTAAACATAATTCAAATAAATGCCTTATATTTGTATGAGGCACAAACTTTTATGTTAAATGTTTTAAAGATTAGGCTCTAACAATTGAAATTCCATAGCGACCGGTTAATGGAAGTGATTAATTTAATTGATCTCATGATAATCGTAAAAAATTGCAAAAATCGCGAAACGTTTATAAGAGCCGGTGAAAGAAAAAGTGGTGTAAGTCACTTTTTTATGCAATGGAGATAAGTGCATATTCAAAATCTCCATATTTAAATCTATTAGAAGCAACAGTGGTGTAAGTCATACTTCTTCTATTTGTTCACAGATAGCAGCACAAACTTGACAGTCAAACAAATTTGACCCATGACCATGAAAGGAAAAGTAATAGAGGAGAAGTAGAAGTTCAACAACCGAAGAGAGCACAAAAAGGACAAAAGCATGAAACTAAAAAAGAACAAAGAAATTGGCGTCGCAACTCACATTGTGAGTTTAAGACAACAAAAGGAAAAGCCAGCGCCAGGTAAAACTATTTTAAACAACAACTGTTTTTGCAATAAAAAATGTTTTGAAAAGATATCATGTGAAGATAGAAAAAAAAACGTTTGAACCATTCTGAAAATTAAAATCATTTACAGCACATAATGCTTTTATTTGTGGTTTGATCAAGCAAAATAAATCTGAAGTAAAACGTCCTAGAGATCAGCCACGATCTGGTAAGACAGTATCTAACCAATATTTCATTTATAAACAAGACGAAAGAACGAAAGTATGTAAAAAATACTTTCTTGAAACCTTTCAGATATGTGATGGACGAATGACACGGGCCATTAATAAGATAATACAAGGGAAATCACCTGGTTTAAATAGTCGAGCCCATGGTATACCAACCAATAAAATATCTGAGGAACGTATGAACTGTGTCCGGAAACATATTGAATATTTTCCATCTTACCAATCGCAGTATACAAGGAATAAGAATCCTAATCGTAGGTACCTATCTTCTGACCTTAATGTTATACTTCAGTATCACTTGTACAGTAAGTACTGTCAGGAACAAGGCACTGTCCCCGTTTCCTGTGATATTTATCGCCGTACATTCAATAATAAGCACAACCTACATTTTAATGTACCACAATAAGATAGGTGCTCTAAGTGTGATATTGACAAATTAAAAAAAGCTGCAATAACAGATGATAATGAGATAAGACAAACTGAAATAGTGTACGAATTTTATCTTAGAAAGGCCGAGCTTGCACGTACTTCTATGAAAAATGATACAGAAAAGGCCCAGACTGGCGATTCTTACTATACATTCACTTTTGACCTAGAGAAAACCCTAGTTTTCCCAAAACTAACCACATCTATCGCATACTATAAACGTAATATATACATTTACAACTTGGGCTACCATAAGCTACCATCTGGCTTAGGCTACATGTATGAATGGAATGACATAACAGTTTCGAGAGGATCTCAGGAAATCAGAACCTGTCACAAAGTACATAGAATTACGTGCAGCAAATTCAAAGCATGTTGTATTGTACAGTGACAGCTGCACCGGCCAAAATAGAAACTGAAATTTTTCCTTGGCCTGTTACAGTTAGTTCAAAGTAAAAATAATAGTATCGAAATAGTTGATCACAAGTTTATGGTAAGCGGACACTCTTACTTACCAAAGAAATCAGTCTTTGTTTCAATTGTAAATCACTCTAAAAAGGTGAACAGATTTATGTGCCTGAAGATTGGTTTTCAGTCATAGTTCGGTGTAGAAAGAAAAAAGATTTAACATAACTCACTAAATCAACTACAAACAGAAAAACCAATGCGTATAACCAATCAGTGTGAGAGTTAAAAATGTAGTAGATTAGAGTTAAAAAAGATGAGCCATTTTCACAGTTCTATAAAAAGACACTAACTGAAGATTTTTACTTTTCAAAAATGAATATCCTTCGAAGCAAGCAGAAGGGAAGACCAACATTGTTGAAAAATCTTAGATTGCCTGTACGCAGCACCTCAACCAGCCATGCTAGCCAAAAAACGGGATATGTGTGATTTATATATTTATATACATTTCTTCAGTCCACCATTCTTATTTTAGAAATCTTATATCATCTAATGAAGTCAATGTCGAAGCTGGATCACTTTCTGATGTAGAAAAAAATAATGACATTATTTATTTTATAATTTATAATGTAAAAACAATAAATACATTTGGTACCCAACCAGAACATCAGTATTGATGGGAAAGAAATAGAACTCGTAGATAGATCTAAATACCTGGGACATGAAATTATGATTGGCAGGGATAACCAGACTCATGAACTGAAGAGAAGAATCGGCCTTAGGTGGGCAGCTTTTAGAAAACTGAGAGAAACTTTTAAAAGTGAGCTGCCCACATGCCTAAAGAGAAAGGTATTTGATCAGTGCGTCCTCCCAGTCATGACGTACGGAGCAGAAACACTTACCTTAACAAAAGCCGCAGCTACCAAACTGAGAGTCACGCAGAGAAGAATGGAGCGGTCCATGTTAGGAATAACTCTGCGAGACAGAATAACCAACGAAGACATCAGGAGAAGAACCGGAGTGACTGACATCATCGAGAAGATAGCCAGACTAAAATGGAGATGAACAGGACACATAGCCAGAATGACAGATGGGCGATGGACAAAGAGGTTATTGGAATGGAGGCCAAAGGAAGACAAGAGAAGCGTCGGTCGACCACCTACAAGATGGACTGACGATTTGAGAAGACTCAATAAAAACTGGATAAGAGCGGCGCAAGATAGACGGGGTTGGAAACACGAGCAAGAGGCCTATGTTCAGCAGTGGACTCTTGAAGCTGGATGATGAAAAACAATAAACATATTTTGCTTTCTGTACATTCTCTTAAATTCTTAAAGGAAAAGTGGTGTAAGTTATTTTACCTTATAAAACTACCCTTAACACAGTTTTATTTTATTTGTACAAAAATATTAGTAGAGTTACATATGTTCTTAACAAATAAAAAATACCACAAGCATGTATATACATGTTGCGTCTATTTAATTACAATATTTCTAATAAAACCTTTTATATCTCAAAATGATGCTGAGATGACTTACACCACTTTTCTTTTTACCGCCTCATACATTTAACAACTTTATAGAAACTGATTTTATTTGCTGCAAAATGCAAAAATTGTATTTTGTAATTTATATGTGATTTAATATAAATTTTATTTAAAAAATAATTGATTTCACGCGTGTATCTGACATTCAAAGTCGCCGGTTTCTTCAAGCGTTGTTTTTAAGAGAACGGTTCATTATAAAGAAAAAGTGCTAATAAACATTTTTGTTACAAATTATCTCCGCTACACTTCTTTTTTATTTCATTTTTCTACAGCGTACAGATCCTTGCTGAATCGATGTTTTTCGTCCCCATCCAGGGTGCGGAAGGGTTTTTAGGGGAAAGTCTTGAATATTTGGAAGTTTATTTTTAAAGGCTTAATAACATTTTCGTATCTGACGACTGAAGTGTATGTCGATGATTTAAATTACTTTTGTCGTTATCTATATTTGTAATCCTCTAAACTATGATTTCGACAAAATATCCACAAGCCTACAAATTTCGGTAATAGAATAATTTTCTTTTCAACAGATAAGGATAAAGAATAATAATTTATTTTCATCGTATATTAAACTGTTCTTGGCAAGAAATATTTCTAATACTTACGTTTCATCCCACACTCGATCTACTCGATGGAATATAACAGGTTGGAGAGCAGAATTAACCGACACTCCTGAAACCTGTCCCAATTTTAAAGGTTCCTCCGGCCAGTTTTGTACAACTTTCGGTACATCAGGTTTTTCTGATATGTCAGCTACGGTAGTTTGTTCCTCTGACGACTGGGGGGCATCCTGCAACAGAAAAAAAATTCATGCTGAAAAGTGAAAAAGTAAAAAGAGGTACCTAGACTGTATTTAGTATACCATCGTGTACATAATTATGTATTCTTTTTTTTTTTGCTTAGACTTATCGTCATACAGCCAGTGAAATACGCAAATGAAATAAGACAGTATTTACCATATAATTTACTTAAATGCCCTATCAAAATAAAAGATTACATCGATATTAGGAGAACAGGGACACACTCTTCTCGCCTAGGGACCTATCAAGGCATTGATTTATATAAGACACAACAACATTAGGTCACGGAGAGGAGGAAGTTATACAAATGGGTTAAAACAAAGGTAACAAGATTAACTAAATAATTTTTAGAGAATTATAATGATAATTTGCTGTCTTTTAAAAATTTAATTAAGGATTGTAAACATCTACAGAGCCAAGTGATAATAAATATAGTATATTCCAAGGAGCTGCTATTTATTATATAGGTAAAAAATGATATATGTACAATAGTACGTTAAGATTAATGTGAGATTACAAATTAAGGGTTTAATTAAACCCATCTTTCGAACAAGATGAACAGAATCTCTTTCTTAATTGTATGTTGCTAAAACTATTTATAATAAATCATGAATGTGTTGCTTGTGTGAGTCCATTTCAAATAGGTAAAGAAATAATAAATAATACTTACTCACAATCAATTTAATTTAACTATCAGACGACCGGTTTCGCTTTCTACAATATGCAAAGCATCCTCAGGTCTCGATACAAAGTTAAACAAATGCTGAAATAATAAAAACCCATATTAGGGTGTTGTCTAATAACGATAAACAACGTAGGTGTTGTAAATTACAATAATTATGCCAATATTACATGTCTGTGGTTTTATTTAAATGAGTAAGTTGAATAAAAGGTATAAAATTTTTAAGAAGTTTAAACAGACAAGGTAAGGCCCATAAATTGTTATAAAATAGTCTCTTCGATTGTAATAAATTAATAAATGAGCAAATAAATAAATAAAATAAACATTACTTACATGCCGGTACTCTATTAATAGATGGATGGTAGAACATGGTTGAAACTACTTTATATTGTTGAATGGAGAACTCAATTCTATTATTGCAGTTGTTTGACAGTAAACGGGAAGTTCTTGAGGAGATAGATTTGATCCAATGAAGAAAAAATATGTGTGAGATTGTTTGTTAACATCACTTAACATTTAACAAACAATCTCACACATATCTCTTCTTCATTGGATCAAATCTATCTCCTCAAGAACTTCCGTTTACTGTCAAACAACTGCAATAATAGAATTGAGTTTTCAATTCAACAATATAAAGTAGTTTCAACCATGTTTTACCATCCATCTATATTAATAGAGTATCGGCATGTAAGTAATGTTTATTTTATTTATTTATTTGCTCATTTATTAACTTATTACAATCGAAGAGACTATTTTATAAAAATTTGTGGGCTTTACCTTGTCTGTTTAAACTTTTTAAAAATTTTATACCTTTTATTCAACTTACTCATTTAAATAAAACCACAGACATGTAATATTGGCATAATTATTGTAATTTACAACACCTACTTTGTTTATCGTTATTAGACAACACCCTAATATGGGTTTTTATTATTTCAGCCTTTGTTTAACTTTGTATCGAGACCTGAGGATGCTTTGCATATTGTAGAAAGAGAAACCGGTCTTCTGATAGTTAAATTAAATTGATTGTGAGTAAGTCTTATTTATTATTTCTTTACCTATTTTAATTATAATAATTTCAAAGTGAATGATTCTTATTGCGAAAAAAAAATTTCAATAGCTTCAATCTCCTTATATTGACATACACCTATTCACGTATTATAGAAAGGAAATGATGATTTACCTATCATCCACTAACCGAGATGCTTCAATGAACTCGCCCTATCTCGAGCGAGTCAATAAATCCATAATCGTTGCCGCCAATACCATCTGGCTTTAAAAAAATCGTCAGTACAAACACTCTGGAGTGCTCATTAAATAGAGCAACTGAAGTAACATCTCCACTCGAGGAAAATCCGAATCACGTGTAGAAAATGATTCTGTGGAACATACAAACGCACTTTTCCAGCTGTCGCTGGGGATAAGTGCGTCATTATTTAGGAATTTTATCTCAGGATTGAGAACAGCATATTTTTAGGTGATGGTATAATTATGTAAAATAGTAAACACGAAATTTAGAATTAAATTTGTGTTTTCATAATGGTAGTGATACTAAAACCAATAAATATCTGCCATATATATGCGCATAAATATCTACAATATATATTCATATATAATGCGCATCTAATAAAATGTAAATATTACATAGAAGAAAAAATAGGCAATTTAAGAAAAAACGGTCAGTTAGGTCTTTAAACTCAGAAACTAGGGAGAGAAGCGAAAACATAAATGAATGGGGGACAAAACGGAAACAGGCATGAAATGAACACATTACTAGAATGGCGGAGGATAGAATAGTACGAATAGCACGAGATAGTCTCGTATGATAGTCAAATCACCAAATGGACGAAGAAGTATTGGCAGACCAAGAAAAAGTGGTGACACAATTTAAACAACTTCTTCTTCTTCTTTAAGTTCCATCTTCTATCGAAGGTTGGAAATCATCATGGCTATGCGGACTCTGTTGACTGCCACTCTAAAAATTTCTGCACTACTGCATTCAAACCATTCCCTCAAGTTCTTAAGCCAGGATATTCTTCGTCTTCCCACATTTCGCTTTCCTCGGATTTTGCCCTGCATAATAAGTTGTAATAATGCGTATTTTTGCCCTCTCATCACATGTCCCAAGTACTCAAGTTTTCGTCTTTTAATAGTTAATATTATTTCCGCCTCATTTCCTATGCTTCTAGTTACTTCCATGTTTGACATTCTTTGGGTCCATGATATTCGTAGGATTCATCTGTAACACCAAAATTCAAAGGCGGCCAACTTATTCAGATGAACTTGTTTTAGTGTCCAAGCTTCCAGACCATAAAGAAGAGTAGAGAACACGTAACATTGAAGCATTCTCAGGCGTAGTTCTAACCTTATATCCCGACAACAAAGAAACTTTTTAAGTTTAATAAATGATGTACGTGCTATTTCAATACGTGTCTTAATTTCTTTGGTTTGGTCTACATCTGATGTTATCCATGTTCCTAAGTATTTATAGTTATTAACACTCTCAATTGCAGTATCTTCAATAGTCAATTGGCTATTTGCATGTGCAGATTTAGTCATGATCATGCATTTAGTTTTCTTTAAATTTATCTTCAGTCCGTACTCATGACAGCGTTCATTAAGGCATTGCATTACGTTCTGTAAATCATTGTTGTTATCCTTAATTATTACTGTATCGTCTGCAAAACGTAAGTTATTCAAAACTTCTCCATTGATAGATATACCTTCTATTGAGTCTGAGAGCGCTTCTTGAAATACAGCTTCACTGTAGACATTGAAAAGTAGTGGGGACAGCACGCAACCCTGGCGGACTCCTCTCTGTATTTTGATATTTTCGGTGTACTGGCTGTCAACTCTTACCTTTTCAGTTTGATTCCAATATAAATTAGATATAATTTTCAGATCACGACTGTCAATATTTTTGCTTTTTAATATATCTACAAGCTTTTTATGTTGAACTTTATCAAATGCCTTTTCAAAGTCTACAAAACATAAGTACATATCCTGATTCATGTCCATGCATCTCTGAGCCAGCACAAACACTGCACAGCACAAGCACAAGCACAAAAACTTAAACAACTTAGGAGGCTAATATTGAAGAATAAACAGGCTTTAAAGCCTACATACAAGAAGGAAGAAGAAGAGGACAGTTAGGAAGCATAGAAGGGTTAAGAAATCAACATGAAACTCAAAAGTTCTACGGAAATCTAAACAAAATGAGCATAGAATTTAAGCCAAGAATAGGAAGCTGTAAGTAAAGTAGAGAGGGAAATATCCTAAATGATACGACCTCAATTTTGAACAGATGGGTTGAATTTTTCGACGCAAAATTTAATGGCCATCATCAAGAAGCAGATAACACCCTAGTATATCGAAATAATTAGAGTCTATTCAAACCCAAAGGAAAGACCACCTATCATTGAGGAGGTTGCTTAAGTTATTAAAAAGCATAAGAATATTCGATTACCAGGAACTGATCAAATTTGCAATGAGGTTTACAAAAACGGTGATGATACCCTTCTACAAACACTGCATAAACTTTTGTTTCTTGTCTGGCAAAATGAGACAATGCCCTGTAAATAAAAGTATCAAAAGGTTATCTTCACAGAAAAAAACTGATCATAACAAAGCCCCCTTAAAAAAATTAAAATTGGAAAAGATATTCAAATGGAAACAGTTACAACTCAATGGAAACTTCAACGTGAGCTTACAACATGAATGATAAATGACTAGTTAGCCAATTGGATATTGTTCATAACCAAGAGAGACTTGATCGTTAGAAATTATAATTCAGTAGGTAAACTTTGTGTCTAAGCATTGTCTTGACAAATTGTTCTTACAAAATGTCCTCAATTAATCCATGCGTCATCCAGATGAAAAATTAAAGCGTCTTCTTCTCAGAGTTTGAATTTTTTTGACTACCAGTACCAGTTTATTGCTTTATTTAGTTTGAACGAGTACTTAATTTCAGTAGGTATAAATGATACAGTTGTCAATATCTTCAGTTTTGCGGTCACAGCAGCTTTTGATTTAAAAATCCTCAATCTGTAGGAAATAAAGAATATATTCTTTAGGAAGAGTAAAATAATAATGGTATGCTAACGAGAGTGCTGTGCTCTTTTTCCAAAAGTATAAAAATCAGCGATCCGTGTGTTATGAACCAAACAACATCGACTTCACAATAATAACCCACGTAAGTATTGAATTTTTTACATACATATTTATATTATAATTACTTACATTAAAATGTGATGGTTTAACACTAACAAACACAATGATAATTACTAAAAATAAAGATAAAGTACACGTCGCTACTACATAATTCCGCTTCGCGTTCATAGTACTAGCGGTACCATATTGCAGCCGAGACTGCGATAATAAGAATCGCTAAGGTCATTTGGTTCGCTGTAACGAGTAACGGTACTTACTTTGTGCTGTTTCCTACACTTCTGCAGTGATTCGTGCTATTATTATAACCTTTAATATTCGTTCTGAAAATTGTTACATTTTGTGCTAATTCATTAAATGACGGGGAACGCCTTAGCTAAAATATATATTGTTAACATAAAGAATTAATAATATAAGAATTTAAAGCTTTAAAACATTTAGCTCAAATCCAAATTATTCAGCGTATTATATTCAAAAGTGGCCTGAAGAGAACTTAAAGAGATAAATATCACAATTGGACTTCTTCTTCTTCTGGTTCCTATCCGTTTCGGATGTTGGAAATTATATTGGCAATCATAACCTTGCTCGCTGCGGCTCGAAACAGCTCCGTTGAGGTTTTCTTAAACCATGTTCTTAAATTCCGCAGCCATGATATTCTCCTTCTACTGGGTCCTCGCTTACCTTTGACTTTACCTTGCAATATAGACTGTAGCAGGGAGTAACGGTGCTAATTTCTCATAACGTGTCCCAGATATTGCAATTTCATGCGTTTGATCGTAAACACAATCTCTGGTTCCTTCTTCATTTTTCCTAGAACTTCCTTGTTCGTGATCCTTGCTGTCCATGATATTCTCAGCATTCTTCTATAAAGCCACATCTCAAATGCTTCAAGCTTTTTAATAGTGGCGTCTGTAAGCGTCCATGCCTCCGCCCCGTATAACAACACAGAGAAAACAGCATCTCAAATGTCTCATTTTTGTATCAAGGGATATGTTGTGACTTTTGAAGATGGCGCTCATTTTGTTAAAGACCGTTCTTGCCTTTCCTATGCGGCACTTTATTTCCTGTAAATTGTTCCACTGTTCGTTAATAATAGTTCCCAGGTAACAATACTGTTTTACTCGCTCTATCTGCGTCCCATTAATGTATAGTTGAGCCCCGTTTATATTCTCCTTGCTGATAATCATTTGTTTCGTTTTGTGGGTATTAATGTTTAGTCCGTACTGTTGACTGTACTCGTTCATTCTGTCCATTAGCCTCTGAAGTCCCTCTAAACTATCTGCTATCACCATGGTGTCGTCGGCATATCTAACATTGTTTACTCTTTCACCATTTAGAAGGATGCCTTCGTCTATTCCGTAAAGAGCCTCGTTAAAAATTTTCTCTGAGTACATATTAAATATCAACGGCGATAGGATACATCCCTGTCTAACTCCACGTAGTATTTTTATGTGATCTGTTTCTTCTCCGTTAATTTTCATGTATGCGGTCTGATTCCAGTAGAGTTCTGAAATTATTCTGGGGTCTTTGTCATCCAGGTCTGCCTCTTTTAAAATGTTTATCATCTTTTGATGTTGAACTCTGTTAAATGAATTTTCGAAGTCGATCAAGCACGCATATACGTTGCAGTTAACGTCCCTGCATCTTTGAATCAGTACCTGTACTCCGAAAAGTGCCTCTCTGGTACCCACTGCGTTAATGAAGCCGAACTGTCTGTCCGATATTTGTTCCTCGCACTTCTTATAAATTCTTCCATGGATGACTCTAAGAAACAGTTTCAACATGTGGCTCATTAGGCTGATTGTTCGATATTCTTAGCACTTTTTAGCCCCCTGTTTTTTAGGTATCGCTATGAATTCTGATTCTAGCCATTTATCAGGGATGATTCCTGTATTGTAAATTTTATTGAAGACAGCCGTGATCCAAATTATTCCTTCTTCCTCCAAGAGTTTTAAAAATTCAGCTTCGATATTATCAGGCCCAACAGCTTTCCTGCTTTTCACTTCAATTTTCACAATTGGACAACCATAACATATTACGAAAGGAGATATGTCAGCTAACTTTATGAAAACAGAAAGTTTATTTAAAAGAAATACCGCAAAAATCATGTAGTTCTTACAAAAAAATAATTTCTGATTTGGACGGTTTCAATTTAGTTCAGCAGGGAATATACTCTTCGTATGAAATAGGGCAGGTAAAGTCTCTCAGTGTTTTGTTAACATCTGAAAAAGTTTCGGGCAGGGAAACTTTCTGGGCCCAAGCTTCAGAATTCTTTAAACGACTCCCTGCTTTGGTGAATGTTTTGAACTCTTTCCAGATATTTTTCTCGTCAGTATTTAGTTGTAGTGCTTCATCCACATTATTGGTATCAAAGTTAGTGACATTTCACTCCAAATTGAACTTGAAACAAGCGTATACTGAGAACTAGGCAAATCTCGATAGTTCTAGGTGACCTCAATGCAAAGATTGGAAAGAGCGGAGGGGAAAGTTGTAACATTTTTTTTATTATTAAAATATTAATTATTTTTAATTTTTTTAACCCCCGTACGATACGCCCATGATTAGGAATTCCCGTGTTTACGATAAGAAAATAATATTGGATTTACTAAATTATAATGGACTTCCCTAATTACTAAAGGTAGTTAATCCTTTCCGTCTTAGTACTCAGTATGAAAAGATCTAATGCTTTTGGGTATGCAGGTTCTTTTACATAAATTGATAATTTTCGCCGAAGGCCCGTAGCTTTTGCCACTAGCTTAATCCCAAGTATTGTCTGCTTCTCATGTCCAATTGTTGGTACCGGTAACTCAAATCTTTCGGAATTTTTACTTCCTCAGAATTACCTACAACTGTCCGATGATTTTAAGTGGGGGATATACCTTCTTCTTTTTTCTTGGATAGTTGGTGAAATTTTTAGTGGAACCAGGTTACTTCTCGGTGGGCTCTCGTTGAGCACAGGTCGATTATCTCGTGAGACTTCTCGGTGGGCTCTCGTTGAGCACAGGTCGATTATCTCGTGAGACTTCTCGGTGGCCTCTCGTTGAGTGTGGTCTCTTGCCTGAAATTATCGTTTCTGTGAATTATTTTCTAAGTGTGTATACACTCTATATTTTAGTTTTCCTATCTTAAACTATATTAAGTTATATATATAGTTCTACACTACCTTTAATGGTACCTAATTAAATTACCAGTACAGTATATTAAATTCAGTGAATTAAGCTGCCGTCATCAGGAATTATGTAAGTTACCATAATCTTTATCTGCAAATTATCTGGGCGAGTAATATGGTATGGTATCATATCACCTGCCAGTATCTGGACGTATCACCCATCATTCATCCATATCTTCATCTGTAGATTGTCGATTTTTATATTTAATTTAAAGAACAATTCAAGAACTTTCCATAAATAATAACTATGAACATTTCAGTTTAGCATTAATTAATAGTGCGAGATAGTAACCCACCTAGCCAAGTACGGTTTGGCTAGTTAATGTTTTCAACTCTGTAACCTGTTTGTTTTTTTTTTGTAAATTTAGAGTTAAGAAATTTTTGCTATCTTTTGTATTTGCTATAATTTTTGCTCATTATCTTTCCTATAATATCTCGAGATACGCCAAACTATATTTGTATATGATTGCCTTATATATTATCTTGGTAAAGGTATTTTTTTATTATATTATTGCTTAATTTTATACATATAACACCATTTCATAGTTGTGTATTTTTATTACTTGTGTTGCATTTAGCAGCATTATAATTTTGTGTTTAATATATTGTTAATGTTTTATGCATGTATTTTATTTGTCGGCTCCTAACAAGTTCCCTGATAAAATAGTAGCTCTAAATATTTGCTTGGTATATTAATTTATTACTATACCTTTGACCAGTAGAAAGATCAGGCTGATTAAGTTTCATAGGTAAGTAAGTGTAATACCTAATATATTTATTAATTGTTTATATATTGTGTTGACCAAATTTATTTGATAATTAACTGTTGGTATCTTTGCTTGGGTTTGATCTCTGATCTCTGAAGGATATATTTCCTTATCTCTTTTCTTTTCTAAGGTTTCCTAATTTTCTCCTTAACCCCAAAAAATTGAGTGGCGGCCTGTTTCTATCTTCTCTTATCTTTGGTAATTTTACCCATCTATCTTTTTGTTTATTTCTATACCTTTTCTAATATCTATGGTCTGGGAAATTGCAATTTATTACAAATTTACCAAGAGCAGAACTTGAATATGACAAACATATTTTTCAAGCTACCAAACAACCGACTCGATATAATATGGCAATTGTCCGCAGATACATCTAAGAAAGTAGTTAGGAACCATATAGACTACATAAAAACTAATGCAGCCTAAGGAGCAACTAAAAGTCCTCTGAGGAAGAGATTTAAAATTGGAGCTAAGAGTTAGGTTGGCGAGGTGCTATGTTTTCTCGACAATGTTTTGTAGATTGGAAGCTTGTAGCTTGAATGCCACATCACTGAAAAAACTTGAATCATTCCAAGCATTGTGGGTGTATAGAAAAATTCTGAAAATATCATGGACAGAAAGCGTCACAAACAAAAAGGTTTTTAAAGAAATAGAAATCTGAAATATAATCAAAACAAACAAATTGGAATATATCGAACATATTACTCGTAAGAAGAGATATAACTTGCTACAACTTATTGTCAGATTCTGATAGTGGAAAAGAGATGTAAGGATAAGATCATCCAAAATCTGTAAAGCATCATCTTGGGTTCCCTATACAAGAGCTATACAATTATCAACATATCTTGACCCAAAAAACTATTTTGCTGTTGTTGTTAACAAATTTCTGTTTTAAGCTGTATAAGAAAATACCCGCTAGAAAAGGTGATAATAGAGATCCCATCGCTAAACCTGTTGGTTGTATATATATCCATAAATAGTTTTTTTTCTTACGTGCTTCACACTGCTAGCTTTATTCTGTTGTGTTCCATGCAATCTTCATAAGTTTTCCATATTGCTTCTGCTGTCCATTATTATTCCTCCCGATACCATTAATTGTACCACTTCTGTATATCTAACCTTTTTGAACAAGTCTCATACGCTCCACAGTTTGAGAGTGCCTCCACACTCTTTCCTTTTTTAAGTGGTCTACTAGTGTGGAGAGTTTAGCTATGCTGACGATTTGTTAAAGACAGCAGACTGATAAGTTTAATGAGCCATCTGCTTAAGAACACAACTCAACAATATTGGCAATATCATTTTAAAGTCGTCTACTTTAAAATGTATAATATATGTCTAAATTGTCAATATAAATGAGTCAGATAAAATTAATTGTTAGCAGAATTTTTCACCAAGTAATAAAAAACAAAATTTGTTTAATTTATTATTGTTTGTGTTTTGAGAACGATTTTTGAAGTGGAAATCAAAATGTAAAAAATAAACTTATTTTAAACTTATGTTGTGACTTATTCCCAACGAAAATAGTAATTGTATTAATTGAAATTACCTCATAAAACGGTCGTTATGGTGTTTGGGTTATTTGTTAAATAACAAAAATAAACACACTGTGGAGTTGTATTAAAAATATATAATTTGCCTAACCACCTAAATTTATTTCTATAGTTTTATAGTACCAAAATATAAATATGGATTTTTCCTATGTTTGTATGTGCAGTTCCTACTTAAATTCAATTACTTGTATTAGAAGTTTCTCGACGTCATTATTTTTATTAAATTTTCTCATTGTATATGTTTATTATAGTAAAATCTTCATGAATTATTAACATTTATTTACATTATCAAATTCCCCTATACACCGTGGCAAAACATAATAGTATAAATAAGAAAAAAATGTTATATGTATAAAAATTAATATCTCTATTTACTTTGTCAAAATTAATACAATATTGAATTTTACTAATACCACACCAAATACTACTTCCAAAATAATTTAGTTCATATCAATATTGATCTTTATCTTTATAATCCACATAGGACTATTGACACCGGATACACACTGGAATAAAAACTATATTAACCATTTTGCTGATTAAATATATTGCGTATCACCACTTGTATTAATAATTGTCGCTTGTAGTATTAAATAGTAAATTATATTCTAGGCCCTTATCTCTAATTGCTTTAATTAACTTTTTTTATCGAGACTAAATGAACTTCATAAATGATGGGAACAAACAAAAACGATGATATAAAATTGTGTTTGATTGGGTTTATGTCCTCCCACAAGAGTATTAAAACCAAAATTTTTATCATAGCAGTAAATTTAAAAAATCAGTTATTGCGAATATTCGTTTATTCAGGAGAAGGCGTTGACATTTTAATAATGTGATCATGTCTGTAATTACATATTCTAACACGAGTGGCCTACTTCTAAGAATAAGAAAAAGAAAGAAGTATGTAGCAAAGGGCTGGAGGAAATTAAAGAATTTAACAACCATGAGAGTTAGAAGAGACAGTAATTTAAATCAAAATGTTTTTTTTTATTATTAAACAGCTAAGCTATGTTTATGCCACTGATACTTAACTTAACTGAATAATACTTAAATTATGATGAAACTGATACTTATTATTAAATAATACTTAAATTCTAGTGGCTTACTCCTATGATCCTATGGAAAAATGCGGCTCCAACTATACAACAATGAACAAAAACAATATAATAGAAATAAGTAAAATAATTCAAGAACACAAAAGTTTAAAAAGGCGAAATACCAGTGCATGAGGAACAAAAATAGGTACAAAACAAAAAACATAATGGAAACATTACTACTGATAGAACCAAGATCCTAGAACCAAAAGATCAGCCTCTACCCAAAATCACAAATCAGGAATCCGAATTAATGCCAGAAATAACTTCATACGAAATCAAAACGACACTTTTGGAAATGAGAAATAACAAATCCCTTGGCGATAACGGAGTAGTGATCGAAGCGATCAAACTAGGTGGAAATAACATTATCCAGGCTTTATCCAAGCTTTTCACCGAATGCATCTACCAAGAAAGGACTCCTTCTCAATGTAACAATGCATTATTACACAAACAAGGAGACACAACAGATCTAGAGAACTACCGTCCTATCAGTTTGCTTTCCCACATCAAATATATACAAATTTTTACCAAAAATTATCTAAAAAAGACTGACGATAAATTAGACTTCTATCAGCATAGAAAACAAGATGGATTTAGATCGGGATACAGCACTAACGACCGCTTACTAGTGATAAAGAACCTAGTAGAGAAGTCTGCAAAATATAATAAACCATTGGTACTAATATTTGTTGACTACGAGAAAGAATTCGATACCATAAGCCATCAAAAAATATTAAAAGCATTGACAGAATGCCGAATAGACTACACAACACAACATAAACAAATATATCTACCAAAATGCCACAGCTAGCGTACTCTGAACAAGAAACAAATAAATTTTGTATACAGCGAGAAGTACCGTCTCTCCAAAGCTATTCACGACGCTTTTTGAACATCCTTGTAAAAAGGCATATCTGGGCGAGCATGGTATCAACATAAATGCAGAGAAGCTCAGTCATTTGAGATTCACAGATGGCATCGTCCTTATAGCCGATCGTATGGATCATGCAATAATAATGTTTGAAAAATTATATCACACTTCCTTGGAGGTCGGACTAAAGATTATTATAACCAAGACGCAAATAATGACTAATCTGGTGCTAAGTCAAAATATTGCTGTTGATCGAAGGAATAATGTGCAGATTACATCGATTAAGTACATATAGGACATGAACTTCGATTGGGCAGAGATAACCAGACATGTGAGCTCCCACGTCGCATAGGATGTGTGTTACCTCTTCCCTATGCTCACTCATGTGGCGGAAACATTAACACTCCAATAACTGGATGCAAGCTGCACAATACAGAGACAGATGGAAAGAGCTGAGGGTGATCTATGTCCAGCAGTGGATACATGCAGGTTGATGATGAAAAATCCTATAGTGTCCTCGTATTCTATCTAACAACTATATAAAACAGCTAACATACAATACAGCATTATGCTCTGCTTTTACGCTAGTTAACATTTTACACTAACTTAAATGGTTTTAAAATGAAAAAGACAGCAAATATTTGATTTCACGCAAAAAGCGCCTATGTATCTGTTGATACGTATTTCGACCTAATAGGTCTCATCAGAACAGTTATTCATAGATGTTCTCAAAATGAAAAATCAATATTTTCTGTCTTTTAAGAAGCAACACTAAAATGGCTTCAATACGGACGCAATAGCGACATCTAATAATAAAATCCGTAAAATAGTTTCGAAACACAATTCAGATTTCTGCTTATAATCTGAGCCTTCTAAAAATTGCAAGGCAAACAGACGTTGATAAAAGATATTAAAAGGGATATGGGGAATCTAAAATTTTCATTCCACGCCATGTGTTTACAACTAAGCTGTCTTGCTGTCTTTTTCATTTTATTCGGATATACTCTGTGTGAGTACGAGAAACAAAATTCGCTAAGGATTTCTGCTTAGTTGTAAAGACATGTCGTGGAATGCAAATTTTAGATTGCCCATGTCCCTTTTAATATCTTTTATCAACGTCTGTTTGCCTTGCAATTTTTAGAAGGCTCAGATTATAAGCAGAAATCTGAATTGGGTTTCGAAACTATTTTACGGATTTTAAATGGTTTTCTTAATTTGGCTCTCCTTTTTAACCCAGTATTATTGAGGAGCTAAATGGCCCCTTGTGAAGGTCGACATTTTTAATGTTCATGACATTTATACTTTTTTCTAAAATCTGAATGATCTGGATATTACTTGAATTAACACAACCCCTGTTGTTGGCAACCATACGATTATACTGGTCTCAGTATTTGTTTGTATAAGAGTTTTTTGATATGTATAAACAATGCTGAATTTCTTTCCATCAGCCATCACATTTTCTTGTAACGAATACCTACTTAGTTCCTTTCCCCTTTTTGTTTTAATATAGACCTTTCAGTGAGGTGTGGTGAGGTCGTGCATCAATAATTGCGCAACCCTAGTATTTTGCGGAAGATGCATAAGTTATTTGGGCATCATTTTTTTTTAATTAAAATGTTTTGAATTTTTTCAATTGTAAAAGTAACGTGAATTGATTTAGATTCATTAAGATTAATTTTCCACTTTTTAGTTTAATTGTGGATTTTATTTACTATGAACTGTAATTTTTCAGCAGCTTTTTCGCTAGTATTCACGGTTAGGATAGCAATATCATCTGCAAATGGGGCTATAGTATCATTTTCTAGTTCAGATAATAATATGTCGTATGTTTATATCAGATAAAGGACCGGACCTAATAAGTTTTCTTGAGGAACCCCCGCCTTGATTTATTTTAGATCTGTGTACACGTCTTCTTGCTTAATACTAAAATATCTGTTAGATTTTGAATCAGATCTGTTGGATCTGAAAAATTTTTGAATATTGTGAAAAAGACAGCAAATATTTGATTTCACGCAAACAGCGCCTTTGTATCTGTTGATACGTATTTCGACCTAATAGGTCTCATCAGAACAGTTATTCAAAGGTGTTCTCAACGTGAAAGATCAATATTTTCTGTCTTTTTAAGAAGCAACAATAACATGGCTTCGAATACGGACGCACTAGCGACATCTAATTTAACAAACGTAAAATAGTTTCGAAACACAATTCAGATTTCTGCTTTTATCTGTGCTTTCTAAAAATTGCAAAGCAAAACAGACGTTGATAAAGGTGTTAAAAGAGACGTGGGGAATCTAAAATTTGCATTCCACGACACATCTTTTCAACTAAGCAGAAATCCTTAGCGAATTGGTTTCTTGTACTCGTACAGAGTAAATCCGAAAAAAGTGAAAAAGACAGCAAATATTTGATTTCACGCAAACAGCGCCTTTGTATCTGTTGATACGTATTTCGACCTAATAGGTCTCATCAGAACAGTTATTCAAAGGTGTTCTCAACGTGAAAGATCAATATTTAGATCGTTAAATTAGATGTCGCTAGTGCGTCCGTATTCGAAGCCATGTTATTGTTGCTTCTTAAAAAGACAGAAAATATTGATCTTTCACGTTGAGAACACCTTTGAATAACTGTTCTGATGAGACCTATTAGGTCGAAATACGTATCAACAGATACAAAGGCGCTGTTTGCGTGAAATCAAATATTTGCTGTCTTTTTCACTTTTTTCGGATTTACTCTGTACGAGTACAAGAAACCAATTCGCTAAGGATTTCTGCTTAGTTGAAAAGATGTGTCGTGGAATGCAAATTTTAGATTCCCCACGTCTCTTTTAACACCTTTATCAACGTCTGTTTTGCTTTGCAATTTTTAGAAAGCACAGATAAAAGCAGAAATCTGAATTGTGTTTCGAAACTATTTTACGTTTGTTTTTGAATATTGTTTAAATTTAAGAATTTTGAGTCTGTAGGTTAAAACTTCATGCTATACTTTTTCGAAAGCCTTAGCTACGTCTAAAAAGATTGAAGACCAGAATTTCTTTTCTTCTAATGATTTTTCAGTTATGTTGATAATTCTGTGTACCTGATTAATCGTAAAATGTTTATTTCTGAAGCCAAATTATTGGTTTGCAATTACTTTTTTCTATTTTTTTATTAAAAAAAAAGAGGTTAGTCTTCGTATATGGGTATATTTATTTAAAAACCCTTAAAAGGGCTACATAAAAAAAACAAACGTTTTCGGACTAAACAGTCCGTCATCAGGTTTAAAATTGCTAGGTTAAAATGCCTGAGCCACCAAAATACCAGGGTAAAAACCCTTTAAATTACATGTAGTTATTAAATATTGTCCGTTTACGAAGACTAACCTCTTTTTTGTGATACGTGGTATACAGCCAGCTACAGGAATTGTTTTCCTTGTGGATTTTTTTATTGGTTTTATTATTTTTAGCAGTTTCTCAAACAGCTTCGAGATCATTGGGAAAACTTTTATTAGTCTATATGAGGAGACTTCATTTGGTAACTTTACTGGTTTTAGTGGTATTTTTTCTGATTATGACCCCAACTATTTTCTATAAATTTGGGACATATCTGAATCTAAATTCAGCAATAATTAGGTTGGTCAGTTTTACTATGACTTTACGAAGCAGGTTTTTTAGTAATTCTACAATGATTATACCATATCTTGTGCTTTCTGTTTATTTTCTTTCTTTGGAGGTGGAAAGAAAAGCTAGTAGGACACCAGAAAGTAAAGTGTAGGAAGTTAAAAGATAAAGATTTGGCAATAGTCTTTAAAAGTGGAGTTCTGGAAGTGCTTGAGGAAAAAGATACGGTAAATGACTGGTGGAAAGCAAATATTAAAGCTGTGTTGCAAGTGGGAGAGGAAGTGCTAGGAGAAACATCTGGTAAAGGGACTCTTAGACACAAAGAAACTTAGTGAAGGGACGATGAGGTACAACAGAAGGTTAGAGAAAAGAAAGATGCTAGAAATGTATGACAGGTCTTAAAGAGAGGAAGATAAGGATATATATATAAGGTGGCAAAGAGTGAAGCAAAGCGCGTTGTAGCTACAGTTGTAAATTTAACAATATAGAAATTGTAGAAGAGAAAATAATAATCTATAATAAACAGATAATTATCAATTATTGACAGACAGACATGTGCAGAAAAAAATTTATAACAAATTCAGTTTGACTTTATCATTAAAAACCCACAAAACATTTTCAACATTTTGTTGGTACCAACTTTGGCACTCGACGTTTTAAGTTTCAAGTGAAACTATTTTAATAAAATTGAAAATTAAATATAAAATATGACCACCCAAAATAAATCACATTACTTTAATTCTTACTAAAAGAAAAATACCCGCAATAAATAAATTCTCTATAAATTTTTAGCGGTAACATATTTTTGTTGGTGTTTGTCTTCGACTCTGCGGTATCTTTTGATCAATACTGAGGCACTATGAGGCAATTATTTGGCACAATATCAAAACCTTTAAACATGACATGCTATAATGATTTTACGTGACCTATTCCAAAGTTATGAGGACTATAATTTAAGGAAAAATGCATTACACTACTGAAAATGTATTAAAATTATGGATATTTCGGATTCATTTCAAAAATTGTGAATTATGACTTAATCGCACATACTTGCGACAGTTTTGCCAGTGCCCGTATATTTTTTGGTAACATAGGCGGCATATCCTAATTTTTTTTAATTCTCCGGAGAAAACAGCATCGTAAAAACAAACGAATTAAAATTTATTTACGAGAGAAACTTGTGTCAATATTACATTTCAAATTAAGAATAGTTTTGATTTTAAATATCATCTGTCTGGTGCAAAGTTGTTTTAAAAAGAAAATTATGAACATTATAGAAAAGAACTGCCTTTAGAAGACATTGATATCTGAAATGCATTTATAATAGTTGGACAGATTCAGAAAATATTTTGTTCCTGAAAAAGATCTGGCTTTTGACGAAAGTATAGTCAAATACTACGGTAAACATAGGTGCAAGCAATTTTTAAGAGCCAAACCCATACGATTTAGTTAGAAAGTCTGGTGACTAAACACAGTGATGGGCTATTTGATTGATTTCGAGATATATCAAGGAAAATCTGTAACTCCTTATATTGACATAGAAAGAAAACTTTTGAAAGGAGACAGCATCATCATCATTATTTGGCTCTACATCTATATGTGAGTCTTCTCCATTGTTGTCTGTCCTGAGCAGCTATTTCCCATTGCTGTATTTTCATCTTGTGTAGATCACTGGCTACTATGTCAGGAGTCTTTCGTCACTCGATCTTAGTACGTGGCGTGCCCATTTTATTCGGTTTGTTTTAATGTAGCTTACTATGTTTTCGTCTCCATATACTGTAGGGAGTTCATCATTGTGTCTTCTTTTTCATTCTCCTATTGTCTCTTCTATGCAAGGCCCATAGAGAGTCCACAGTATCATTCTTTCCAGTACCAGTAATTTTGTCGTTTCACGCTGGTTCAGAAGACTTCCATGACTTGCTTTCATACGTTATTGTGGGACGAATTATTGTCTTATATACTCTTATTTTTGCTGTTATTGAGAGTATTTTTGATTTAAGTACGGTCATTAATTAGTAATATGCCCTGTTTCCTGCAATGATCCTGACTGTCACGTCCTTTTTATATTTATTTTCAGTTGTTATGATTGCTCCCAATAGGGTGAAAACTTCTTTTGCATCTCTGGTGGATTGTGTAATTTTGTCCACGTCATCCGCAAACGCCAATAGTGTTTTTGATCCTTGGGTGGCAAATCCGTTTGTCAGTTGTGGTTGAGCTTTCCTTACCGCATGTTCCAGGGCAAAATTAAATAGCAGGAGGGCGAGAGCATCTCCTTGTCTAAGCCGGATGTCAATGAGGAATTCCCCAACGTGGTGCTGCCAATTCTGATTGAACACCTGACATATGACGAATATCTGGTCTATGGTCGATCTTCCCGGTCTGAATCCGCTTTGGTAGTCGCACATTATTTCCTCTGTGTATGAAGTTAGTCTTCTAGACAGTATTATGGATATAATTTTGTACGTTGTTATTGTTGTTTTATAAAAGCGACAGCACCACTGGTGAAAATGATAGAAGCACTACTTGATAATCTGAAATCTTTTCCATTCTTATTTTACTTTGACAATTTATTTTTTACCTTCAGTTAATTGTCATATTTACGTTTGAAAGGATACTGAGGCACGGGGATTATAAGGCAAAACCGTTTACCTAGAAGCTATTCTTTATTAGCTAAAAAAGATATCCAGAAAAGGAAAGAGGATACTATGAAAGTACTATTAGTAAGGCGCTATAGTAGTAGCTAAGTGAATCGATATATCCCTAGCTTGCATTATTTCAAATATATATTGCATCAATCCAATAACAAATGTTGGAAGTTATTCGCAAAATAAAAAAACACATATCAGTTAGCAGACCAGTAGTACTTGCAAAGTATAACAAAAAAAGTTTACTTGTTTTTGTTAAAAAACTGGAAAACATAATTTTTAATTGTTTGAAAATTCTTAATTTGCGTACTGTTATACTAGCCCCAATATATGTTAGAACCATCCCCAACCGCGATGTAAGTTTTAACACTGCACTTTTGTAGGTAACATGCTCGTTGATTAATAAATACCAGTCATTTCAACTTTTCTTTAGTTCAATTTTATTTAGAACAAGTTGAGTGTTTAATTAGTAATAGTTGAGAAAATCGCTGTCAAGATATATTTGATTTTATGAAAATTATTACAACTAGCCCCCTGCTGCCCTACCTATTTATTTTTTTGTATTCTTGAAATAGCGCTCCACTATAGTTTATTTTTATGAACGAGAGAGTAATTAGCATAATTTTAACTGGTAGCTCCGACCACTCCATGGGCGTGCTCAAGATTAATTGAAAAATTACTTTTAATAATTGTAAAAAATAAAAGAATTATTTCAGTGTTATAAAGTGTTATGTGTATGTAAACAAAAGTGACCTCTTTTATCACACACTATATTAGAACTGACTGGCCTACATTAAAAAGGGTTTTAAAAAATTCACATTTTTTTTAATTTTTAAAAATTACAAAAGAGAAAAAGAGTCTTTAAAACCGTCTAAGGTATGTTAAATAGATGAATAAAAATATTAATATAAAACTTACAGCTACTTGTTACAAATCCAAATCAGATTCAGAAGATGAACTTTCAGAACCAAGATTTATAATAACTGGCTAGTGTGATTTACTGCCTTTTCCCAGTTTTCAGGTTTTACATTATTTACGGCCTCCAAAAACAACTGTTTAACATCATGAATTTTAAAAGTGGTATTTTTTCTTGAAACTTCACTCTTTATCTGTGCCCATACCAGTTCAATCGGGTTTAATTCACAATGATATGGTGGGGATCTAAGTACTGTCATTCCACGATTTTTGGCAATTTCATCAATTTCGTATTTTTTAAATTTTTCTTTATAAAGGGCACACAACGAATAAAGTTCCTTTAAGTGATAACTTGCATTATCCATTACTATTACACAGTTCTTAGGAAGAAGATCTATCATTTGTTCGAACCATTCTTAAAAGACATCAGCGTTCATGTCTTCATGGTAGTCACCGGTACGAGTTGATTCAAAAGTTAATAAACCACCTTCAACAAAATCGTCTGAACTGCCAATGTGTACTATTATCAGCCTGCGTCCCTTTCCTGATGGTGGGTTTAGTAGATAAGTTATTTACAAAAGCGTGCCTTTGACTTGTAACAGTTTCATCCTGCCAAAATTTATTTGGTGTATGATCCTCGTTGATCCATGTTTCATCAAGATAAAATATTTTTCTTTTTTGGTTTCTCATTTCCTTTATGGTTCTTAGAAAATGTCTTCTCCATATGACAATATCGCTTCTTTCTAATAAAATAGACTTTCTGGGATTCTTTTTCCAGCGGAAGCCTAATTCTTTTAAAAGTTTCCATAACGTACTTCGACTCATTTCTGGGTAATCCTTATCATCTCGAACTGAGACAAGAACTTTATCCAATGTTGGAAATTCTTGTCTAAAGAAGAATTCATGCACTTTCCGTCGAAGTCCTTCTTTAAAATGATATTCTATTTGAAATTTTAGTTTCCCTGGAGCATTACGTGGCATTTGAAAACTACCATATTTCTCTTCTTTAATAACTCTGTAAATCGTAGATTTCCCAATACCAAGTGTACTGCTAACTAACTCAACGGTTTCATCAACACTTTCACATAAACGTTTGTCTGTAAACGATTTAAAACAATTAAATATTAATGTTTTTTCATTAACTGTTAAAGGATCAATTTTTCGGCGTTTACACGGCACTTCCAAATTTTCCATAACACTAGTATACACAATAAACTGCACCTTGCAACTGAAGTACCTACTTTTAGTGAACTGTTAAGAATTTGAATACGCCACTTGGACCTTCCTACAAAATGGAAAAACCCACTATCACATTTTCTGTGGAATAAGTTTAGAAGGTAATTATCTAGTCAATTACTGTCGCAGATTCCTGGAATTAAAGAATTAAATGTTTGATTGTTGAAACCCTTACTTCGTGGGATACACTCATTTCAGATAAAATAAAACGTTTTATTTTATCTAAAGAATTAAACTTTATTTTGCAAATAGGTAGGTACTTATTAAACTTTTATTGGTTATATATAACCAATAAAATAAACATCTTACATTTCTTGCAAATTCATTAGTACCTGTTAACCTCCATCACTCCGACACTGGCAACCTTATTTAGGGATTAGTAACCCTCACAACTATGGTATTCTAGTCTGCTCCAACCTTTATACCTGGTGGTCATACTCAATTTAAAATTGTTTTCCTATATACTTCTGTAAACTTGTTGACAAATATCTGTTTTTCATTGAGTCACCCGTGTCAACAGTTTAGGGATTTGCATACATAATTTATTGTTTTATTACTCTCTCATACATAAAAATAGACTATAAACAAAATCATCAGTAGCCGCCACTGATGTATATTATGTATGATCTATATTAATTTTTATTATATTATAATAAATTATTTTGAAATTTAAATACGTGACAGTTACACGGAGGCGACACATTCTAGCGGGAAAACACTTTTCTAGTTATCGGGAAAATTAAAGTAGGTAATTTGTCTCTTTCAGAACTCTTCAGTCTTTTAAGTGTGAGTAAAAATTATTATAACGAACTGGCAGTCAAAATTAGACCAAGAAGTTTATACTAAAACCAGGTTTACTATTTTCACAATCGTATTATGTAAAATCGTTTAATATTTATGATAATTTTAATATAAAATATGTTACCTCTGTTTAAAATTATTGATTGACTAATTTTCTCATATGTTTTATCAGAAACTACTGATTTTTTATCTTCATGTTAAATATTTTATCCTTCAGGTTAGACGAAAGTGAATATAAACAATCCATCACATATTATATACATTTTTGATTTTTAATATTTATATTTACACATAATTGGTTGATATTATAATTTAGGATTGCGTAAGAATTTGACGCACTAATTAAAAACCGCTTCTTTCTACCTTAACACCAATTCTAACAATATAAATACTAATTTCCTGACACAAACAAATTCCGTACTCAAAACCTCCTACCTGCAAATATCCCTGGTTGAGTTGCAGCAATTGCCTAACTTCATCGTACAAGGCCTTGGTGTCCCTTTGGCCGTCGTCTTCGAAGGGCAGAGCAGAAAGTTGGAGCACTAACAGCCCGAGAACGGAAACAGCGGAGACGATTGAGGTGACCATGGCCGACTGAGATCAATAGAGGACGCGGCGGAATGGAAGGCGCGCACAAGGTGCGGATAAACGGATATAAATCTGGCGGAATGACAGGTCGCGTGTCAGGGGGTGGGTTGGCGGAAGGGGTTGCGCCGTACGTTCTGATTCGGAAAGCCGTTTTCTTTTTATACAATGTAGGTAATTATGTTATACACTAAGAAAAATAATTGTGCTAATAACTCTATCTAAAAATCTTAGTTTTTCATAAAAGTAGTGTTTGTGTGTTTTATATTGATTTAAAAACAGTTTATAATTACGTATTTATTACGTAGTTTCTTCATAGTAGTTATTTATACTATACGACATACGTAATTATATTAAAATTTTAGATTTATTTTAATTAGTCAGATTTTTATATATATGGCAAGATATACCTATGTTACGAATATAATTATGTTGTTATCTATAAAAAATTAGGGGAACGGGCGGTATTGCAGTACAATAACTTTAAAATGTCCTTATTACAGAGGCATTAATTAAAAGATAAGGCTTTTACACGATATACAACCAGTTATACCTTCCTTAGAGCGACCACCTTTGCCCAGAAGACACAAGATTATTCTAAGAAGATTAAGACTTGAACATACTAGTCTTACACATGGCATCTACCGATACAGCATACTTTCTAATGGCATCTACCGATCCACCTGCATGCGGCCATTGCAGCAATCCCTTAACATAAAAGAATGTCCACATATTTCTACTAAAAGAAAACAACACCAGTTGAGAGGTAATATACAAGAAATGTTGAGTGAAACTGGGAAATTTGCAAGCCTGTTTAAATATTTGAAAGACATGCTTTATCAAGTGCTTTATAAACTCTGAATTATAATTATGTCATCATGATTTTGGCTTTACAAATCTTGCGTGGGTCCTAGTCTCCCCAAGAATTCTCTTCCAGTCGTCCCTATCCATCGCCAAGCACGTATTTCCATATTTCTCATATCTTGGTCTATGTTATCTAGGAATCTTGTTCTGGGTCTTCCTCTTCTTCTTTGACCAATAGGTCTATCAAGGAGCGTTTTTCTAGCTGGGTCGGTTTGCTCCATCCTCATTACATGGCCTACCCACCTCAGACGTCCTATCTTAATGTGTTTTACGATATATGGTTCATGGTATATTCTATAGAGTTCGACTGCTTCGATGGCGTCGTTTTCTATTATAATTATATGTTATTATAATTATGTGTAACGGTTACATTTGTAAAAAATAAGTATTATGTATTAGGTAAGAGAAGGTGAGGTAAAATGGGATACTTAACGTTTGAGGCTGTATAACACCAAAACTATGTATTGGAGGCTACTCATATTTTGGCACAGCGAAAACTCATTATTTTTCTATCAAAAGCACAAAAAATGATTTTTTTTATAAATGAATAAAAAAGTTATATGCACAAATTTGACATTAATATAATTTCCCATTTTACCCCCACTGTGTAGGTAAAACGAGATACATCGTGGGGGTAAAATGGGATAGGATTTTTCTGTTATTTTAATTAAATTTCTCTTTTTTTTAAGTTTAATTTTTTTATTTTTATGCAAAATACAACAACTTACACTCAAAAATTCAAAAGGAACGAAAAAGAGCAATTAACTAAATAAGAAATAACGATGGGTTAACCCAAAAAAATCCAATATTAATAAGAATAATAATACAGAACATTTTTCTTAAATAATAATAGGAATAATAATACCTAACATTTTGCTTAAATATTAATAGGAATAATAATGCCGAACATTTTTCTTAACTTTTAAATATTCACAAATTAAGACATCATCATCGCTGTCAGCTCCTGCACAAGCCTCATGTCCCCATTTTTTACAATTGCAGCATTGTATCCAGCCTTCTCCTTTTTTGTCTGAAGAATATCTATTGTTGCAATAAAAGCCTTCCTCATCTGACACTACTGACACTTTCATCATCAGGTTGTATGTTTTTAACTTACTTGGAAGTATTTTCTGTTTTTACGGTTTTCTTCTTTAGTGACTTAATCTTGGTCTTTGAGTTAACATTTTTAACATCAACTTTTGGTTTTCTGGTAGCTAGAGATGTCTCCAATTCTTCTTTATAAGGTGTGCTTGTTAATATGTGTGCTTGTTAATATGACAGTTTTACCTTTATTTTTACTCTGTTGCTTCATTTGTTTTTGCGGTGCTTTTGAATAGGGAACAACTTGTTCCAGAGAAAATAGACCTAAACCTGTGCTTGCTGAGAGCACGTCCATAAGCAAATCTTTAGAAGATTCATTATTTTGTCTTTGTGGAGTAACTTGTTCTTCGACAGGCTGGTTATGTTTGGATTGACTTTTTTCGGGGCTGGATATTGTTGAGTTTATATAGTTCTAATTTATAGTTCTTTATTCTAGTTTATTGTCTATATTCTAATTTATTAAAACTCACGATAACTAATTACGAATTTATTAAAGTCTTTATTAATCCTAATTACAAATAATTTATTAACGTTTCGTTACATTTAAATATCGCGGTTCGCGAGCTTCTTATAACTGACTGCCAAATAAAAATCTTTCATTTATATACACAACTGTGTCATCTAGAGAATTCGGCGGACTTGGACGTGGATGACTCACTAAAATTAGTGTCTAGAGATTTCTGGTAAACAACTGGTAGCTAAGCTCAGGTATATTTTGACCTACAAATTACGAGAATCAATAAAAAAGAATTAGTCATAAAATATTTACAGTTCTATATGCCATAACATTTAAAATCGTAACATTGCCCCCCTCTTAAAAGATGGTTCCTCCTGGAACCTTGTCGGGACTGGAACTGGAGCGGCATGCTGATATCGGCAACTGGACCCTCTTTTACAACTTCCAGTTGTATAGAAATGACAAGGGACGGTTTTCTCTCCGCACCAGTAACTATGCGGATTGCAACAGACTAACACCTGGACTTCGGTGTCTTTAAAGATTTCCTCCACCATGTTTCGCATAACCCTCCAATCTAATTGGTGGCACTCTAACTTTGGCATGGCTAACTTTTGCACGTCGGACTCTAGTACGTGCTCTCTCAACTGAAGTAAGGCTTCCCATACATCTCGGTAGGTAGGTTGGTCACGGGCAGTGTCTTTTGTTACCAGGTAGAAAAGGTAACGTGATGCATCTTGAAGTTTCAAGGTTTTACCAGGAGCTGGCACTTGGCATTGAAGTTCTGCAACTCGACCAAACTTCCTTCGAAAGACGGATGCCAACCCTGGTGCATCTTTGATACTGGCCGGGATGGTAAGGGCCAGTGAATAGTCATCGGGAAGCGCGAGTAGATCTTGCCTTTCTTCAGTGGTAACACCATGTCTTGCTTTACCGGTACCTCCATAGGCACCCATGAATTCCTCAAACGTGAGGTCAGACACATCTTGGACTTGGTTTACTTCCACTTCTTCATCTACGTCGTGGTCACCCTCGAAAGACGCCAACCGGTTATGGTGTACTATCATCGGCTTTCCTCTCGGGATCTTGCTTATTCGGTAAATAACATCATTGATCTTCTCCATAATGAGGTATGGACCTTCCCAAAACTGCTGCAATTTGGGAGAACAACCTTTTCGCTTTTTGGGGTTATAAAGCCAGACTTTATCGTTCTTCTTAAAACACCCCTTTTCGGCTTGTGTATCGTACCGTTTCTTCATTCGGTCACTAGCGATTTGGAGATGGGAACGGACCAACTCGTGTACATCGTCCATTCTTCTTCGCAATTCGATCACATAATCTTCACCTGCTACATCTTCTCCAGGTCGACACCCAAACTCTAGATCACAAGGTAGTCGCATCTCGCGTCCGAATAGGACTCTGGCTGGTGTCTGGCCTGTTGATTCATTAACAGCAGATCTGTAGGCCATTGTGAAGAACGGGAGATATTGGTCCCAGTCTCGCTGATGATCGGACACCATCTTTGTCAAATACTTGCCAACTGTTCTATTCATTCGTTCTACCATACCATCCGATTGCGGATGATAAGCCGTAGTTCTTGTTTTCTTCATACCTAGTCTATCACATATTCCTTGGAATAAATCGCTTTCGAAGTTCCTGCCTTGGTCACTATGGATCTCCAAAGGCACTCCAAATCGGCTGATATATTCTTGGATCAACTTATCTGCAACGGTGGCCGCCTTCTGGTCTGGAAGTGCGTAAATCTCGACCAACTTAGTGAAGTAATCCATTACTACCAACATGTACTTGCCTCCATTATCACTTTCTGGAAACGGCCCAGCAATGTCCAAAGCTATTTCTCAAACGGGCTTCCAACATTATATTGTCTCATAGGAGCTCTCCTTTTTCGATAAGGCCCGTTACTCGTAGCACAAATAGTACATTTCTTACACCAGTCTTTTACATCGTCGGAACTGTTCATCCAATAAAACCGTTCCCGAATTCGCTGAAGGGTCTTCTTCACACCAAAATGCCCTCCTGATGGACTGTCGTGTAACTGACGAAGTACTTCGGCTATTCTGCTCTTTGGAATCACCAACTGTCTTCTCTTCTCTGAACCGTCATCATTTTCCAGGACTCGTTTGAGCAAGCCATCTTCCATGATAAATGAGTCCCACTGGGCCCAATACGTCTTCACTACTGAGCCTAGGTTCGATATTTCTTGCCAAGGTGGTCGACGGTTTTCCTCTTTCCATTTTCGGATTTTCTGTATAACTGAATCTCTCTCTTGTTCTTCCCTGATCTTGGTAGGCGTCCAGTCGTCGTGGACCACCGTCGTTCTTAGCACTGCTGCTTCCTTGGATTCCGTTTTGTTGCAGTGAGAACACTCTGCTGGGCATGGCCTTCTGGAAAGAGAATCAGCGTTTCGGTGGCTAACTCCGGCCCGGTGCTCAATCTTAAAATTATATTCTTGGAGTCGTTCGATCCACCTGGCTATCTGACCCTCTGGATTCTTAAACTGCATCAACCATTTAAGGGCGGCATGGTCGGTTCGGATTAAAAACTTCCTTCCATAGAGGTATTGATAGAAGTGCTCTACTGATTTCACTACTGCCAGAAGTTCTCTTCTCGTGACGCAATAATTTCGCTCAGGTTTTGAGAGAACTTTACTAAAATATCCAAGGACTCTTTCCTGTCCTCCTTGAATCTGAGACAGCACTCCTCCAATTCCCACATTACTTGCATCTGTATCTAAGATGAACTCTCCTTCTGGCAGTGGATACCCTAAAATTGGTGCTGTGATTAAATGCTTTTTTAAGGTTTCAAAGGCATTCTGGCAGTCTACATCCCAGCGGTATTCTCTTGCTTCCTCTGTAAGTCGCGTTAATGGTTTAGCGATATCTGCAAACTTCTTAATAAACCTCCGGTAGTAAGTACACAGTCCCAGAAAACTTCTCACTTGGTGTTTGTCAGTTGGTTTTGGCCATTCCTTAATAGAATCGATTTTTCCCTTATCCACGGCCACTCCTTCTTTACTGACTATATGACCCAGATAATTGACTTTACCTTGAAATAGCTGGCACTTCTTGGGGTTTAACATCAATTGGGCAGCTTTAAGTCGATTAAAAACGTTTTCTAAATTCTTCAGATGGTCTTCAAATGTCTCCCCCAAGACAATTATGTCGTCTAGATAAACTAGGCATGTTTTCCAGATAACCCTCTCAACACATTTTCCATAAGCCTCTCAAATGTCGCAGGAGCGTTACAAAGTCCAAATGGCATAACGTTGAATTGCCATAATCCAGATCCTGTGGTGAAGGCTGTCTTTTCTTTATCTACCGGGTCCATTTCTACCTGCCAGTATCCAGACTTCAAATCCAAAGTAGAAAATAATTTACTTCCAGCCAATGTGTCTAATGTGTCATCGATCCGAGGCAAAGGATAACTATCTTTCTTGGTAACGTTGTTCAGCAAACGGTAATCCACACAGAACCTCGTTGTTCCGTCTTTCTTCTTAACCAGGACCACCGGAGAGACCCATGGGCTCGTAGAAGTTTCTATTACCCCGTCTTTCTTCATTTCCTGAACAATCGTTTCAGCTTCCTCTCTTTTCGCCTGTGGTAATCGTCGAGCTGTTTGGCGAATTGGCTTAGCATTACCAGTATCAATTCTATGCTTAACAACGGTAGTTCTTCCCGTCTTTCCTCCTTTCGGTACGAAAATATCACGATACTGCCGAAGAAATTCCCTTAATTTCCTTTTCTCAATCTGATTCAGAGACTGTCCAGCAACTGCAACCATTTGATCAAATTTGTCGTTGGAATTATCAGACGTTGTCGTCTGACGGATTATGGATGTAACAGGTACACAAGTTCCTACTTTTGTCTCTTTCTTGATGGTCACTGGGTAGTCATTGACATTAATAAGTCTTACAGGAATTTCTTTAGCCGAAGTCACTAATTCTTTTCCAATTATGATTCCACGGCCAACTTCGTCGTCGTGATTCCAGGGCTCCATCATAACAGGTGTTCCTTCGTCCACAATTCCCTGTAGCCGCGCTACTATTATCGTTTCACTTCTCGCAGGCACGACTGTATCTTCTTTAACGGCTGCTTGCATAGTGTTGTCATCATGTGGATGGAGGAATACCTCCTCGTTACCAACTTTGATTACCTTATTCTTAAAATCCAATTGGAATCCATGCGTATTCATTACGTCCATTCCTAATATAACATCCTCTTCGATGTCAGCAACTATAACAGTATGGACGAACTTTTCTGCTCCAATTCCTAATTGTACCTGGATTTCTCCATGAATGTTAGCATTTTCACCTGTAGCGGTCCGCAGTCGCAACCTCGTTGGTAACAGTTTCTTACGGCTGTTTATAACTGTCGGGCGAATAATGGTTCTTGTCGCTCCAGTATCCACCAATAACGTATGCTTTTTACCATTTATTTCTCCATCTACATATACACTATCTTCACGACATTTCAAAGAAGCTATCAGTATGAGAGGGTCTTTGGAAAAGTTCTGGGTCGAAGCTGCCCCCCTAAGGCCGACCCGTTCTAGTTTTCCTGATGGTGAGTTTCTTGATTTGTGTCGTATCTAGGATGCTTACATGAACTTCGTACGTGTCCTATTTCGCCACAATTCCAGCATCTTATGGTCTTCGTTTTCTTGTATGTCATGCTTTTCATCATATTAACGAGCTGGTCAAGTTTATCTTCATCTTCTTCCTCTTTTACAGTCCTAACTTTACTGTACCCGCCAGAGGCCTGCGTGGCTGACTCGTATTCAAGAGCGGCGGATAAGACATCAACCAGCGTCTTGTGACGAGCTAATCGTAGTGTTCTTTGCATCTCATGATCACGAAGACCATCAATAAACGTTTGAACGGCCAACTTTTCCATCATGTCTTCGGGAGCTGTTGGATAAGCATATCGCACTAATCTGGCGATATCTACTTCATATTCTTGAAGAGCCTCATCTTTCTTTTGTCTTCGATTTTTGAGCTGCGACTGATATACATGCTCCAAGTGTTCGTGGTCATATCGCATATTTAACCTCTTCTTCAGTTGTTCGAAATCATCCGTCTCCTCTACGGCTATGGTCTGGAGCACATCTAAGGCATCTCCTCGAAGAGCGATAGTCAGGTTTACAGCCTTTTCTTTTTCAGACCATCCATTCGCTCTTGCAGCTGATTCGAACTGTTTCATGTAGTTGTTCCATGATGATTTTCCGTCGAAAGTTGGAACCTTGACATGAACATAACCTCCGCTTCCTTCAAATTTCGGCCGTGTTTCTAACTTACATTTCGTCTCGTCTTCTTGTGTCTCTATGGTAATTGGATTGTTTACTCTCTCTGTTGTGTCTGTTCCCTCAATCTTCCTTTCCAACTCTTTCCATATCTTCTCTTCGAAGGCCATCATATCGGCAGCAACTTGGTTTTTTAATGAAGACACTCTATCGTCGAGGGCAGACATCTCAGAGGTGACTTTAGAGATGTTAGCAGAAACCTTGCTTTCCAGAGAAGCAATCTCGTTAGAAACTTTGCTTTCTAAGGATGAGATCTCGTTAGAAACTTTATTCTCCAATGATGCGATATCACAGGAAACCTTGTTAATCGATGAGATGACAGCATCTTCAAATATATAAGTTTCCGGATCTAAACCTTCTTCTTCCAAAGCCTTCTTTAGTCGTTGGACTAACTCAGCTTTTTTTCCGGTAGAAGCTAATTCTCTATCCTCAAGATGCCTTCTTAGATTCGTAACTGTGAGCTCGTAAATCGTAGCCATTGTTCACCAATTTCACTTCTTTTCAAAAATTCAAATTAAATTTATCTACAGTCCCACTTCTGCACCACTGTTGAGTTTATATAGTTCTAATTTATAGTTCTTTATTCTAGTTTATTGTCTATATTCTAATTTATTAAAACTCACGATAACTAATTACGAATTTATTAAAGTCTTTATTAATCCTAATTACAAATAATTTATTAACGTTTCGTTACATTTAAATATCGCGGTTCGCGAGCTTCTTATAACTGACTGCCAAATAAAAATCTTTCATTTATATACACAACTGTGTCATCTAGAGAATTCGGCGGACTTCCTGAATAGTCTCGTATTTTGGTGAAGGCGCTCGACTCGTTTTTCAACCTCGAGACGTGGATGACTCACTAAAATTAGTGTCTAGAGATTTCTGGTAAACAACTGGTAGCTAAGCTCAGGTATATTTTGACCTACAAATTACGAGAATCAATAAAAAAGAATTAGTCATAAAATATTTACAGTTCTATATGCCATAACATTTAAAATCGTAACAATATGTTTTCTTTAATATTTGGTTCATGAGCAGTAGGCAAAGCTGCAGCGAACATCTCTTCGGTAAAAACAGTACGATTCAATGGGAAAATTCCTGTTTTTTGGAAACCATTAATGGCATTTAATGGAGTAGATGCTCATAGATAAACTTTTTCAAATAGGCGAGGCACCTCTGAGATAGTTACACATCGCCCTGGATGATGTCTCAGTCACACTTATATTTCTTGCGTATAAAATGTACTTAACGGATACATTAAGTAAACATTCAAGGGCTGCATCTTATGGCTCATATGAGGAGACAGGCAAATTATTGTCATTTTATTTTTACGTGCTTTATTAATAATAGCAATATTTTGTGTATGAGTTTTATGACCAACCAAGATTAAGAGAGATGGGTTTTTTTTTATTATTGAGTGTGATGAAGCAAATTTTCAAACCAGTGTTCAAACAAGTTAAACTGCATCCAACCAGATTTATCAGCAACGACTAAGGTTCCTGGCGGTGCACCCTCTGAGAACTGCCGCTTTATACGAAATCTAGGAATTATGACCATAGGAAGAACAAATATTCCACTGGCACTCATGCAGACTACAGCAGTAGAAAGCTACCCACGTTCTGCAGTTGTTGGGGTGCCCACCTGTTTTCTACCCTTGACAGCAATCACTTTTGATGGATGACCTTGAACTGTTGTAATCCTGGTTTCGTCAACGTTAAAAATACAGGAGGGCGAAAAGTTCATTTTTTCTTGGTGAGGCTCCAAAATGTCAAAAATGATGAAACCTTTTCCTTGTTAAAACTTCGAGCACGTGCAGCTGATGTTGTTTCAGGCAAACGAAGCAAAAGTTCATTCCGTTTCAAAAAAGCGCGAAGTTATTCCCACCCCGCCAATTAGGTATTTTTGTTGAAATGATGTTTGATGTTGTTTTTCTCTGCCATCTGATATGCCAAGCTACGAATGGAACGAGTTGTAAGACTGGATATCTTAGTTTCTATATTCTTTGCATATGTTACCAATTGCTGCTCCAACTCTAGAGGAAATGTAGGTAGTCGGCTCCCAAGTAATTTAGAAATGACCTGTTGCGGATTTATTTCTTCCTTTGAACCGTCTTTCCAGTGTTGATTTTGGAACTCCATATTTTTTGGATGCTTTTAGAAATCCACAAGTTCCTTTTTCCAATGCTTCCAGAGCGCTGGCCATAGATTTTTCAGACCATTTTTGACGATCAGTCTTTCGTTGATAATGTCTAGGCATCTGAAACAAAAACAATTCTTCTAAGTTTATTCTTATATTACCTTAAACAAGCTTGAATATTTTTTACTTTTAAAAGTCTTTTTTTTAATTATGCTTTTGACGTAACTATAGAATTTTCACATAAGGGGTAGAACGGGATATCCCATTTTACCCCACACGGTTATTTCCCGTTTTACCTCACATTCTGTTTAAAAAAAGCTTACTTTGTATGCTCAATATGAGTTTGTTCACTCAAAAAACTTATTCATATTATGCGCAGGACACTACACATCATCTGAGTTATGAGAAAAAGATTCCAAAAACTTGTTTAAAACAAAACGTACAGCTCAAAACGTGGGACCCGAAAATTACATCAGGCACCTGTCAAAACAGATATTTTGGTCTGAGCACGAGGTCGGGTGCTTGTCGGGAACTACAAGCCAAGGCGCTTTAGAAGAACGTTTTAAGTATGTATTTTTCACCGCGGCTGACGTCATTGGTAGGCTGCTAGAGGCACTATCCCGTTTTACCCAAGTATCCCATTTTACCACACCACGTGTTTTATTTTTCTCGAAAATCACAAAAATGTGTTGTTTGTCGTGCTGAATTTCTGCCTGAGTTGGATAAGTGGTTCTTGACGTCGATGGAAGTGGATTATTAACTTTATCTAGTTTTAGATTTTGAGGAATTAGTGAATTTTGGATTTATCATGTTAATGGACGTGCATCGTCAACAGATTCAGTTAATTCTATATTTGTAGGTACTAAAGACTTATTAAAATTCACAAAAATATCTAATAAAATGGGTGCTCCTATATTTTCAGGCTTCATTTTTGAATTTTCAACAGCTTGTTCGGCAAAAATCCTGCTGCTATATGGAAGTTGTTTTTATATCCAATAATTATTAAGACAGCTGCTACTTTGCAGGCGATGTAAACATTTAAACGACTCATTAAACAATAATTAAACTAAATATTCAAGGTATAAACTTTTGCAAAAACTAGCAAAGTCAAAACAACTAGAAAATTGAAAAACATTAACTTTCCAAATGCAGCGGCTTCACGTTTAAAATCTATAGCTTTTTTGCGGCCTATTATGGCAAAATCATCCGCATATGCGCATATTTGAGTGGATCTTGTATTATACAGCCGTTCATATCTAGTTTTCTTAGAATAGCTTCCAAAGTTTTATTAAAATGTGTTGTTGATAAGGCATCACTTTGTATAACTCCATTTTTAATATCAAATACCTCTGTTATATCTTTATCTATTCTTACCATGACTTTGGAAGCATGGCAGCCACAGCTCCGCCATATAAAATTAAAGAAAAAACTATTTTACCAAAACTATTCTAAAACACACTAAACTTTCACCTAAATTTAGTTGATAAATGGAAGGACAAACGTGACATCCTTTATATCTCTAATAAATTTAGAAATGAAAGGACGGAATTTATTGGTAGAAGGAATAGACCCAGGAAAAAACCTACTGCAATTTTTAATTATAATAAGCATATGGGAGGTATCGATCAGCAAGACCAACTAAACTCTTACTATCCCTGTGAAAGAAAATCATTAAGGTGATACAAGAAGTTGGGCATACATTACATATAATTTATGCTAATGAATTCGTACTTGCCACATAAACAATTTGTTTTACGTCTGATGACGCCTTATGTCTACTGACTGTCAGTTTTGGAAAAGTATTAAACATTGGGATGAATAAAAAGCTGAGGCCGACATTTAAAACAGTCCACATTATTGCCAAAGTTTTGGCCAAGGAAAAACAAGGAAAAACAGTCAGAAAGCGATGTAGATTATGCTTTGGCAAGAAAATCCGTAAAATGACAGTTAACACTGCCAACAATGTACAGAAGAGCCCGGATTATGCGTTGAATGTTTTAACGATTACCATCAATAGTGCAACATTTTGTGTTATACATATAAACAAATTATGTAGTAATGTTATGAATTTGAAGTTGTTTTTATTGTTCATCTCGTTTTAAGTTTTTTTATTACTTTTTGTTTTGTTTTTAATTGTTTTTACTGAGTTTTATTAAAATTGCCTTCAATTAACTTTTGAAGTAGTAAAAATATATTGACACGCATGCGTGTCAGTCAGCGCCTGTCAAAAAAATTATACCTAGGTGTACCCGTCACGCATGCGTGACATTGATAAAAAAAACAACTAAACTCTCTATATATGGGTTTCAGTTTAGTACTAAAGCAATTGTAAAGCCCAAACAATTAAAAATTTTAGAAAAAAAATGCCGCACCCGGCATCTCCGTATCATAGAAGTCAGCAGCGAAAGTGTTAAACTCCTATCGACAAATATTATTCTGAGCTATCAAATTTTATGTTTATCGTTCCTTTAAATAAATTATTAAGTCCATAATATCATTAGATTAATTAGAAAATTACGTTCAGGCATATTCGAAAATAAGTTCTCATAAAACAATTTTATACATTATCTACTTAATGCTCTTGACTGGTCGAGACTACTTTGATCTACATGTAGAAAACTTTTCAAATAGGTACCAATTACAGCCAGCAACTATTATCGTAAATATTTTAAGAGTATCTTTTCTAGTACACTATAAATAAAAAATGTTTAAATATTTTACAATATAATTATGCTATTAAATAATAACATATAGATATGTTAAATTTGTTAAATAAATAATACAAAAATATCATTATGTGATATTTTTTTCATATAGTATTCTTAGGTTCTTACCCCTTTATGCTCCTAGTTTATATTATTGCTTGTTATTTCAATCTACAGCCCGAATATTCCTCTCCGACATGTTTGTTGTGCTCTTCCTCATCTTCACCTAGGTAAGAAACTTTATCTTAGACTTATCTCTTGCTATTTTGAAGACACGGGTCTACTCCATTCTGCTTATGTGGTTATTCCATTCTTCTTTTCTATTTTGTGCTCATTCATTTATACATTGTACGTAACAGTTTCTTATGTCTGCTGAGGCATATGTCATTATTGGTCTTACACTGGCTTTATAAATTCTTGACTTTATCTCAGTGTAAATGTGTCTGTTTCGTCATATAGTGTTATTAAGGCATCCTGCCAGTCTATTTGCTTTTTGTACTTGATCTCTCACTTATTTGTCCAGGTCTCCATATCTAGACAGTAACCATGGGTAACACACTAAATTTTTGGGCAGCATTACTAGCGCAGCTTATTGTATTAACTCAGTGTGTCAACACTTTTGTGTCATATAACACAGCAAGCCATTGACACTACTTGAAAGTTTTAAACCTGCGTATGTCGTCAATAGAGAATTATTGCAAACACAGATTTTATTCTTTTATTTTGACAAATGACAATAAAGATTTTTGTATATATAAAAATAATCTATAAACTATAATTTGTATTTGTTACCTATTATAGCACTTTCTGAAAAACAAGAAGGAATACTTGTGAACGGCGAAGTCATCAATAATTTGCGATATGCGGACGATACAGTACTCCTAGCTTCTAGTCAAGAAGATCTGCAAACACTACTTGATAGTGTCGTTGAGAGTTGTAGGGAGGCAGGTCTGGATCTTAACATAAGGAAAACCAAAATACTTGTAATAAGTAAACAACAGAATATAAAACCGTCTATATATGTAAATAATACCAAACTTGAGCAAGTTGATAAAATCGTCTACCTTGGACAGCAATTAAATTGTAATGCAGAAAATCACGGCGAAATTAGGTCCAGAATAGAGCAGGCTAGAGCTGCTTTTAGAAGGATGTCCAAGGTGTTATGTAACAGAGACCTAAAATTGGCATTAAGGATCCGCCTACTTCGCTGCTACGTGTTCTCGGTCTTACTTTATGCTGTCGATTCCTGGACTGTGAATAAAATCGATCTAAATCGCCTTGAGGCTTTCGAAATGTGGTGCTATAGAAGAATTTTAAAAGTTTCCTGGGTGGAGAAGATTCGTAACTCCACATTACTAGAACGTCTCAGCAAGACTACTGAGATCATAAAAAGCATCAAGCAGAGAAAGCTGGAATATTTCGGACATGTAATGAGAAGCCCCAAATATAGATTGCTACAAAATATCATGCAAGGAAAAATAGCAGGCAAACGCAGTCCAGTACGAAGAAGAACCTCATGGTTGAAGAACTTGCGAGATTGGTATGGTGTAGATACAAGCATGCTATTTAGGGTGGCAGTGAATACAATTAAAATAGCTATGATGGTAACCAACGTTCTGAAAGGACATGGAACATGAAGAAGAAGAACCTATTATAGGATCCTATAATAAAAATTAGAATAAGATAATTGAAAAAAGTAAAACGTTGAAGTCTCGCACAGCTATTAAGTAAACGCAAAACAGATGTTACAGCTTCTTCATCTGTTACAATATCTGCCCGTATTTCGATGGTTTAGCAAAATATTGTCGTTTTTTAAGGATATAATCAGTTATTTAGATTATTTTTTATGGGCCACTCACTTGAATTGATCCCAAATTAATGTTTTGACCCAAATCAATTTTAAAAAGAACATTTTTATTGAAGCTCGAGATATTACAAAAGTTTGTAAAAAGAAATTTAAATATAAGTAATTTCTTAATAATTTTTTGAAGTGTAAGTATAAGAAGAATTAAGTGTTTAATAATCAGATCAGACATAGAATATATTTGTAACTCATTTATTAAGTTTATTATATTTGACATTTTCATTACAGATGTGTAAGGTGTATCTAATTTCAATAAATTTTTATGTACAAATATCATGTTCAGATATTGTAGAATAAAGTCCTTACGCATTCCATTTAACAGTAATCCAACATAAACGATTAACAATATAAATAGGTTAAGAGGGAAAGAGAGGCCTGGAAGGAAAATACTATCGTGGCTCAGAAACATCCGACAATGGACAGGGCTAAATTTTGAACAGCTAATAAGAACAGCTGAAGATAGAGAAGAGTTTAAAATTGTAGTAGCCAACCTCCAACCTCCATTAAGGAGAGGGCACTTTAAGAAGAACAAGAATGTCTTATAGATTAGAATTTATAAACGAAAAGCTTTTATTCAAAAGTATTACACTAAAATATCAACAGCACCCTCATCTGCTAGTATTTCTATTAACTACAATGCTATTAACTACAATGTTAGGTAAAACTGAAAAACCTGTTGGTAATTAGTCTTTGAACAAAAGGTAACTTGCATCTCATTCCACATGTTAAAATGGTAAATCTCTTTAAAATATTAAAAGCTCTGTTATTCACAATTATTCTTGACGCAATTTGTGATAGGTTATACAAAACTTAGAACTGCTGTCTAAAGATTCTACAGTGGTAGTTAAGAACTGGATATCCACTATTTCCTAATAATCCATTGTCCATAAATACTCTATTTTATATACCCATAATATGTAAAAGTATTTAACAACTCCTAAAATAGCTAACAGAGAATTAATCTTTTCACAAATAAAACCTTTTTGAGAACAAAGCGATAATAGATCAGACAGGTTGAAATGTTTAGGTAAGATTCGAAAACTATAACGCGCACCATTTGTGTTCTGCCTCTTTTTGTTGTATCTTGTATCAAATCGCACTATTGCAGTGAATTGCATTGCTCGGAAACACTCGGGGTGTTACGACTGTGTTACTGTATCATGACACTTTATTGTCGTGGTGTCAATACACATGATGCATCGTAAAGTATCAGCTTAAAAGTGTCATACCACACAGTGTTACAAATGACTAGTGGACAGTGTAATTCCCAGGTATTTCCATTACTTGTTAAATACTGATGCCATCAATTTCTTTTACCTGATTGGTTCTTTGCTGACTACTATGGTTTTAGTTTTCTGAGATGAGATTGCCATATTAATTTCTTTTGCACTTATGTTAAATCTGTGGACCAGTCTTTGCAGACTATCTTCATCTTGGGCTATCAATATTGCGTCTTCTGCGTAACAGAGTATTTTTATTTCTTTGTTTCCCATTCTGTATCCTCTTCCTTTTTAATTCATTTGATAATTTCATGCATGATTAAATTGTAAAGTATGGTGCTCAATGAATCCCCTTGTCTTATTCCGCTGTCTATTTCTATAGGTTCTGTAAGTTGTCCATCTATTCTGGCGTCCCTTTTGTTGTTTTGGTAGATGTTTTCGATAGTTTTTATAATATTTAGGGGAACTTATCTATTATACAGAAGATGAATTAAATCTTTAAGTCTTACTCTGTCAAACGCTTTGTTTAGGTCAATTAGACACAGAAATACTGGTTTATTATACTCTAGTGATTTCTCAGTAATTTGATTTATAGCGAATATTGCATCTGTACAAGATATTTCATTATAAACTCATAGTGTCGTTTGTTCTTCCTCTGCACAGAGCATTTTTAGGTAGCCAATCCACGTATCCTTTTCTATATGTTTTGGATCTATTAGTTCCTTTACCTCCATTCCTTTACCTCCATAATAATTAAGGAATTTGACATCAGCCTTCATATTTAAATAAAGGTTTGCAAATTTACACATTAATAAAACTACAAGGTATCGATTTTGCAAATATCTTTACTAACATCTAGAAACTTAGACGTACAAACATAGTTGGTACTCAAAATATTTACATAAATTTAAAAGATAATAATTAGTATTTGATTGCTTATTGTCTTAAACATTTAGGATATATAGAGAAAGATAGATAAACAATAATATTTATTACTTATTTTTTTCTGGCAGAATCTTACGAATTTGTACAAGATAAATTCAAAATTTCTCAAATATTTTTAAGGAATAGGGACTACATATTTCTTTACCAAGTGATGTTTTGATACACAGATAGCTTCTCATATTGTTTGTAGCATTATAAATGAATAAGAAGACAAGAAGCAAAATCTGAATGTGCTTATCGTTTTTCTGACTTTATCTGGCACCAAAAACAGATAAATTATCGTCAAAGGACACAAATCTTGAAAAATCTTCGTCCATTTGGAGGAATTCTGGGTTTTCTTACAGGTGATATAGTTTCTGTCTCGTTAAAAAATTTGCACATTATAAAACAATTTTTATACAATTTTTGGAAATTCACCAACTTCTATTCATCATATGAATAGCAGAGAGAACTGAAATTTTTTTCTTTTCTATAATTTCTCTTAAAAGCAGAAATTATTCCTTGATCCATCGGTTAAATAAGTGAAGATGTATTGCCAGGCAAGTAATGGATTGTTACGTTATTCAACTTTACGTCAAGTTTATGGGCAAAACAGTTATCAACCATCAACAAAACGTTTTTATTTTTTTCTGCCATTTAACTTGCTCTAGACAATCGAATATCCCCATATAACACTAAATTAAAATTATATTGAATGAACACTATATTGAAACTTCTTCTTCTTGGGCCAAACAGTTAGTATAGGAAAGACAATACAACACAGGATAAAACTTTTCTCGCTTGGGGGTAGCAACCAAGCTGAACACATACAAGAAATGCTACGAACAGATGATAGTCAGAGAACCCAGGCCTAAAATACCTCAAATTTCTATTCCTTAAACCGGAATATTCTAATAAGTGGGTTCAACTTAAAAAAAAATAATTTTGTTGTGGATTTTCTGATCTAGTATCTATTATAATATGATAAATAGCATTTGGCGTAAAAACTAGCTTTATAGAGAGAAATATTTATTTTTTATTATTTAGTACATTTATATGTTATTTTTTCCAAAATGGAACAAATAACATATTTAACACAACATTTTTAATTCAACAACCACAAAAAAATTGTGGAATTACAAATTTTAGACTATGTTTTAATAAATGCGAGCTAAATCACAAAGAAAATCCATTACAATCCAAAAAAGTATAAAAAAAATCAAACAAAAATGGCATTATATATAAAATTTCCAAATTAGCGTTAACAAAAGTAAATTAACCGAACCTATAAAGTGTTCTTACAAAGAATGAATATTTGTCAAAAAGTTGTGACTTAAAAATTCTAAAGTGGGCTGTAAAGTAGTTTTTTTTGTGTCTAGTTTTGGCTTTCAGCTGCTTCTCTCCATCCAGGCTGTTGCCAAATATATCCAGTCGTGGTCATGGTACAGAAAGCGTTGTAATATTTGCCGGGGGCTCGACAATAAGACCATTCCGGGCACTTGCAGCGAAATTGGCTTCGGAATTCCTCTTTACATATCTCGTTCCACCAACATATTCTCTAAAACATAAAATTTATCATTTAGAAAAAGATCGCTATGTACAAGTCCTTTAAAAAAAAATGAAATTTTCGCAATTTTAATTTGCGAATTCTATTTGAATACAGTTCATTCACATTACATATTCCCAACCGTAAACAATTGTACGTGAAAACCAAATAGGGTCGTACTGAGGTGTGTCATATGATTTTTAAAAATATTTACTTCTTGAAACTAAGAATGTAAGAATTTCTTCAAGTTTAACTTTGAGTGAATTTCTTTAAGTTTAACTGCGAGTGAAATTTTATCTTCCACTGCAGAAAAACAGGCTAAAATAAAATATTTATTAACTAAGGTACAAAAAAAAGTATTTTGACTAAAACATCATAATTTTTCAAAACATAAAAACATAGCATTTAAATTATTCGGATTCTGAGGAGCTACATGTGATGTTTTCTTCGTCTGTATTATTTTTGGTTCCGTATTGGTCTCTAAGATACGCGGATGACACAATGGTACTGACAGTTATGACGCCCTCCCGGAGTTAATGAATAGAATCACAGAAGTGAGTTAGAGATATGGACTTTTACTAAACATTAAGAAAATAAAATGTATGATGATCACTAAGAAGTAACAGTAAATTCAAAGAATCAGTGTAAAGAGTCAACCAATAGAAAGACTAAAAACATACAGGTACCTTGGTATGAACGTCAATGAAAATTGGGACTATTCTCTAGAAATAAAATGTAGGATAGAGAAAGCAAGATCTGCATTTCAAAAAATGGCTGAGCAATTCAAATGCCATGATTTATCAGTACCCATAAAATCCTGAAGATATTCTATACCGTCCACGTCACTAACAAGGACGTTTTATTTAAAATCTAAAAAGGAAAAAAGTTGTTAACAACAATAAAAACAGCCAAAATCAAATATCTAGGTCACTATTAGGTCACTAGGTCACTAGGATATATTTGGTTGCTAATCACTTTTTCTTAAGTGTGTTGAGGTGACGTCCATGTATACAGTCGCCTTGGGGGTAATTTAAAGAATGTATTAGTTATTATGAAATCTTCACTTTGACAAAACTAAACTTATTGGTCACCCCTTTTATTTCTATTACCTTAGCCATATTCACCGACATTTTCTCCAATTTTACCCTGACCTACCTTGGCGTTCAGATCGCCCGATACTATGTTAATATGTTGTCTCTTTGTTGTTCTCATCACCTCGTTTAAGGTATTATCACACATATAAACATCACACGCTCTGAGAATAGAGTAAAGTTTACTACAGCATCTTTCCATTTTTTTGAGATGATGACTCCAACTCCGTATCGATGGGTTGTGGTGTCACTTCCATGATTATTTGTGGGACATTTTTCATTTCCTGGTCATTGTGTATCACTCATGCCTAATATGTCTATAACCAACACGGCTTTATCTAATTTTCCCGAAGAGAATAAGCTCCTTACATTCCATGTAGCAATTTTTATGGTTGTCTTTTTCTTATTACAAGAGTTTCGCAGGTTTATGACTAAGGTATAAAGACTATTGAGAAGACCTTCAAAATCTAATGAACAAAATAAAACAGAATTGTGATCAATATGGATTAAAACTCAACGTTAAGAAAACTAAATATATGATAGCTAGCAAACAAAATTATATACAGAATGACGGTATAAAAGTCGGAGATGCCACACTGGACAGAGTAGAGAAACTCGTGTATCTCGGCAGTAATATCAATGAGAGCTGGGATACAACCGCAGAAATTAAAAGCCGAATAGAAGAAGCCCGAGCTGCCTTTGTAAAAATGAGAAACGTACTTTGCAGTGACGATCTTATCATTGACCTTAGGGTTCGAATGACATCTTGCTACATCTTTCCTGTCCTGCTGTATGGAGTGGAAGCGTGGACTCTAACTGAGGCTATCCTTAAACGCTTGAAAGCCTTTGAGATGTGGGTATACAGACGACTACTGAAAATAAGCTGGGTCGACAGACTTAGAAATGAGGAGGTCCTTAGACGGCTGAACTAAACAACACAACTGGTCAATATAATAAAGAAACGCAACCTGGAATACTTCGGTCACATTATGAGACACCCTGAAAAATATGATCTTTTACATATGATCATTCAGGGAAAAATCCAATGTAATCGTGGTCCTGGTAGAAGAAGAACATCATGGCTGAAAAATCTAAGGCAATATTATGGAAAATCAACTACATCGTTATTTAGGGCTGCTGTCAATGAAGTCACGATAGCGAATATGGTAGCCAACATGATATCCAATTATCGATAACGGTCATGGAACTAGAAGAAGAAGAAGAATTAAAAATATAACTACAATGTAAAAAATCATCGAAATCCAATTATGGGTTCAGAAGAGATATAGTTTAAAAATCATGGTTCATTTGAGGTGTTCATGAAAACCTTAATCGACTATACTATACTAGAAGGCTACAATAAAATATATAAAACACCTGAACTGCAAAGGAACCGGAATTGTCCACACAACACAGTATGGTCACTGCAAAACTGGAGGATAAAAAAATGGAGGAGGTGAAAAGAAAAGAGTACAAGAAAGTGAAGGTAAATTCAAACTAAAAAGTGTACGAGAACTTCACAAGAAGGAAATTAACATAAGATTGAGACAAATAGAGGGCCAAAAAGAAATATGGACAATGAAAATAAGATGGAATACCTACAATGAAGTGTCAAAAAAATAGCAACTAAAGTGTATGGAATCAAAAACAGTATAAAGGTACCGAATACATTAATAAAAATTATAGAGAATACTTAAAAAGAGGTAAAATAAGGAATACAAACAACAGAGGAAAGATTGAATGAATTTAATTGAAAAGAGGTATTGAACAAGGAGTTAGTCTTATCCCTTTGCTATTCATAACACTAATGAACGAATTGAAGGCACTTGAGAGACAACCAAATGGAATAAAAATCAACGGGGAACTACTTAATGTGATTAGATATGCAGACGATACAGTAATTCTATCAGATAATATTGAAGGTCTTAAAATTCTGCTTGATCGTATTTACGACGTAGGAGAGAAAATGGGCATTAAAATAAACTCAAACAAAACCAAATATTTAGTGTTTAGTCGTGACTCACATCCCGATACAAAGCTTCAATTAACCGGAGTCCAAGTTGAGAAAGTTAACAAAATGACATATTTGGGAACTGTGATAACGGACCAACTAGATCCCGACATAGAAATAAAACGTAGAATAGCAATGACTAAAACTACTTTTATGAAAATAAAGTAATTTCTTTGCAATAACCACCCTAAACCAGTTTAGAACTAAGGCAAAGAATGGTTAAGTGTTATGTTTGGTCTGTACTTTTGTATAGTGCAGAAGTGTGGACGCCAAAAGTATCGATCATGAACAAAATTGAAGCATTGGAAATGTGGGTTTATAGACGAATGCTGAAGATACCTTGGACATTAAAAAAAACTAATGAAGAAGTACTAAGGAGCTTCAACAAAGACAGGGAACTGCTAAAGACTGTTAAACATCGAAAAATGTCTTATCTGGGACATACAGTAAGGGGAAGTCGATATAAAATTTTACAACTGATCCTTAAAGGCAAAATAGAGGGCCGTAGAGGTGTAGGAAGAAAACAAGTTTCTTGGTTAAAAAACATTCGTGAATGGACTCAGATACCAAATGCAGGACAATTATTTCATATTGCAGAAGATCAAGAAGCCTTCGGAATGGTGATCGTCAACGTCGGATAGTTCTGATATAGGATGAAATGGGATACCATAGATTACAACCGGTAACAATAGAGTCCTTAACGTATCCTTAACATAGTACTAATAACAAACTCCAAAAATAAACTGCAGAATCTAATGGACATATTGGTGGAACTAATAGAAGAACTTAAAATGAAAATAAACAATGAAAAAGTAAGAAAAGTTAAGAAAATTATAATCAGAGACAAAGAAGATAAAGAAGATAATGAAATAAGGATAAATTGTAAAAATTCAGAATTGGAAATAGTTACAACTTGCAAATATCTGAGAAGAATAATTACTGACGACAGAAAAATAAATTTGGAAATAACAAATAGGGCAAAAAAATTAAACAAGTTATATTATGCGTAAGACTATACTTACACGAGAGACCAGAATAAAAATATATTACACAAAAGTGACACCGACTGTACCCTATGCAAATGAACACTGGATAATTGTGGAAAAATATAAAAGCAGGATAAATGTAATTGAGATGAGACGCCTAAGAAGGATAGACTAAGCAATGAGGCTATCAGAAGAATGGCCAACCAAGAACCAGTAATGAATAAAATAGCAAAAAGACAAATGAACTGGTTTGGGGTTCTGATGAGAATACAAGATACAACCCGACAGAATTACAAGAAAAGTAGTAATAGCAAGTAGTAGAGGCGGGAAAATTTAATCAAAAATCATACTCGAGGAATTGTTAATAATGGCAACATAAATGAATTAAAGAGATGGATGAAAATTAAAATATCTTGCCAAAATCCGACACCCTAATGAGGTAAAACGAAGGGGTGAAAGAATAAACAACGTAAAATGCAAACCAGTTGCTTTCATTTTCCTATGTTTTCTCATAAAAAACCTATCCTCTTTAGCAATCAGCTTTTGATTCCTCAAAAGTGGTCATTATTGGAAGGTTTTACTGTATAAATATATATATGAGACATGAAAGATAAATTACAAACCTGTTTGTATAAAACTTATCATTTTTTATATTTGTACATAGAAAACATTAGTGATATGATTAGCTATTTATAATATATTTACAAAACAAATGAATAGTTATCTACTAACTAGCAGGTAATGCTCTGTTTATCTTTAAACAAACACATTTTACTAAACTATTCCAACTTACAGGTACATACACACATATACTCACTCACCTCAGTCAAGTATCCTTTAATGGAACTATCTGTACTCCTTTTATTTATTACCCTATTATCTACGTAGCTAGCTGCGAAGATCAGTACACATAGCTAAAAATATCATTTTGTTTAATTAAAGCTTTCCGAGATTAGTAAGGGACTCACCTGTAGCAATAGTTTTAACATCTTCCAGGGAGAACGGGAAAATTGGCAGTGGCTAGTAAACCGCCCCCGTTAAAATTTCTTTTAATGATTACAGGTGTGTTAAAAATATAAAAAATGAAAGAAAAATCGAAAGAATTTGATTAAAATTGTCAATAAATATGTCGAAGTCAAATATAAATACAGAAAAAAGAGTGAACTTTATTTTACTGAAAAACATAAATAAATCTCGGAACATAATTAAAGTTATTAAATAAATTCTTACCATTCCTAGCTAAATAGAACAAGAATATATAAAGAAGTTTAATATAGTGTCTGAATCTAAGTTGAATAGAACATAGAATTCAACAGTAATATTTAAAAATAGAATAGAAGAGAAAATAGATGAAAATAGTAAAAACTGAGTGTGAAGAGATGAATCTTGACATATTGAAACACGAAAACACTCGAAGGAAGATCACATTAGCTATGTGGAACCATAGAACCATACAAGAAGGAATACTGAGAAAGATTCACGACAGACGTTCAAAATGAACACAAAAGAAAAGAGACGCACAGGGTGCAAATACAAAATAATTAAAAATCAAGTTCTATAATATGGAGGACAAATGTCCATTGACAATTGACTCAGTAATTTGCATTTTATTCAGTATTTTTCTGTATTAAATCACATTATTAATAACCGCGAATAATCTGTGCTTGTATATCTTAATTGACGTTGTTCCCATTATTAATTATTAAACCCATGTAAGAAAAGCTGAAACATTATTAGGTATATCAATAAATTCTGCATCAACATAGGAATCTATCTCTACTCTATGACTAGGTTTCTCTATTTCTACTTCTAAAAGTCTCAAAATATAATAGTCTGTAAATTTTAAATATTTCAAAACATTTTTTAAATTTTTCCAATGATCTTCAGTGTAATTATTTTGAAATTGACTAAAATATGACAAAAAACTCAAAATTGACCTATAATAGACCTATTATAGACCCGAGATTCAGTTATATAAGACAACCGGTTAATTCTCTATTCGCTATGTGCAAGTTCGTAAGACCGTCACCTAGTGTCATAGATCAGCGAAATTATTAGCACTTTTAATATAATACTCGTTTGTAAACTGCAAATGAACTGACCTAAACTTGTTTATTTAATATAATATTTATTGGAATTTATATCAATATTTAACTTCAAAAAATTTTTAATGTATTTTAATTTTAAAAATGGATAAATACGTTTACGTTTACATTTTATCATTTAAACATTAAAGATAGAGGTTATAAAAGGTAAACATTTCGGAAAAGTGGCACCTACATTCATAGATTAGCAAAGTTTTTACAAAACTACAAATAAAACGACTTAACTTGTTTATATTGTAGCATTTTCAATTTCATTGATTCTTTGAAGTATATTGAAGTCCCCTCGTATACGAAATATTAAAATCACCTTATATATTTTTGATAGATCTAAAAATATTTCGTACGTATTTAAACCCAAATATCTTTTCATTTCTTTCTTAGGTCGGCCAAGTTGAAATAAACCATTTTAGAGTTGTTTATTTATTTTAACTTCCTCGGCAAATTCTTGTTTTATTAAAAGCCGCAATTTTAATGCGTCGCAAAAGGATATGTACGTCGTTTCGTGGTGTCTTGTTATGTCAGCGTTTGTATATATGCGTTCAATTTTAATAGAATTTCTTCACTCTCGTTGGAGCAGCTTTCAAGAGTGGTTCAGCGTTATGTCCAAATTCACGTCGAATTTGTAAAGTGTTCTGTTTTCGTCTTTTGTTATGAAGAATATGTAGCAGTTTGTTATTGGTTTTGTGGCAGTAAATGCTTCAATTATTAATGTTTTGAGTGAGGATTGGAGGACATCCTCGTTTTGTTTTTTTTTTGTTCCTGTTTTTATCCAAGGCTTTTGGCAGTTTTGGAGATGGAGGTTTTCGTCATGCAGAGAGAGTGGAGCCCTCAGTTCCAGGTTCCAGTTATGGTTTCAGAAACTTAAGTGTGATCATGTGAATTAAGGTAACATTTTGTTCAAATTTTAAACTAAAGACAGACAATTTTTTTTATGAAATAATAATTGCTTTCGTTACATTTAAAATTGTAAATTTTAGGTTTTGAGTAAAGCTGTCAATTTGTGTTTAGTTTTTTTTTGAAATTTAATGTTAATTTATCACAGCTCGTTTTAGTATTTTTGATGTTAATTTGTTTTGTTTTTTTTTTTAAAGGTTAACCTCCATGCAATTTTGTAAGTTTTGTAGCAATGGAGTTTGTTAATGGATGACACATGTAAGTTTTTGAATTTTGTATTTCTCCATGTAACTGTTTGTGGTGGTACATAAATAAATGTTAAATTTTGTTGTCTTAACATTTTATTTTTTTTTGAGCTAACCCTTTATTGAGTTTATTTGAAAAAGATATGTTTTTTTTATGTTTTGATTTTATTTTCTATTTATTTCCCTAGTTACAACTAGTGGTTGTAATAGGCATAATTAGGCACCTCAAGTGGCGCCCTATATTAAATTCCTTGAGGTGTTTCTTGTTTATTTTTATTTTGTTTATCCCAAGAGCCCTTTATCTCATTTTTTTGTAGTTGCCCCATTCCAATGCCCTTATTTTTTACTTATCCACGACCCCAGCTCTCCTACGAAACCCTGAGTGCCGTTCGCACAAGTAGCGATTATTTTGCTTGCCTTATCTCCACGCCCAATAGTTTATTCCCCCAATTTTCTATCTCCCGTATTAATGTCCCCTGTGGTAGGCAAAATAATATTTTGGTTACAATATCACACAATAATAATCACACATTATTGTAATCTATATTTCAAAAATGCACTTTTCTCATTGCATTAATGTTTGCTAAAAATTTGGGGTTGTAACGAGTTGTAAAGCTAGTCAAGAAGAGGAATTTGAAAACGAGTAGAATTTAAATTGACTATTAATCCCCTCTGTGGCTCAGTGCTAAGAGCGCCTACCTTTGAACCTAAAGGTCGTGAGTTCTAATCTCCCATGGGTGGAGAAATTTTCGTTTATTAAAAATTATTGAATGAAAATAATTTCTACCCTTGTGCGATCGGTACTCACCGGAGGGACCGAAGACGTTCGCATACAATTAGCGTCTCTTAGCAAAGTCAATGACGTCGACTTTGCTAAGTATCAAGACAATTACTCTACACACACACACACACACACACACACACACACACACACACACACACACACACACACTACACTAGGTACCTGACTGTAAAAATTCACTGTACCATGCCAATGACCATTAGTTGTCGACTAACGATGGGTAACACACTCAATTTTTGGGTGTTGATACAGCAACACTGACGCAGTTTATTGTACCAACTCAGTGTGTCAACACAATTGTGTCATATAACACAGTAAGTCATTGACACTATCTGTCGACACATTAAACCCAGTAAAAAAATTGACTATTCTTTATCCTATTTTTACAATTCATAATACAACATGTGTGAAATCCCTTTTCTTCAACGCCAGTACTTACGAAATGTGCTAATAAGGTTTCGTTGCTTCACGGGCACGATCGTTTCTCGTATCCCCTCCAAGTTACCCCCTCAAGACGGGTAATATCGACAAAGGATGGGAAATATCGATCACAGTCAAGTTTAATGGTTAAGTTTACTTAGGTTTAAGTATAAAATACATATTTCTTTAATTAAATTTACAGTTTGCTTTTCTTTTAATATCAATACTGTGAAATGGAAATAGTGATTGTTTTTATTTTAAATATATTTCACATACACCAGATACGGGATATTTAGCATAATGATCCATATTCCTATGCACCAGCACTTCTGGTAGATGTTTACATCTTAATTTAATAATACACAAGTTATATACAAACGAAACATCAAGATTTGTTTGCTAGATCTTGCTGATTTTATTCTGCTGGTTACTGTGAAGTAGACACAACCAACTCGGTTATTGATTCCACAAAAAGTCGAGTCTTCTGCCCTCTTTAGTCGTAGTGGAAAAGCGTGATATTTCATAATTAACAAATATTTTTAAATGGTAACGAAAAATTTCTTACACCAGTATATACCTTAAATATTCTAATTACTACTGTTTTTCCTATTTATATTGAATGAGTATTTGTAATTTCTAACCAGTGTGGAATAAAATCACTATGTAATAAGTACCATAAATTATTTATTCAACTTATTAAAAAGCTTTATTTGTTGTGAGTTAATTAATACAATGTTACATTATTTCAAAAATGACTTTTACTGTGACAAAGTAACAGCTAAGAGTGGTCTTTGACATCTAAAAACCTAATTAATAAGTTGCCTATAAAGTGCAGCGTAGCTGCCTGTGAGCGGTGGAGTCGGTGAACCTCAGCTAATTTAAGGTTAATATTTTCTCCCCCTTATTAATAAAAAGTCAATGCTTTTGTCTTTGGCTTTTAAAGAGTAATTGGTGTTTCTGATTCCTCTTTGGTTTCTTGTAGGACAGTGGGTCTTTCAGAAAGTTTTTGAGAAAATCAACTATATAGGTTTTAATTAAATCCTGGAATACCAAATATATATTAAAGATAATATTAATTATACTATTAAGAAATATATTTCTTCTCTTACAATATTTAAAAAAGTTTAAATTAAAAGTAAATTTTTTCACAAAAAAAAAAACAACATATACCTACTCAAAAAATGTGGCTTGCACCTGTATTACATAAAACCTTTAACATTTAAAATAATGATATACCTATTGTAAGTAACAAAAACTTAAAAACAGAAAATATCTATTAGAAAAATGATTTGTCCTCTTTTTAAAGAATTTTAGTGTTTCTTTTTAAGATAGCTGAAGTCGTCTAAATGTTCGGTACCATATCCTGCAGTAATACCCATGCTTATATTTTCAACAATACCTGTAATAATTCTGGTAAATTGGTGGTATATAGATTGGACGGTTTTTTTTTTATTTAATAGAATGTTCTAAACCTTTTACCCGTGTTTAGAGCTTTAAATTCTTTTTTTTTACCTCATCAACCCCTAGGGTTATTAGCGGGGTGGTATATCTTTATTTTAGAAAAGTTACATTAGTATGTTATTAAAATTTACATGGTAGTTTTGGAAAATATAAACATTTTATGTTATGTTACAATTTGTTATACAGTTTTTGATCAAATTTATTGTATTATTGATGTCTTCTTTTAGAGTTTGTTCTAAATTGTGTTTTATTTTTGCTGTCGATCTTGCTGTTGAGTACACTGGACAGTCTATCATAATATGTTGCACTGAAAATGGCATTTGACAGGTGTGGCAAATCGGCTGAAGGTCCTTGGAGATGATGTATCCATGTGTAAATTTTGTATGGCCTAGCCGCAGTCTGTTAATAATTACTTGGTTATGTGTTTGAGCTGGGAGCGGTAGTAAAGCAGCAGTAACATCTGGTTTGATAATTTTTAATTTTGTTTCTGTTTGGTTCCATTTTACTTGCCAGGTATTGTTAATATAAGTTTTTATCAATGTTTTTGGTCTGAGATTGGTATGTTTTGCATAATAGGAATTGTCATGTTATTGATAGTTTCTCTTGCTGCTTTATCAGCTGCTTCATTACCCTTTATTCCAACATAGGATGGTACCCATAAAAATTTTATGTTTTAACCACGTGTTTGGGCAATGTATAGCATGTCTTTTTGTTAGTGCCAAATTGGCATCAGCAAAGAATCTGATATGATAAGAAAGTTAATATCATTGCTGGTACATTGGTTCAGTGCGTTGAAGATTGCTTGCAGTTGTCCAGTGTATATGCTACACTCCTTGGCTAGACGGGTGACAGAGGTGCTGTCTTTAAAAATAGCTGCAGCAGCTACACCATTACTGCGTTTAGAGGCATCAGTAAAAATTAGTTTGAAATCAGGGTATCTGGAGATGGTAGACTGGAATTGTTGTGTTATATATGATGCCAGGGAAGATACTGGCATCTCTTTGTAGAAGTGGCTCTCAATTGATGTATATCGAATTCAAATCGATTTATTCGTTCATTGAAAGGTAAGTTTCTAGGGCAATGATTTGAGTACAGATTTGGAGGGTTGCTCATTATTAGGCTTGTTATAAACGGGTTTTCATTTGCACTGAGATATTTAGTACCACAACACATCGAAAAATATTGTCTTCTGAGAGCTAATGGCGGTTCTCCTGCTAGGACTTGAAGGCTGCTAATTCGAAAGAACTTTTAGAAGATTTATTCTCTGTTGGCATGATTTAATAAGTTTATTTATGTGAGATGTCGATTTGAGTTGAGAGTCGCTTGTCATTCCCAAAAATTTGATTTCGTTGATTGTTATAAGAGTATTTCTGTTTAGTTTTAAATTTAAGTGGTTTTGTATTTTCCTTTTGTCAAATATTATTACTTTAGTTTTTTCGGTTAAAAATCTCAAGCCTATATCTAAAGACCACTCTTCTAATTTATTTAGTGTATTTTGTAATATTAATGCAGCTGATTCTAGGTTTTTACTTCTCATATATATTACAATATCATCGGCGTAAAGGTTTATCAACTTAAGACGTTATCAACTTATTATTAAAACGATCTTAACAACCAAAACGATCGAAAATATCTACCAAAACAACACAATACAAGTAAAAGTAGAAGAAGAACTAACAGACCCTTTTAAAGTTGATAATGAGATAAGACAGGGAGATTTCCTGAGTCATCTATTGTTTAACCTGATTATGGATAAAATAATAAAAAAAGGAAGGACTAAAAAAGAATACCAAATAGGAGAAAAATAACTTAAAATAATCAGAGGACGCAATACTGCTCTCAAAGTAAAGATGATTTGAACAGCAAATTTACTAATATTATATGGAAATTGGAGCTGGAAGGTCTGATAATAGAACAAGTGATGGAGTTTATAGATCCGCCTTGCATCTACGTCGTATATCTGTACTTTAAGCTCTGTCTCATAGTATTTTACTTTTACCATCAATTTTTCCAAGTGTTTTCATCATCATCTCTAGCAGATTATTGTAATAAGTTGTTTTTCTCCCATTTGGTATCATTTTTAGTTCTAAATTTTTTTAATCTTTCATCCATAACCAGGTTGAACAATAGAGGACTCAGGGAATCTCATCAGGCCTTATCGCACTGCCAGCTTCAATAGGGTCGGTTTGTTCTTCTTCTACTTTTACTTTTAGTGTGTTGTTTTGGTACATATTTTTGATCGTTTTGATTATTCCTAGAGGTATCTCTCTTATGTACAGTAAGTGGATAACGTCTTTTAATTTTACCTGATTTGTTGTATTCTAATGATTTCTCTTGCACTTGCCTCATTATAAATATAGTGTGGGTGCATGATCTTCCAGACCTAAAACCTTGTTGTTCTTTTGCTAGTGTTATAATTTTATTCAGTTTATTTGTTATCACTGCTATCACAAGATCAAGAACAAGAACACTGTTATCATATCAAGAAATAACAGAGTAGAATGGAACGATTATATAAGCCGAATGACAACAAGTAGAGTAGTAAAGACGGCAAGAGATGGAACTTACTGGAGGCACATTGAAAAACAGACACTCATGTGTACAAAAAAAAAGAAGAAAAAGAAAACAGATAAATGCTTCAAAACATAACATTTCGTCTATCTTTCAAAAATTGATAATTATATATTCGACTAAAATTACCTTTTTCTAATACATTTTTAATAAATTTTTTTTTATAATCTGCCAACTAAAAGTTCCAAAAATCATTAAATATTTGCACTTCTTTTCCTTATAAAGCATTCTGACAATTTCGTCTATTTCTCTCTATGTCAGATACCTACATGCTTGTTTTTTTTTTCTTTTATTTAAATAACCATGGTTTAAGTTTATTTTGCTTTTTCATTTATTTCTAGACTGCCTCTTTTTCAACTGAGTCGTTTTGTTTTTCTGTGATAATGGTAAAATGATTTTCTTGGAAAAAGTTTTTTCGATAACGTACACTATTATTTCGCTTCTTCTGAAAAAAAAAAACTCAAAAAGTGTTAAATAGTTTTCTTTCTGCCAATACTTACTCTTATTTTCAACTGCTAGGGATAAAATTTTAAAATAAAATACATAAGAAGAGTTTAATCTTTGACTAACACCGATGATAATTTTGAAAAAGCATACCTAAATGATAATTTCTTTATTTAAACTTATTTTTGTTTATATTTAAATGTCCAAATTGTCATTATAACATATTTTTTAGATATTTTATAACCAATACGTAACTTTAAATACCTTATTATAGGAATTCGACTTTTAACGGTAGGCAACACACAATTAACTTGTGATATTAATGTTGCCTAGCAGAAGATACCTATTTATTGATTTTTAATAAAATTAGTATTTATTTTATATAATTGATTGTAATAATGCTTTTGTTGTAAAAACTTTTTTATTATTTCCATTGTAAGTTTTATTTACTTTCTTAAAGTCAATTTGAAACAATTTCAGAACAAGATCAGCATAACCGTCACTTAAAAACTTTTTTTAAAAGAGCTCCCTCAAATTGAATAATTTGGGAAGCAGTTTGGAATTCTATAACAGTAAATCGTACAATCATAATTCAATCAAATATTTTGTCAAAAACATATCATTGCATATAGGAACTTATCGCTAAAAAAAAACAAACAATATTAGCAAAACAACAAGTCAATCACTGACAAAGATTATTCTTTTAAAATATTATTAACTCATTAACTTTGATTAGAGTTAGAAAGATTAGCAAATTATAGTGTAAAGGTATTCTCCAAAATAAGGGCAAGATATAAATAACGATAACAAAGTTAATGTTACCAATATCCCTTGTCAACTATAAATATAATAAATTTCATTTAGACGCTGTGGGAAATCAGCAAAATTAATCTTCTGATGCATCTGATTGGCCCCAAAATACTTATCTGACAAAACCATAGTCATAATACGATGCTTTCCTAGACAATAACAAAAGATCAAATCATGATCCAGAAGCTTACTAAAAGTCGTAGAGTAAAGTGTGCAAATCGCGGTCACCTAAGAAGAAAATTTAATATAAAAAAAAGTTAAACTCTGTGAATCAAATTTAAGCCGTCAATTCGTAATTTGGGGTTTTAACTTATTGCAAGATACATTTAATTTCAAAAATATAAAACTTTTGTCTTTGACAGAGACAAAACATAAAAAAGTATCTTTGGCCGGTATTGTCACCATACATGGACAATACCGGAGTGTGAGTAATGCCAGTCAATTTGTTTGTGTTATTATTAAAATAAAAATCAATATCTATTTAGCATTTTTTTGTTATAAAACGATTAACGAATGTGGCTTAATGGGTCATAATTCAAGTAAATCAGTAAGAAAGGTGAAAAAATATTTTTTATTACAAAACAAACAAAAAATAACAAAAATATGTGTTTTAATGTAAAAATAGTTGACAGTCATCGCAGGTCTCTGCAGAATCCCATCCACTGCACTCTGAATAAGCCCATCGTGAGCAAAAGGTAAATATATACCACAATTCATTGTTTTTGCCAAACTCGCTGTAAACCAGCCATCTATCTTCGTATGCATCGTCACTGTTATCACATGATATATCAATATCCGATTCCAAAAAACTAGAATCAAACACCTTTTTCTTGTAATGCCAATTACAAGAAAAAGGTGTTTTATTACAAGAAAAATTATCTTGTAAACCCAAATGCTAATTTTCTCAGTTCTATTGCTGTTACGCCATAAAAAATTAAGCTAAATATTTTTTTTGTGTGGCTATTTTAGCTTCTTGTTCGGCAGAAAATACTGATTTTCTACCTAATGAGACACCTGGAAGATTTTTATTTTTTATTCTTTCTTGCAATGTCGAAAAATGGATGGATTAATCCCTAAGGATTAATAGTATAGGGTATAAATTATAGCATGGGGGTAATACCGGTCAACTGACCGGCATTGCCTCCTGTTGGAATTTTTTTTCTTAGAATTTTTTACTCGTAAACATGTATTAAAATATTGATCTTTAAAAAAGGAATAGGCAGCTAACGTCATTATAATCAATTGTAACCAATTTTAAGATATACAAGTGAGTAAAAATGAATTAAGACCTTATATTACTCAGCATAAAAATAAGATCGAAAACACTGAAAACAGGTTAATAATATTTCTATGACAATGGTTTGCGCCAACTCAACGCTCGTCAGCAATCTGAATACAGAGTAGTGTAGCGACACGTTGGCAGTTATAGGAGGTTGCCAGATTGAATAGATTTCGCACAATCGGGATGACCGCCATTACCCACTGACCGGTATTTGCTCATTTTACCCTACGAAATTTTTTATCTGTAGTCATTTGGCCAAAAAAGGTGCTTTTTCTACCTGGAAAGTTGTCTGGAAGTTTTGAAATTTGGTAATTTTATAGATTTTGATGTGATCTTTCCGAATTTTAACTTTGCTACCTCATACCTCTGCCGCTCGCGCCGCCATATTGTAAAAATGACGCCTAATAACAGTTTTTTTACAATATTTCATTTTATGAGAAACTTTTTACTTTTAGAATCATTTTACGAGAAACATTCACATACAAGATGAAACTAGAAAAAATTTCCTACAATTTATGTATGTACAATTCTTCTCTAATATCAATAGTTTTTGCCTACATGTGCAGCAAAATATTATTCATCTACACCACCACATTTTTTTTGCATATTTCTCTAAAATTTCTCCAAGCTTTTATTCGGTACCATTTTCCCTTTACACCGTTTGGTTATTCAAAATCTTCCGACGTAGGACCATTGTATTTCTACTTACGTAAATGTTGTTATATCCGATATGCGTATATTCAATATCAAATGAAACCATATTGAAACAACAAAAAATCAAGGAAAAAATTAATACTCATAGAATTTATGAGAATATTAATCATTTTAATATCACTATACACAATACTACAACTAACGATACCATTGTAAAACAGCCATAAGTCCAAAACCCCCAAGAATGCAAATAGCCCTTGTGATTCTATAAACCCTTCTTTCTTTTTCCCGATTGAGCACTTCAAAAAACGTAATGTATAAAATTGTGCCTGCTGACAGTCCTTCCAAAGCTACTATTGCTGTTGATTTAGCCTTAGTCTCGGTGTCACTCGTATAAGTCACAATGATTCCAAGAATTACCCCTAATGGATTAGAAATCGCTAAACCTATTGAATGCATGCATATTGCCTTGAAGTTAACTTTAGCTATTACCATTTCTAAGCTTATGCAAAATAATATAGTAGCTGAATGGATGCAAACTGCTATGAAAAGGTACCATATGTCAGCAGTAGCTTTCTGTAGACCTATGGCTAAACCTTCGAATACTGCATGAAACGATAACGCTACCACAGTGAGTATACCACGCATGATCTGCTGTTTAGATTTGATTTCTTCTTCCATTTTTTCTTCAGCTGTTTCGTCATGATTTTCTTTGTCGTATTCTTTACTAAGCTGTACATTCTTTTCATTTTGTCGTGTTACCTCTGAATTTAAACTCAACGAGTCGTACACTATATTCTCGTGGTCCTCGTCAATACTTAAGCCTTGCTTTAGCTTGCTTATACTATCTTCATCTTCGTCCACAGGTTTACTTTCATTATCTTCTTTATTCAGTTCTTTTTCATACTGCTCTTCTATAACAAATGCTTTAATTGGAGAGGTTCTAACAGACTTATTGATTGGTGCTACTGCAGATCTAGTAAAATTATTGATTTTCTTAGAAGCTTGACATTCTTTGTCTGGGATTCTGGTTATGGCCCAATGTGAGATTTCTTCAAGGAAATAAACGAAGAAAAATCCTACGCAAATCGCTAGCTGTGAAAGTGGGTACTCTGTGTTCAGATCTCCGACAGTCTTCAGCTCCTCCATAGACTTGTACACCTAAAAAAGAAAAATTTATATTAAATATGATATTGGATATATTAGGACTGTGCTACCGTAAAACGGGGTTACATTGAACCCGAGGGTTACATTGAACAGTTTTGCAATGAAGATTATATTTTTCTACAAGTTGGCCTAAACTTTTTTTTGGGGCCGATATATTTTTTTGAGGGTTGCAAATATGTTTTTCTTGGACTTCCTGATATAATTTCAAGGTTCTCAAAATTAACAAAAATGAAATAAAAAATGGTTTCTGAAATAAAAGGTAGTAAAAAAAAATCTCTTAAACTTTGGTCTGCAGCCGGCGATATGCAAAAGATATCTTCTCATGACTAATTTTACACGATACTAGTACCTATTTGAACCTTATTCTACATAATACCGTAAATGATTAGGGTTTTGAATATTTTTAATTAATTTATACAAAAAATATGTCAAATGCAGTTGTGGTGCAACAGGTAGTGTAGTGCGATAATCTCAGTCCAAAATGCGTGATTACGTTAGAAAGTTGGGTAGTCGATCATACAAAAATTACACCTCTGATACTTTGGATTAAGCAATCCGCGAAATTAAAACAAAACAGTTATCACTTTCCAAGGCGTCGAAGAAATACAAAATCCCAAAAGGAACATTAAGTCACAAACTGAACAACAAAAAAATGAAGGACGTCGGAAGGCCCACAGTTTTAAACAAAGACGAAGAAAAGGCACTGGTCAAGATGCTTTTGAAAACCGCTGAATGGGGCTTTCCTTTGACTCACGACGATTTACGACATGTTATGAAAAGCCATTTGGATACAATGGGTAAGAGAGTTAAGCAGTTTAAAAATAATTTGCCTGGTATCGACTGGATTAAAGGTTTTCTGAAAAGAAACAGAAAAGGGTCTAAGAAAATCTCAAAATATAAACCCAAATAGAGCATTTTCCACTAGAGAAGTTTTCATTGCTTATTTTGATAACCTTAAGCAATGTCTAGACGGAGTTTCCCCCGATTGTATATACAATTTCGATGAGACAAATTTATCGGATGATCCTGGGCCTGCAAGATGCTTTTTTAAAAGAGGGGTGAAATACCCAGAACGTTTATTATCTCAATCAAAATCAAACATTTCTTTGAGGTTTTGTGGAAGCGCTTCAGGAGTTCTGCTGCCTCTGTATGTAGTCTACAAAGCAGAAAACCTTTGGACAACTTGGACGGAAGGAGGACCCGATAAAACCAGATACAACCGAACAGCTCATGGATGGTTCGATTCTGCAACATTTTTAAATTGGTTTACTTCTGTTTTCCTTTATTCCACGAGACATGAAGAAGAAGTCAAAGTATTAATCAGGGATAACTTGGCGAGCCATTTTTCTGATCAAATTATCAGATTGTCGGTTGAAAATAATATTCGATTCATATGTTTATCGCCGAATACTACGCATATCACCCAACCCCTGGATGTCGCGGTGTTCTCACCACTGAAGAAACAATGGCATGCAATACTCAGCGATTATAAGTTAGCAACGGGATCAACTGGTCTTCCAAAGGAGATGTTTCCAAAACTTTTAAAAAAGCTGATGTTAAAATTCGCAGAAACTGGTGAACAAAACCTTCAAAGTGGCTTTCGGGCAACGGGTATATACCCTTTAGACAGAAATCAAATATTAAAGAAATTGCCTGGTACTGATGATACTGAATCAAATGAAAGTTTTTGAAACAGTTTAAACGACACAGTTTTACAATTTCTACGGGATATTAGGGACAAAAAGAACTCAAAGAAAAAAGAAAATTACCATCGCACTGGGTAAAATCATTGGATTGGAAGATTTTGAAATAGGAGAAAGTTCTGGATGTTCTGCACCACCCACGAAGAATAAGAAAAAGTCTGCTAAGGAATTGGATAGTGGCAGTTTCGACTACGAACTAGAGCTTCAGGACGAATCTGATTGTGATTTCGAGACATTTTGTGATGAAATGCACCAAGAAAAGAACGAGGAGATCGAAAGGCCAACAGGGGCTGCAGTCGTCGACGATTATGTGCTCGTGAGATTCGCAACCAAAAAGATCTTTAAATTTTTCGTTGGTCTTATAAAAGAAAAACTGCCTGATGGAGATTATGTGGTCAAGTTCCTGAGAATTGCGAAGAATTCTGCCTTCTATTGGCCAGAGGTAAATTTTTCAGTGCATTTTGCATTATACCAAAATCGATTGTTGATTTATTTTCAGATAGACGACATTTCAGTAGTAAGTTCTTCAGATTTTGAGAGACTTCTGCCAGCTCCAGCTGAAGACCGCCGCGGAAAAGTGGTTTTTTCGATCCAATTTGATGGGTATACTCTGGGCTAAAATCCTTCTAAAGACTGTCGTTTATACGTTTCCCTTATGTTTTGTCATTTGACTTGAAAATTACCAATTTCTTTAGTTTGAAATATTATTTTATAAAACTGTGTAAAAGAATTTAAAGTTTAATAAAAAAGAATGTAAAAAAATATTTTGTCAATAAATATAACCATTGAGAAAAAAAAAACAAACAAAACTCTCCCCACTAGTTTTTTTCGCTTGTTTCACTGGCGGGGTTAAATTGAACGAATAGCTAACCTGTGGGCTCGTAGACACTGATTTATACTACTGCTCAATGTTACCCCGAACCCGGGGTAAAATTGAACAGCAACTTTTTTATAGCTATTTTTACATAGCTACGTCCAAGAGATAATCTAACGTATGTAAGTCATGCTTCTATAGTGACCCATAAGTGGTATTTTTTTTTATTCGATTGAGCAACAGATACAAAACTTATTGAACAAAATATGAAGAAAATATTCAATGTAACCCCTTTTTACGGTACATAAACTAATGTGCAAATTGTTATAATGGAAATAATCGAAACATACAGTTTTTTAAAGATCTTTTTTTATTGCCTAACTAATATAAATATAGAGATTGTAGTGACTATCGACTTTTAAGTCATGTGAGCCATTCTCTGAAAGTTTTTCTTTAAGTCATATTTATTTTGCTTAAATATACTTTGAAATGTAAAAAAATAATGGAGAAATACAGTTGGGCTTGGGTTACCTTACCCCAAATTTTATTTTGCAATTCTTTCTCAACTTCAGATTAAATTGGAAAAATCAAGTCTCTGAATTTAAAAATAATTGTTTTAAAAGGATCACCGTTCTTAAAACCCTCAGTCATCTTCAATGGGTGCCGATGAAACTACTTTACAAGTACTTTAAAAGTCTACAGAGCCCTTATTTGATCTAAACTCGACTTTGGTAGTTTTATTTATTCCTCTGACTCTCGATCTGATATAGATACATTAAATTCTGTTCACAATAGCGCGCTCCGTCTATGTCTAGGTGCTTTTCGCTCTAGTTTTATTCAAAGTATGTACCGTGAATGAAATTACCCTTCTTTTACCCTAAAACGACAATCTCTTCTACTCTCGTCTGCTGCCTCAACATCCGCAAATACCCTAATTCCGTTCATTTCCTAATTACCACAATGCCGTCTTCTTCCACTAACAATATCCAACACCTTATCATAATTACCATTTAAATGTTTTGACTCTGCCCACGATGTAACAGTCTCTCTCACATGGCTGCCTTCTCTTACTGGAATTACTTGTAATAAAACAGCAGATCTTTTACCAAAGAAGCCATCAACCATAATACTGGAGTCACCCCAATTCAACTAGCTAATGATCTCCAATTCATTTTCAAAAAGTCAGTAGACGATACCTTGCAAAACTTGTGCCAAAAGAACATAACGACTCTTCATATACTCCCACCGTTTATTGGTCATCTCTCCCTGGATTTCCTAACTAGAGAAGAAGTATTGACTATTAGAAGACTCCGAATCAACCACACCAAACTTACCCGAGGTTTTTTTATGTAGTCTGGAACTCGTCAAACTTGCCACTATTGCAATGTTTACCTAACTGTAAAACACATTATTACTGACTGCAAACAATTCCCAACCTATATAAAGCACTAGTCTTGAACCCTACGAAATACTAATCAACCCTACAGAGATCACAAAAACTATACAGCTCACACTACGTCTAAAGAGAAAATTCACCCATCCCAGATACTTAAGGTATCAAAAGGATTGAGCTGTGGTGGGACTCTTTCCGTGTTATCGAGCCCTAGGTGACTGGGTATACAGGAGTACCTTTCAAAAATTTTTGTACACATCTGGACGACGCTAGGAGTACAGCTTTCTGCATGGCCTTGTGTAGATATTTATTTAGAACCAGCTATTTTATGTTCTCTAGGAGGAATAACTTCTAAAGAATTTTGGGAATAACAGCAGTAGTAGGTAGAATAAAAGGTACTGTCTGGGTACTTTCCATTCTACATTGTCTACTAATTTGTATTTCTAGATATTTGTACTTGGCGATCTTTTCGTTGTATTTAACACGTTAATTATTGGTGTTGAGTATCGCCACATCAATAAGTGTTGTTTGCCTAGTAAGTTTATTAAATGAGATGAGATCCGGTCTGTTATGTGCCTCTGGTAGGACTGTGAGCAAAGTGCGGTCCCAGTAGAGCTTGTAGTTATCATTATCAAGCATTCTGCCAGGGATGTATTTATAATAAGGAAGGTGGTCGGTTTGAAAGCCAGTTCTTGGTGGATAATTTTTTCTACTGAGTCATGGCGTTCTTTATAATCAGTACCGACAAATACATGACAGCCACCGGTAAGATGTTAGTTGGTTTCTTGGGCTTGGCATCTATATCGGCATTTATTAATTTGGACTTAACGATCTTTATCAATATATTTTAGGTTATTTTTAGTTAGAATTTAGGATTCTAAATGGCAAGTAGGAAACTCTCAGTCTCGGGAAACATCTTTCCTAATGTCAACCAATAGCTCGACGGTATTTATTATATATATATATATATATATATATATATATATATATATATATATATATATATATATATATATAAATATTTATATATATATATATATATTATTATACTTCTTCTTCCACAAACGCGGAAGGAACAAAAATAATTAAGGAATCCATCGGAAGTAAGTTTTTAAGAAATCTGAAGACAAAATATGTATTAATTTTAAGATAGAAAGTTTGTATATTTGTAAATAGATAGATTAGTACCGAAATTTTATGACTTATAAAGAACTAAGCCATTCTAAACGAGTTATTGACAAACCATTTGTACATTATAGAAAATAAGCTGTTACCTGAAGGATTAGTCCGGTATTGTGTTGTATAAATCTTCTATTATGACTAAGGCAAAAATCTTTGAAATGTATAAAAATTATTTGTTTACAAGGAAATGACCATTGTTAAAAGATTAAAGTTCCTTGCTTGAAAACGGTAATTAGCATTCCAACAAGTGTGGTAAACAAATTTGGATTTTGTGATGAGACGATCTTTTTGGAAGGGGAAATCGACAGACCGAGGGTTGATAGAGTTTTTGTTGGTTCGAGAAGACAGTGATGTTTGAGTGATCGAAAAGAAAGGTTGCGTCTCGACAGGCGGTGTGTTCGTGAGTTGGAGGCCGGCATTGTTAAGTGGATAAAGTTACCAGTCTTGTTAGCAGAATTGTGGAAGAAGTAGATTGCAAGTCGATGTAAAGAAATCCTTGAATCTAAAGTGTGCAGTTTCTGGAATACGTGTTAAATAGTTGTGGCACCAGGTGAGAAAAGAGATCCTTGGGTCACGAAGAAGTTATATGAATGTTTGAAGAAGTGATTTTCGTGTGTTAAGTGTTGGAGAATTGAGTCAGGAGGTTAAATTAAGTCAGTTAAATTGGCTGAAGGAGCAGATACTGAAACAAGAAGCCGAGGCGCAAGGTGGAAGAACACATTGCTGTGGAAGGTGGACAATTCTTTGTGTGGTCCTAAAACAATCCAGGGAAGAAAGGTCAGATATTTTCCTTTTTCAAGTTGAAAGATGTGTAAATCTTAAATGCGATTTGTTTACCTCATTGTTGTTACCAGTTTAAAGCATGATTAGACCTTTTTACGTTTATCAAATGTTTTAAAGTTTTGTTTCCATAATAAAATAGATTTTTTAAATATAAGGAAGATAAAAGTTTATAAAGGTATCCAAATTTAAATTAGTTTCAAATTGTTTTGTCTCAAGAAGAAAATAAGAATTAAAATTTTCTTTTTGTATTAATTTCATTACATGCATATTCGCTGATTGAAAAGATAACGGCAAATTTAATAATTGTTTTTTTTTATAAAATAAAAAATATCTGTATTTTATGTATTATACTTTTTATTATTATCCTTTGTTTTTCCTATCCCGATAAATACAACTAGAAAACTTTGAACTCACTGAACATAAGAAATATCAGAAGTTTATTTTTTAGGACATTGATAACGAGAAAGTATATTTTTGTGATTGTTTCAAGTAAATAAATTAAAATCAAAAATACAAAATCATAACAACTGTCGCCCAAACGTGTGAAGCTTAGAAAGTATTTCTAGTTGGAATTTAAAAGGATAGGGAAAGAAAGCAGGTTGATTGAGAATTTATTTCCGATGGTCAAAGTTTATAATAACTGCATTTTATGACATAACATTTCAAATTTCTCTAGGTACAAGTTTTGCATGATATATTTTATTATATTTGATTGATTTTTACAATTGACAAAAGTTTTAAATTTTATTGCATTTATTTAAATTTATTGCATTTGGGATAAGAGAAAAATTTTTTCGTCTTTGCAACATTACTCGAATTTCATATTTGGCGGGGATATTATTGCACAAATTTAAGAGTTTCATATCAGGCGGGGATAAATTTGAACTACATGTCGATCACGAGAAGCAAAAGCAAAGAAAACAAAAAACAAGAAGAACATATAGAACAAGAAGACATTTTTGAAACAACAATCATGGCATCAGAACAACAGGAATTGTCAGGAATAGAGAAAATGTTACAAATAATGATGCAAAAAATGGATAAAGTGGATAAAACAATGGAACAGAATCAAAGAGAAACTCACAAGAGAATGGAAGAAAATCAACGTGAAACGAAACAAGCAATAGAAAAAAACCGACAGGAAACACAACAAGTGATAAAAGAAGTTAAAAGTTGCTTAGAGAATGTAAAAAAAGAAATGGCAGAACAAGAGGTGGAAATTAAAAAAATGAAAAACAAAATGGAAAAGGAATTAGAAGAGTTAGAAACAAAGTTTGAAAACGCTCTGCAAGAAGATAAGGAAGAAATAGAAATAAGAGTGAAACGGAATGAAAATTTAATTAAGGAAATAAGACACCAAAATAGAGTCGGAGAAACAAGAGAAATAGTTATCCAGAATTCCGGCGAAATAAAAATACAGTTTGGCGGGGATGTAAGAAAACTACACCCCGTACCGTTCATGAATAATCTAAAGAAGAAGATACAATACATGGGAAATTTTGAGACAGCTAAGGAAGTTATCAGAAATCATCTCAAAGATGAGGCAAGTCTATGGTTTGACAGCAAAGTGGAGGAATTTGAAAATTGGCAAGAATTTGAAAACAAATTTCTGAGTTTTTTCTGGGGAAAGACAGAGCAATTACAGATAAATAAGGAATTGCAAAATGGGAAATACCATGAGAAGATGGGTATATCAGAAAAAACATACGCATTGCAAATGTACAATAACGCAAAACATCTGCAATACAATTATTCATCTGAGCAATTAGTCGAGTTGATTGCAAGACACTTTGAAGACACAATGGAAGACCACATAAATTTACAAAACTACAAAGATATCGATAGTTTATGCCAATTCCTACAAATAAGGGCATCACGGATACAGGAAAGAAGAGCAAGAAGGTCACAAGAGAATTATAGACATCGAGAAACTCAGGAATACAGAGAGAGAGGACAAAATTTTAGGAGGGATTACACTAGACGAGAATTTATTCCCAGGAGGGAAAACGAGAATCGGGAAAATAGAAGAGGAAATGATGATTTCAGAAATCGGCCATGGAATGAAGACAGATATCGAGAAAATCAAAACAGAAATAACACCCGCACATATCCAGAAAACAGAAATTACAATAGACGAAATGAACAGGAATATCGTGGAAACCGAAACGGATATGACAGACCAAAAGAAAATAGAAGAGAGGTAAATCATACACAAATAGAAGAAAATGAGGATGAAAGAAATAGAGATGAGAGAAGAAATACGGAAGAACAACAGTCGGTTTTTCACGAAAGCACCCACTAAGAACAAAAAACCAGGCAGGAATTTTTTGTCACCCGAAGGAATTCATTAAATTGGCAGGAAATAATGAGGAAAGAAGAGGAGTTAATTTAAAATTTGTAGATGGTTTCATTAACAATAGACCAATAAAGATTTTGATAGACACCGGGTCAGAAATAACCTTAATAAACAGAAAATTAATAGAAGAAGTACAGTTGACAAATTTAATATACAAAATACCAAGGGTAAATTTGGTGGGTGCGAATAAACGGATTTTGGCAACGATAAATGAAGGCATACGAGTGATGGTACGACTGGATAAAAAAATGTATGCATTCCAATGTGTAATAATGCCAAACATGTCGCATGACATGATTGTAGGAGTGGACGAACTGGCAGAAAAACATGTAGTAATAGATTTCAAAAATAACACGATGAAACTGACTGAAGAAAAGGAAGGAGAACAGGAAAACGAACATGGGAAACAGAAAATTGATATTTCGGAGAAAGAACAAACAGTGGAAATGAATCTGGCAACGAAGCAAGGACAAAGAAGAAAAAGGAAAAGACTTAAGAAAAGGATAAAGGAAGTCAATACCGGGGATTCCTCAAAAGAAGAGATGAGCCCGAAGAAGAAGAAGAAGAAAGAATATCAACAAAGGAAGATGAAAACGACATAATTGAAACAGTGGTTTTTAGGGAAGAGATTAATGAAAAAGAGGATGAAGAATGGACGATAAATATGTGTCAAGAATCTGAGGAAAGAGAAATTAAATTGATGTGTGGAGAAGAAAGAGAAAATGAGTTGCGTTTGATATTAAAAAAATACGAAACGTTGATAAATGAGGAAAACAGAGTGGCCAGAAAGTACGAACATTCATTTGAGGTAAAAAACTTGGGAAATTTTCGATCGAAAACGTACCCGATTCCATATAAGTATCGACAACAGGTGAAAGAAGAAATTAATAAAATGTTGGAAGATCAAATAATTGAACGATGTGATTCACCGTATATTAATCCAATTGTAATAGTAAAGAAAAGCAGTGGAGAATTGAGACTATGTTTAGATGCCAGAAATATCAACCAGCACACGGTATCACAATATGAATCACCTCTAAACATCGAGGCCATATTTGGAAGAATTACAGGGTCACACATATTTTCTAAAATTGATTTAAAGCATAGTTTTTGGTTGATACCTTTAGCTGAAAAATGTAGAAACTACACCGCTTTCTCAATTGATGGTATTGTCTACAGATTCAAGGTAGTGCCTTTTGGTTTACAAAGCGCTTGTGCAGCACTGGTACGGGCTTTACATTCGATTTTAAATCGATACGAAGATTTCATAGTCCATTACATCGACGATTTGTTGATTTTTTCACGAGATGTACAGAGCCATATGAAACATATAAAAATAATTCTGGAAGAATTGGATAGAGCGGGATTAAAATTAAACATCGAAAAATGTCAATTTTTCCAAAAGGAAGTAATTTATCTAGGGTTTCAATTGGACACTAAAACAGTCAGCCTAGCCGAAGATCGAGTCAAGCTCATTGATGAATATCCAAGACCAACCAATTTGAAAACATTGAGAGGTTTTCTTGGCACGATCAATTATTTTAAAAAACTAATTCCCGATTTAAGCCAGAAGGAAATTCCTCTAATAAAATTACTAAAAAAAGGGATAAAATGGAATTGGAAAGAAGAACAGGAGAAGGCTTTTCAAATATTAAAACAAGAATTTGCGAAAGGAACGAAAATATACCACCCCAATTATAATCTACCATTTATACTCCGAACTGATGCGTCAATACAAAAATTTGCAGGAGTTTTGTCACAGATACAAAACGATCAAGAAGTGCCAATATGTTTTATATCTCGAGTGACAAAGACTCACGAAAGAAAATATAGCGTGACAGAATTGGAATTTGCCAGTGTACTATTTTGTGTAAACAAATTAAGATATTACTTATTGGGAGCCAAATTCACAATCGAGACGGATCATGCCGCGTTGATTCACATCATGAAGAACCGATTGGTGAATAATCGGATACATAGAGGCATTCTATTATTACAGGAGTACGATTTTGAATTCCGGTATATCAAGGGAAAAGACAATATCATAGCCGACGCACTAACACGGGATGAAGACACGGGAAAAAAGGAAGCAATTACGTTACATGTGGGACTAAATATCTTGACAGAAGAAGAAGGTGTATTCTCATTAAATGAAATAAGAAGAGATCAAGGAGAATTAGAGGAAAAAGAAAAAAGAAGAGCGGAGATGGAAAACGACATATATTTCAAGAGAATAGACGGAAGGGAACTATATTTGGTGACACAAACATTGGCAGAGAAGATTATAAAGAAATTGCATGAAGACAATGGACATATCGGCAGCAGAAAAGTTTGGCTGGTGTTTCGAGAAAATTATATTTGCCGACAGGATTACCGCATTACAAAGGAGATTACACAAAAGTGCCCGATCTGTCAAAAGTATAAAATTAGGAATTTCAAGAATGAAAACGTTACGAAAAATATTATATCCCGGAACAAATTAGATATTGTAGCAATAGATATATTAAGCGATCTAATTATGACAACGAAGAGGAATAAACATGTTTTAGTCATGATAGATGTATTTTCAAAATATGTAAAATTATACAGTTGCCGGACCACGAAAGGCGAAGAAATAATGAGAAACATCGACAATTTTATAGCCACCGTAGGAACACCAAGAAGGATTCTTCTAGACAATGCAACATACTTCAGGAATGATCGTTTCAAGGGACAACTTCGAGAACGGGGAATAGAGACAAATTTTGTTAGCATCAGACATCCTCAGAGTAATCCTTCGGAACGATGTATACAGGAAGTGACGAAATTTCTTCGAATTACAACAGATGGTCAACATCGACGATGGGATCGGAAAGTGTCCGAAGTAGAAATGTATTTAAATACCATCCCAAGCACCGTAACGAAAGAAACCCCAGAATATATAATGAAAGGGATAATGCCGATAAGGCCATGGGAAGATATAAAACAAAAGGAATACACACAGATAATGGAAGATGTGCAAAGGAGATTGCGGAGAGCAAACGAAAAATATATCCAGAGACAAGATCAAAATAGGAAAAGAAGACCAGTTACTTTCCAAAAAGGTGAGAAGGTTATGGTGAGAGCATTGCGAGTGTCCAACATCCCTGGCAATGTATGCGCAAAGTTAATGCCTGTTTTTGAGGGTCCTTACGTAATAAACAATGATAATGGTATAAATAGTTATGTTTTGAAGCATTTGGATTCAGACAAGATTAGGGGAATATATAATATCAACGATGTTTATAAATATTATGAATAAGAGACAAAGAATGTTTGCATAAGAGAAAAATCCCTACATAATTCAGTAATTTTTATCATATGCAAAGGCGGGGATTTATTATACTTCTTCTTCCACAAACGCGGAAGGAACAAAAATAATTAAGGAATCCATCGGAAGTAAGTTTTTAAGAAATCTGAAGACAAAATATGTATTAATTTTAAGATAGAAAGTTTGTATATTTGTAAATAGATAGATTAGTACCGAAATTTTATGACTTATAAAGAACTAAGCCATTCTAAACGAGTTATTGACAAACCATTTGTACATTATAGAAAATAAGCTGTTACCTGAAGGATTAGTCCGGTATTGTGTTGTATAAATCTTCTATTATGACTAAGGCAAAAATCTTTGAAATGTATAAAAATTATTTGTTTACAAGGAAATGACCATTGTTAAAAGATTAAAGTTCCTTGCTTGAAAACGGTAATTAGCATTCCAACAAGTGTGGTAAACAAATTTGGATTTTGTGATGAGACGATCTTTTTGGAAGGGGAAATCGACAGACCGAGGGTTGATAGAGTTTTTGTTGGTTCGAGAAGACAGTGATGTTTGAGTGATCGAAAAGAAAGGTTGCGTCTCGACAGGCGGTGTGTTCGTGAGTTGGAGGCCGGCATTGTTAAGTGGATAAAGTTACCAGTCTTGTTAGCAGAATTGTGGAAGAAGTAGATTGCAAGTCGATGTAAAGAAATCCTTGAATCTAAAGTGTGCAGTTTCTGGAATACGTGTTAAATAGTTGTGGCACCAGGTGAGAAAAGAGATCCTTGGGTCACGAAGAAGTTATATGAATGTTTGAAGAAGTGATTTTCGTGTGTTAAGTGTTGGAGAATTGAGTCAGGAGGTTAAATTAAGTCAGTTAAATTGGCTGAAGGAGCAGATACTGAAACAAGAAGCCGAGGCGCAAGGTGGAAGAACACATTGCTGTGGAAGGTGGACAATTCTTTGTGTGGTCCTAAAACAATCCAGGGAAGAAAGGTCAGATATTTTCCTTTTTCAAGTTGAAAGATGTGTAAATCTTAAATGCGATTTGTTTACCTCATTGTTGTTACCAGTTTAAAGCATGATTAGACCTTTTTACGTTTATCAAATGTTTTAAAGTTTTGTTTCCATAATAAAATAGATTTTTTAAATATAAGGAAGATAAAAGTTTATAAAGGTATCCAAATTTAAATTAGTTTCAAATTGTTTTGTCTCAAGAAGAAAATAAGAATTAAAATTTTCTTTTTGTATTAATTTCATTACATGCATATTCGCTGATTGAAAAGATAACGGCAAATTTAATAATTGTTTTTTTTTATAAAATAAAAAATATCTGTATTTTATGTATTATACTTTTTATTATTATCCTTTGTTTTTCCTATCCCGATAAATACAACTAGAAAACTTTGAACTCACTGAACATAAGAAATATCAGAAGTTTATTTTTTAGGACATTGATAACGAGAAAGTATATTTTTGTGATTGTTTCAAGTAAATAAATTAAAATCAAAAATACAAAATCATAACAATATATATAAATATTTATATATATATATATAAATATTTATATATATATATATATATATATATATATATATATATATATATTAAATATATATATATATATTAAATATATATATATATTAAATATATATAATATAAAATTAATATTTCTTGGGTTTAGGTTCAATAAAGATATGTTACATGTGGAACTAGATTTTATTTTCCATTGCAATCAATCAACGTTCCGGCAGGAAACCCTTGCCTTTGTCAAGATTCTAAAATGTGTATATATATAAGGACAAACAGATATTTTAAAATATGTATATATATATATATATATGTATATATATATATATATGTATATATATATATATATGTATATATATATATATATATATATATATATATATATATATGACTTACCAAAACGTAAAACGTGACACAGACATTAACGAACTGACATATTAAAGTTGATATCTGATATCTCATTGTTTACTGTCATTAGTATATAATAATTTTTATATGGGCGTATCGTTGATGTTTTTGAAAAAGGTAAGGTGGAGATATGTTATGACTTTAAGAGCTTTTTATGATGTTATATTGTTATTGTTTAAATCAGATTGAAATATATTTTATTTAGGTTTTGTGTATCTTTTTTGTCATTTATTGCGTTGGTGTTTCTTTTTATTTCTATTGATTCGTATATCTCCCTTTTCTTTTTGTTTTTTTCAGTTTTTAAAATTTTGATGTTTTCAAAGTCAAATTTATGCTTCTTCCCGCTTTCATGTTTTGTGAGCGCAGTGACGTTGTTCTTGTCGTATTTGTGAGAACGAATTCTGGATTGAAGGAGTTGACTGGTTTGACCGATATAGACACCTTCACAGTTTGTACATGGTATCTCGTAAACAACATGTGATTTTTTAAGTTTTGGAGTTTGTGTTTTTAGTTTTGTGAATTATTTATTTAAGAGGTTGTTGCCTTTGTGGGCCACTGTTATATTATGTTTGGCTAAAAGATTTGTTAGTTGTTCGGATAAACCTTTTATATATGGAAGAGTTGTATAAGTGGTTTTGATACTGTTGGGTTTGTTGTTAGTTGTATTGTTATAAAATTTATTGAGTCTTGATTTGAAAATAGTTTCAATTAGATGTTCGGGATATGCATTCTTTAGAAGAGCATTTTTTGCTTTTTTTATTGCAGTTGGTCTGTATTCTGGATCTGTTAGTTTTATAGATTTATCAGCGAGACTTATAATTACAGACTTCTTATGGGAAAATGGATGATGGGAATTGTAGTTAAGATATCGTGAAGACCATGTTTCTTTTGTAAACCACATGGTTTTAACTGTATTGTTAATAAGTATATATATATATATATATATATATATATATATATATATATATATATATATTATATATATATATATATATACATATATATAATATTATTGTTTAATATTATTATATGTACTTTATGTAAATAATACAAAAAAAGCTTTTAAAACTACTTATTTTAGTTTCTAAACCACACATTCTACAATATAATATTACATAGCCATAGCTTTAATCAACACAACTACAGGTGATTTACTTTTTTCTGCTACACATTTTCGAAAGTGTCGAGGTCACTGTCAAGGGTAAATAATGATACTCTTTCTATTGTTATCGCACGTAAAGCTTTTTAAAGTACAGATAGAAATCGCAGGAAAATAATAGAAATCCAGGCAATCTTGTTCAAATACAGTCGGTTCAAACCAACTAATGAGTATATTTCGTGTGTATGTGCAATTTTCTTAAGCAATTATTGGTTAAGCATTATTTTTTCTGTAAGAGCAAAGCTCAAATGTAATAAAAATAAATAGCACAAATGGTCCCTTAAAAGTCTTTTAATAGTATGGAATGAGAAAATCAACATTGTGTTTATATTGATAATATCAGAAAATAACAACTATTCCTTAATTGACATAAGCGAAGCTTTTGTGATAATGAACACAAACATAATTCAAATTAACTAATAACACAACATAATGACTTGGAATATAAGATAAGAAAGACCGATGTTGTACACAAAGGAATAGGTATACAGGTACCCTCGGAAAGAAGCCAAAATGGGTCAGTAAAGTAAAAAGTAGAAAAAATCTTATGCAGGTTTTTAAAGATTCTAAAAGGTATACGAGGGATTGCTGATGCCAAATCCTGGAAGACGTATAGCTGATTTGGCTTTTTGTTTATTTTTAAATAATATTAAAAAGTGAAAAATTTATTTTTTGCTTATAAAACGTTTCAAAATAGTTCCAATAAAAGTTTTAGATCTTAAAAAGTTCTTTAATTTGCGAGTTATGTATTAAGATTCATAACTAGATTAAAATATATAGATACTTAACTGAAAAAATAGCAAAAAACCCTAGTTTTATAAAAGTAATTTATAAATGGAAAATTTTTTTAATTTCCAATATATATGATCCAGCAAAAACATCCATTAAAATAGTTGAACAAACGGAGCCTATTAAGATACAACGAGGAGTCAGACTGGGTGACACTGTATCAACCAAACTATTCAATCAAGCTTTGGAAGACGTTATGAGGAAGTTACAATGGGAAAAATGGGGTATAAACATAAATGGCCAATACTTTAATCACTTGAGATATGCAGACAACATTGTATTAATAACAGATAAAATGGAAGAATTACAAAATATGATGGATGAATAGCGAATCAACAAAAATAGGTCTACATATGAATTATAATAAAACGAAAATTATGACCAACCAACCAGAAGAATTAATAATTACATTTGCACAAACAACTATAGAACAAGTAAAATAATATGTATGTTTGAGACAACTAGTTAAATTAAATAAAGAAAATCAGACCGGAGAAATAAAGGGAAGGATACGGTTGGCTTGGGTATCCTTCGAAAAATTTTCCTATATACAAAAAAATAGAAAATACCCCCAATATTTAAAAATAAGAGTCTTCAACCAATGTATACTTCCTGTTTTCACCTACGGTTCACAAACTTGGACGTTTACAAAGGAAAAGATGGAAAAAATAGCAAAGACCCAAAGAGCCATGGAAAGGCAAATGCTGAATATTTGGCTATCAAATAAGAAAAGAAATACTTGGATCTGCAACAAAACAAAAGTGACCCAGGTATCAACGCAGATAGCAAAACTTAAGTGGAAGTTCGCTGGACATACCATAAGACAGAAAGACGACAGATGGAATAAGATATACACTGTCTGTGAATGTTCTTTGCATAATGACATGTAAAACAATTATTTGAAATTTGTATGCTTGAAGTGTGCTAAATCTCAATTAGATCGACCAAACAGTTTTTAAGTTATTAAACTTGTTTATCCCATACAGTCAATATTTAAACAACTGTTTTTTCCCAAACGGTGACTCTAGAGGTGTTTTGGCACATCGCAATCGATTCTTTGAAGGTTCAGTTTTAAGATGTACAAAAATATTTCAACGTTTTATCAAAATTGTAAATAAAAAATCCAATTGAAAAAGGGCAGACTTTTAGCTCATAAACATTTAAAATAATTTTTCCTCAAACAATGTGCAGAATGTGTAGTTATCCCTATATATCTCATAATGAATGCTTCTGTTATTCAAGGTGCTCCCCCCCCGTTCTCGAAATTGGCTTCGGTTACTCCTATGTGCAGGCACAGAATAATAAACAATCAGAATGCCCACTCTCAGATGCCACCTTTGAAGTTTTTCAGCACGCGATCCCCATGTTTTAGAAGGAAACACATAACACAGACATATGATTTGTGAGGTTATGTAATTGTTTATATTTATGTTTAATTATATATTTAATTATACCTATTATATTTATATTTATCTTATTATATTTAACAATGTTAAATTAATTGCATAGTATGTCTATGATTGCCGTAAGTCAATTAAACCGGGTTAATTTTTCTATGCACAATATATAATTGCACATAAACAACACTGGTTCCCTCTAAAACATGGCGGAACGTCTGCGCGAACGCAGACTCTGATTGTTTATTATTCTGTGGTTCAGGAAAGGAAATAAACTTAATTGCAATAATTATCGTACAATAAGCCTAGGTTCTATTGTCGGCAAGTTTATGGAATCGATTATTTCGGAAGCTATGTCTATGAGTTCCTTCTTTAAGAAAATGTCATTCCTCACCAACAGCATGGCTTTATCAACGGTCGTTCAACGATCACAAACTTCATTGTGTAAATGATTAGTCATTATCTTGAAACAATCGACATCCTGTCGATGTAATCTACTTAGACTTCTTCAAAGCTTACTAGCTGAATTGGATCATTTTTTCTGTCCGACAGGTACTTCAGGGTTCGTGTTGGGGAAGCTCACTCACTAGATGTGCCAATTAAGAGTGGAGTCCTACAAGGATCAATATTTGGACCGCTATTTTTATGTATCTACACTAATGATCTTCCGCTCATTGTATTCCGTAAGGTTTCCATTTACGATGATGATACGAAATTATATGTGAATCCAACTATTAACCAACATGTCCTTCAACACGATTTAATAGTTACTTCAATTGGTCTGATCATATAATGTCGGTATGTAAACGTGCAAACTCGAAATTTTACTCAATATACCTAGACCTATTCTTGAGTTTAGATAGACTATCCATGGCTCATCTTACGACATTCCAGCAGCGACGTCTTGCTCAGCGACGAGGTGATCTAATTACGTCCTTCCGTATTTTAAAACATAATTTTGACAACCTAAACACCATATTCACTTTGAATCAAGACGAAAGATTAAGAGGCCATCGTTACAAGTTAAAGAGGGAACAAACTACTGTAAGGTCCAGGGTGGACAGTAAAGGGGTTGCAACAGTTCTGTGTATTTTCCCATGTTAAATCCCATAAGAAATCGCTAAGGTTCATTCTGCTCGTTTTTGGCTCTTTTTGTGGTGGAGGCGCGACTGCTTATCGGATCGTGACGTCCGAGGTATCGATGGATAGGGGAGATGGTAACGAATATGTAAATATTTTCTCCTCACTTTTTTTGCGTGATCACAGCGTTTTTCCACTCTGCAGCACTAAGTTCGTCAAAAAAAGTTTCGCATAATTGTTGAAAATTCCCAATATGAAAAGTGGAAAAGCATGCGAGAGGCCTATGTCCAGCAGTGGACGTAGGAAGCTTAATGATGATGATGATGATGATGATTATACTACAATAGCTTCACATCGAATACAAATATACAGTGCTGCTATTTTTAAACTACCTTATTATTGCTCATTTCGACGTGTGCGAAAGGCTTACGTACTGTTTCGAAGTGCTCATGTAATGATCATATTTAGTGTTTAAGTGCATAGTACTTATGATAAATATTAATTTATTCTAACCTCCAGCATCATATGCAAAAAACAAGTTGCAAATAAAACTCCTCCTCCAAAGGACTGGCAAAAAGCAATTGCTAGTGTCACTTGACGATGTCTTTTCTGATTGACAAACTGTCCCGAAGAATCATCCTCGTCTTCCCACTTTTTTAGAAAATTATATAATTTCACCGGCAAAATTGAAAAGAAAAACCGAACAAAGAAAAACAGCACTGCTACGAATATTTTTGTTGTTAACAAGTTCATTACTGTCCACCACAAAGATTAAAAATAATGGCGAACGAATGGTATCCTTAGGAAAATAAAGTGGATAATATATAATAGATAATGTCAATCACTTAAAAAGATTTCATGTTTCTCGTGAAACATGAATTCTTTTACAATTGTTACGTGAATTGTTACAAAGCACAACAATTATTAGTTACCATCGGGTTTTTCGACAAGCTTTTTATGTTTTACTTTATAATGGAACTCTAAAAGCTTACTGCTAATCAATGTTTTTTGGCAATACTCGCAATAGAAGCTACCAGCGTGATTAAACCAGTGTATTTTCATATTAAACGCAAAAGTGAATGCTTTGTGGCGGTATTCACACTTATAGGGGTGGTGTCCGGTATGTGGGTATTCATGCTTCTTCAGTTCTCCTTTGGAAAATAATGGTTTTTTCCAAGATTGCCAGTTGAAAGGCCAATGGCTGGTATGAGTTAGTATGTGGCGTTTTTGGCTGTCAAAGTATAGAAATTTCTGTCACAAAGATGGCATTTGTACTTGCATTATTTGGTTGTGTTGTTAAATGTGGTAGTAAAACCCTCCTGTGTAATAAAAAGATTTTCCGCACACTGGGCAAATGCACAGCGTTGAATTTTTGTTATGAATCTGTTCATGTCCACTTAGCATCGCTGCAGTTTTACACTCTTTTTCACAAATCTGACAAACATAGCTCGACTGACTATGTTTTGTAGAACTTTGATAGTTTCTAGAATTTCTGCTTTTAAACATTTGATTGCAAATATCACACTTAAAAAACGGTATCAAATGTGTTTTAATATGGTGGTTGTGTTCTTTCTTTAAAAATTTTCTTTGAAACATTTTCCGTCTTTGAAAATTCTTGGACAAAATCTGCATTGCAATTAAGACACTAACGACGTTTTTCCTTTGTTATCTTTACCTAATCTGTATCCTTTGCCACAAACCTCGACATGTTTTTGATATCTAGTTTTCGAACCATACATTTTTTTTTGCATACGTTAAGTATGTGAGTTATTTTTCGTGAATTCCTTCTAGAAAAGGACGGATTGATTTGATGCGGATGTGAGAGGTGGCATTCTTATATATCTCTTCTTCTAAGGGTGCCTATCCTCTAGTGATGTTAATGACCACATTGACCCATCTTGTTTTATTTACAGCAGCTCGAAATAGATCAGTTGACGTTAGACCAGTCTATTTCCTAAGATTAGCCAGCGAGGATATACGTTTACGTCCAGGACCTCTACTGCCCTCAATCTTGCCTTTTACAATCAATTGTAGAAGTCAGTGTTTACTATTGCGCATAATGTGGTGGAAGTAAGCCAATTTTTTGTCTCTTTTTAACCTCTGGAAAATAGTTATGTTAGTTGTGTGGAGTATATATGAAATCCTGAACATACGTCGGTAGCACCATATTTCAAATGCCTCTAATTGTTTTATCTTCTGTAAGACTCCAACTTTATAATCCGTAGAGGAGGACACTAAAGACATAACATCTAAGAATTCTTATGGGTATAATAATACCTCCCAATGGAGCTGCCGTTAGGAGATTTAACTTCAACAGAAATTTTCAGCACGAAAAGAAGACGGAGGAAGAAACCTAGAAGCTTCTACAAACTTTCATCAAAATAAACAAATTTGAAAACGTACGGTAAGCATGTTTCATGTTAATTTGCAGTGTATTTCAAATAAAGTCGATATGATCAATGCTTATCTTGCGGATCAAAAATTATATGACGTCATATGTTTTTCGGAGCACTGGCTAAGTGAAGAAAATTTAAAATTAATTAACATCTCCGGATTCTCATTAGCTAATTTGTTTTGTAGGGTAAAAAAGAAACAAGGCGGAGTTGCAATTTATGTAAAAGAAAATCTTATGTATTCTTCTCTTAATTTAAATGAACATAATGTAGAGCAAAGTTCTGAGTTTTGTGCAATTTATGTACCTTTAATAAAAACCAATATTTTAACTGCATACAGATCGGGTAAGGGTGACTTTGACTTATTTTTAGTGAATTTTGAAAATGTCATAACATCCTTGCTTAGTAAAGCTGACAAACTAATCATACTTGGAGATTTTAATATAAATTTTAAAATTGAATCTGACCATTTTTTTGATATTCAAAATCTATTAACATCTTTTGATCTAAAAATAACTATAAACGATTATACTAGAATCACATCCCAGTCCAGAAGTTGCATTGACAACATTATGACAAATTTTTCTGAAAATATATACAGATGGGGCGTATTTGAACCTTGTTTTTCTGACCATCGAGCTCAATTTTTATTTATTGACTCAGAGCATAAAGTTATTAACACTAATCAAACATTTCAACGGTTTATTATTTCTTTTGGTTTACAGAAGCTTAAACGTGCGCTAGCTATTACAAACATGGACTTTTTCTACGATATTAATAATGATCCTGATTCTTTGACAGTCTTTCTTACCGAAACTTATAACAATTTAATATTACAGTATTTTCCACTAAAAAAAGTACGACAAATGACTGAGAAAACACCTGTGCAATGGTTTAATAATGAATTAAGGTCTAACAGATCTAATATTTCTCTTATCAAGCACATTGCAGAGGCCACTAAGGATCCCGATTTGTTCAAAGTATATAAAAAACAAAAAGTTGAATACAATCGGCAATTAAAAATTGCTAAAAAGTCAGCTTACTGTAATTTTATTACTAATTCCAATAATAAACCTAGAGACTGCTGGAAAATAGTAAATTTCGAAAGAAACTACACTAAATCCAGTTCGGTACAACCTGATCTACCTCCAGACGAAATGAATCAATTTTTTAGTACAATTGCAGAGAATATAATTACATCTCTTCCCACTATTAACATCGATGTCCTCGTCAATTATAGAAATTATCCTTCTCCGAGCAAGTCATTTTTTTTTCGGCCCGTTCTGGAAGAAGAGGTCTCTCAAATAATAAAGTCGCTTAGTAATTCTAATTGTAGGGACGTTCACGAGATTAATAGCAAAATAATTTTAAAAGAAACTTACCAAATAGTTTTAACACCTTTTACTCATCTTATTAATTTAATTCTATCCACCGGAGTATTTCCAGAAGTACTAAAATACTCAAAAGAACTACCAATCTACAAAAAAGGTGATTCGTCAAAAACTGACAATTACAGACCCATAAGCATTGTTTCTACTTTTGGGAAAGTGATTGAAAAGGTTATCAAGCAACAATTTTATTCCTATTTTGAGTCAAATAATTACTTTAGCAACTCACAATATGGATTTAGAAGTGCTCGTTCTACTACGAACGCGGTATTTAATGTTCTGAGCGAGGTGATTGAGGGGCTTGAACGCGGCAATCGCATAGCAATTTCTCTTTGTGACTTATCAAAGGCTTTTGACTGCGTTTCACACGACATTTTGCTCCACAAATTAAATTACTATGGAATCAGAGGTATCCCTCTTAAACTTATAACTTCTTTTCTATGTGGCAGACACCAGGCGGTAGTGTCTAAAGGTCATCTCTCTGATTTTCTATCCGTAAAACATGGAGTCCCACAAGGTTCGGTCTTAGGACCTCTTTTGTTTATTATTTATGTCAACGATCTGCCTAAATTCATATCTCCGTACAAAACCATACAATTCGCAGATGATACGACATACGTTATATAAGGAAAAAATAATGATGATTTAAAAATGTCTCATGAGGAAGTTACTACTAAATCTAGCTCATGGTTTGCTGCAAACAAACTAAAACTTAACTCTGATAAAACGCAAAATATGGTTATATCTGCAAGTAATTTACACAATGATCTAGCTAACAAAGATACTTTTAAACTATTGGGAATAACCATAGATAATCGACTCAACTGGTCTGCTCATATCTCACACCTTAAGAAACAGCTATCCAGTTCATTATTTGTTATTCGCCAACTAGCAAGGGTTGTCAACTATGAAACATTAAAAATGACATATTTTTCTTTATTCCACTCTCACCTAAACTATGGTTTAATTATATGGGGCAATTCAACAAATGCACTTCAAATTTTTAGAATACAAAAGAAAGCTGTCAGGATTTTAGCAGGGGTTAGTTATCTAGAACACTGCCGACCTTTCTTTATCAAATTCAAAATTATGCCGCTACCTACTTTGTTGATATTTCAAGTTTTAACTCAAATTCACAGAAAACGTGCCCATTGAATAAAGCAGTCTGATGTCCATGTTCACAATACGCGAAACTGTCACTAACCTACGAACAAATCGCTGTAGATTAAGTCTTTCAGAAAAAAATAGTCTTAATTATAACTATTACAATATTTTACCAAAAAGTATAAAAGAGCTAAGCTGTAATAGTTTGGATAAAGTTATAAAAAAATATCTTTTAAAACATTGTTTTTACTGCTCAGAAGAATATATGACTCATTGCAGAACATCCACTGAACTGCTTACCGTAACTTTGCCATAAATATTTTTCTGTTTAATATGCTTTCATGTTTGTATTATTTATGTGTTTAATATGTTTTCATGTTTGTATTATTTAATGTTTTATCATTTAATACTATGTATGTTTTTTTTTGACTTGCTACAAACAGTATTTGTATATGTTATGTAGTTAAATAAATACTCTACTCTACTCTACTCTACTCTACACAAGTTGCAGAGAATCTTTCAAAACCACTAAAAGAGCTTCTGGCTTTTTCATGTCCAAATAACATATTTTCTGTACTCTTTCTGATGGTTTGTGGTTTATTGTAATTAGGGTGTTCTTCTTATATTATTCAGTTCATTCATATCTACTCCAATGTCCCTTATACCACCATAAAGTGCCAATATTATTGTTTTTTATTTGGGGCCAATTTTATTTGATTTTGTGAAGAGTTTAGCAAATTGTACATCTTTGCTTTAGTAATTAAAAACAAATTGGTTCTAAGTGTTTGAAAGAATGTTCCAGGTTATGTGGTTACATTAAGCATGGTAGGTATACTGATTACTGATGTAGATGCTACGGAGTAATTTGCAAAAATTCACAAAGAATTATTAATAATCGAGAAGAAAAAAAATACTGATACTGCCAATAACTTAGATTTAGAATTACATGATAAAAAATTGAGGAGTAATTTTCAACTTTAATATTAATTTTTAATTCAATTCTATAAATTAAATCTAATAATGCCACCCGCAAATCTGCAAAAATCAGAATTCCACCTCTCACATCCAAAGGTAGTCGTTTTTTTATAGATCCACCCTTATCTATTCCCTAGTTCGTTTTCGCATTTGGGTTCTTTGAATACTTAAGTTAGTATGACATAATATAATGAATTATCTTACAAATGCATTGGATACAAAGAGGGAACAATGTTATTTATAGCAAATTAAAAATAGAATCATTAGAAACCTTGATACATGAAGATGCTCCACTTTTTAATAAAGCATTGGTTTCAGGTATTGATAAGTCATTAATCAAAATAGGTAATTAGATTTATCATGTGTTCTAATGCGTGTCTTTCTAAAATTGTCTATCGATTGTTTTCTCCCACACTTTAATTACAGGAACTTTCTCACAAACCCTACAATTTGTAGATGGAATGATGTCATGTGATTTTTTAAACAATCAGTATGTATTTATATTCAAAGTGCCTACACACGATGACAAATGAAATACTGACCACTCTTCAACTAAAATACAAAAAATAGAAACCCTCTCTTTGGGGCTAAATCTTAAAAATATAAAAATTGAAAAATCTGCTTATCAATACATCAATACATGCAGTAAAATTGGCAAAAGAAAATAAAGCTACAGGTATTGATGAAATACCAGCAGAAATTATTAAACTAATCAAAGAAGATTAAACAGATATACTAAAAGACTTGTACAACACCATAATATCATTTAGCCGTCATTCCTAAAGAAAGGCTTAAGTAGACGTTACTTTGTCTGAAAATACTAATCCTAAAAAATTCTGTAACCACCGAACCATCAGCTTAATGAGCCACATCCTAAAGTTATTCTTGAAAATTGTACATCAAAGGATTTTCAGAAACCTGGAGCAAGATATTAGTAACACTCAGTTGAGCTTCAGAAACTAAATTGATACAAGACAGGCCTTATTTGCCCTTAATGTATTGGCACAAAGATATATGGATGTTAACCAACCTCTTTATATATGTTTCCTTAATTACAACAAGGTATTTGCAAAGTCCTACGCAATCGTCTCCTACAGCTAAATAGAACGAGGGGTAAGGCAGGAATGTATACTTTCTCCGCTGTTCTTTAATTTATATTCAGAAGAGATAGTTCAGAAAGCATTAATGAAACATCAAGTGGAAATAAAATTAACGGAGAACGTATAAATAACATCAGATATACTGACGATACGTTGCTAATCACAAAGTTGATTTAAGAATCGCATGTTCATATGAATAATATTGTAGATAGTAGTGAAGAGGCCAGACTTACTTTAAATATCAAAAATAGGAAAGTTTTGATCATTGCAAAGACACAACAACAAAAGACATTCTGGATTAGGGACAAAATCTTTCAAAATGTGGACAGATATACATACTTGGAAACAATTGTAATCGAAAACAATGATGATACACAGGGGATCAAATCACGTTTAAGAAAAGCCCTATCGACATTCAATAATATAAGAAATGTACTTTGCTGTAATGATCTGAGTCTATAGCTAAAAGTACGAATACCGTGGTGTTATTTTCTGTATTATATGGAATGGGGGCTTGGCTGCTAAAAAAGGAGGCTACATAATAAAAGCGTTTGAGATGTGGGCTTTTGAAGAATTTTAAAAATAAGTTGGATCACTAAGGTTATGAACAACGACGTTTTAAAGGGAATGAACAGGGAAAAAGCATATGACAGTGTACCGATCTCCCAACTATGGATAGAAATGGGTAACTTAAAAATAAACCCAATTCTTATTAACGCCGCTCAAAAATACTACGAACAAAACTTTGCAAGAATTAAAACAAAGGGAATAAGACAAGGCTGCTGTCTGTCACCCACCTTATTTAAAATCTATTTGGACAGATCCTTAGTGAAATAGGTTAAAAAATGTAAAAACATGGGAATAACGGTGGAAGAAAACACACTATATACACTTTTCTTTGCGGATGACCAGGTAGTAATTGCCAAAGACAGCTAAGATCTTAGCTATATGGTAAGAAAACTGCAAGAAGAATATGAGGTGGCAAGTATAAACATGAATATGAAAAAATTTGAATATCTCTCAGTGGGAACAGATGAAATATGTGATCTAGTCTTGGAAGACGAAAAAATCAAAGGCGTGCAATCCTGCAAATATTTAGGGGTCATTTTCAACAAAAAGGGAAATAGCGCAAATGAAATCAGAAAAAGAATAAACAAGAGCAGAACAGCGACCCGTGCCTTAAACAATCTTCTCTAGCAAAAAAACAATTCGACGAAAAACCAAAAAACACATTTACGAAAGTATAGTCCAAAGTATTACACTTTACGGTTCGGAAGTATGGGACGTCACCAAAGCTAATAAAAACAAACTTATGACGACAGAAATGGATTATCTGAGACGAAGCTGCGGTAAATCGAAACTGGAGAAAGTTAGAAATGAACAAATAAGAAACGAAATGAAAATGGAGCGAAATATCAATGACGACATAGAAAGAAAACAATTAATCTGGTTCGGATATGTTAAAAGAATGCCAGAGTACAGATGGCCTAGAAGAGTACTGGAATGGATCCCTCCTGAAAGAAGAAAGAGAAAGAGACCACGGAGAAGTTGGCGCAACGATATTGATGATGCAAGGTTAACATAATGGGTACATAACAAGGAAAATAAGAGATTAATTACAATTATAATCAGAAAATTGCAGTATTCGAATGTCATGAGAGGTGAGAGATGAGAGCATTGCTACAGATCGTTATACAGGGAAGGATACTGGGCAGAACAAGCATGGGCCGACGTATGCTGGCTAAACAATTTGAGACAATGGTACAATTTTTTAACTCTGTTGAGCTGTTTAGAGCAGCAGTATCAAAGGTGAAGACAGCTGTAATGGTAGCCAACCTTCTTAAAGGAGTCGGCTCTTAAAAAAGAAGAAGGCCAGTTTACAGATTCAACACAATATCTTAATAACGCTTTTTGTCCTAACTAACACATTACCTGTGAGCTGAAATCAAGAATACATCCGCTACTTTGCCTGCTACGTGTTCTCGGTTTTACTTTATGGTGTCGAATCTTAAACTTTGAATAAAAGTGATCTAAAATGCCTTGAAGTTTCTAAAATGTAGTGCTAGATAAAGAATTTTAAAAAATTTTTGAGTGAAGAAGATGCGAAACTCCACATTACTAGAACAGGTCACAAAGACCAGCGAGATTATAAAAAGCATCAAGAAGATGAAGCTGGAGTAATTCGAACATGTAGTGAGAGGCTCCAAATTTGCTTCAAAATATTATGCAATGAAACATGACAGAAAAACGCAGTCCAGGACGAAGAAAGACTTGATGGTTGAAGGTTTTGCAAGATTGGGATGATATTGATACAAGCGTTTTATTTAGGATGCCAATGATGATTAAAATAGCTATGATGGTAACCAACATTCTGAAAGGACATGATTCATAAAGAAAATTACGTGTTGCTTCACCAAGGAAGAGTTCAATAGCTGCAGGACACTTACGATGCATTTTCGGATAAGGCAATCCACGTTAGATCTACATAATATGAATTCCAGATCTACAGTTTGCTTTTTCGAAGGGATTTCGAAGCGATATTTAAATGAAATGTAAAATAAAACTCATACTTGATTGTAAAATCCCAGAAACAAAACAATACTGCACCAATTTGTAAAACTTTTAACTTTTTTGTGTAATAACATATTAAAAAAAAAATTGCACTACAACTAAATATTGGAGAAGATAACCAATAACTTTTAACGTTAATTAAAATAACTAGGATAAAAGTCATTAGAATCACGTATCAATCAAGGAATTATAATTGAAAAAACAAAATTAACTACTATGCTCATTTGTGAGCACTCAATTCCGATCACTTTTATAAAGGTTTTTGTCACTTTATCCAATATTTAGTTGTGGTAAATAATCCTTTTTTATGTAAATTACCAAAACCCACGTGTACTTATGTTCATTCGCAATTATTTTTATCCGAAAAATCTTTTCACCGAACTACATCGTCGCGTTGAAGTTATTATAATACTGAACAATAAAAGTTGTGATTGACATGCTACCCCGTGGTTTACATGCGCATAGTGGTTGTAAAACCATATAATTACTTTCATTTGAATTGTTCCATTGGGTAGTTCACATTAGCTTTTTTAAGAATATCAATATTTACTTTAATTCCGGTATTTTTCTTGTTTCAATTTGAATTCGTCTATTGGGTAGTTCTCATTAGTTTTTTTAAGCATATCAATATTTTCTTTAATACCGGTATTTTTGTTGTTTCAATAATAAACTGATGTTATCAAGAATCGCGTTAATTTGAATGATTACTTGTTTGTTTTTATACATAGATGTTGGAGAATACATATCTATAGGGTTTCAATAAAACGTTTATTCATAGTTATTGTTTCATTTTCAAATATCCGTAGTGAAATGCGAAAATATTTATTAAGTAAACTACTTATCTTTTTTTTACATAAATAGAAAGGATTGTGAGGATTTAAATTAATAATTGATAGAGTATTAACCCTTAAATCATCATGACGTAGCGCTACAACCCTGGCTGGGTCTTTGCTGACTGTACAAATTTTTTCCAATTTATTCGGTCTTCCATCAACCTAGGGTCAAATGGAATATTCATTTTCCGGAGATCTGCTTGAATATTATTTTTCTCGGCCGTCCGAGTGGTCTTTTGCCTGTGGGAATCTCCTCCCGTACCAGTTTTACAAGTCTCTCGTTATGCAGTCTGTGCACGTGGCCTGTCCATCTTCTAAGTATTTTTCGTTCAAAGCGTTTGAGCTTTTCTTCGTTTGCTTTGGTCATGGTCCACGTTTCGCATCCGTATGTTATTACAGCTCTGACGATGGATTTATAGTTTTGATCTTTGAACTTCTTGTGAGATTTTTTGATTCTATGAGCTTATCCAGTGCAAATAGACAGCGGTTTGCATATTGGATTCTGTCTTTTATTTTTTCAGTAACATGGTTGTCAGCTGTGATTATGGCCCCCAGATATTTAAAACGTTGTACTTATTCGAAATTGAAGGTGCTGACCGTCACATTTTGTCCTATTCTGTCTCTTTGTGTCGTTCTATTTATACACATATATTTCGTCTTCTCTTCATTAATCTTCAGCCCTACTTCACTTGTTGTTCCTTCCACCTTATTGAAAATGTCTTTCGTGGATAGGATGGAGTCTCCAACGAGATCTATGTCATCTGCATATGCGAGTAACAGCTTGGGACCTTGAACCGATAGCAATTCTGTTTTTATTTCGGCCGACCTCATGGTTTTCTCTAATACAAGGTTAAAACGTAGTGGAGATAAGGCATCACCCTGTTTGAGTCCACTGTTGATTTCAAAGCTGCCAGATAGTTTATTATTTACACGTACTTTGGATAATCCACCCTCCATACAGACTTTGGTCATACGAATAAGTTTCTTTGGTATTGAGAACTCCGCCATTACATTCCATACTTGGCTTCTTTCTACGCTATCATATGCCTGTCGAAAATAGCGACCCTTAAGATCGCTAAAAAATTGGAAGAATCTGATGATGAAGACATGGGTGGTATTGATCCTGATGGGTCCGATAAATGTATTGAATACAATAACCATGACCCCACTTTAGAGCAGGAAGGTGATAAAGAAGTATTTTAAAGAGTATGTGATAATTTGCCAAAACTCCTTCAAAAAATCTTATGAAAATTTTTCCGCGACTTTTAGTCGATATTTAGAAAAGGTTAAAGTCGAGCTAAGTGCATTTTAAAATTTTTTACCAAAGAAATGATAGAAAGTGTCACATCTTACACAAATATTTTTATTGCAACAATTAAAGGAGGGTACACATGGGATAGACAGAAGGGACAAATATGCAAAATTAACAACGCCACATAAAACCTTACACTTCGTGGAATTATCTTCCTTGTTGGTGTAAATCCAGCACTTTTCTTCTCGCTGATAGCTAGAATGTACGTGAAACTCAAAAAGATTGTAATACCTGAAAACAAACCAACGTTTGATTATACACAATTAAGAGAAGAAAGAGAAATACATTAAAAAGTGATCCTACAAGCCAACTCAAATCTAACAGAAGTAGGAGAAGAAATCTTAACATCAGAAGATGTCAATAAAAAGTGGAGCAATATTCAGAAGTCATTACTAAAGGCCGCAGGAGAAAATTTAAAGCCCGAAAATACAAATAAAAAACAGAAGTTGATGACTTCAGAAATTCTAGCATTAATCGAAGAGAGAAGAAAAGCCAAAGGGAGAAATGAGCCAAAATATCAAGAACTACAAAGTAGAATTAAAGTAGAGATAAAAAAGGCAAAGGAAAAGTGGTTAACAGATCAATACATAAAAATAGGAGTACGACAGAAAATACGACAGCTTTATTATGCAAAAAAAAATTAAAGAACTAACAAATACCAAAAAGCGAACAGACTATGAGATACTCAAAGATAATAATGGTGAACTCATTGCAAACCTAAGAACCACAGAAATAAACAGGACCGAAAATAATAATGTGAGGATAGAACAGGCAATTAGAAATGCAAAGATCGCAAAATTAATAGGCCCAGATCAGATACCTACTGAGCTAATTAAATGCATTGACAAAGAAACACTGCATATACATTTAGATCTGTTCAACAAAGTATATACAACAGGAGTACTACCCGAAGATTGGTTGCTCTCCACGTTTGTAACACTACCAAAGTCAGTACATGCGACAGAATGCTCCCAATACACAATGATTTCCTTAATAAGCCACACACTTAAAATATTTTTCAAAATAATACATCGAAGACTATACAAAAAAATTGAAGAAGATATAGATGACACCCAGTTTGGATTCAGAGGAGGACTAGGAACGAGAGTGGCTCTGTTCGCTTTAAACGTTCTCATGCAAGGACGACTTGGTATGAAGCAGGATCTCTATGTCTGATTTATAGGTTATCAAAAGGCTTTTAATAGTGTACCACATCAAAAAAGGAATAAGACTGTTAAAAGAAAAGAATGTGGATAGTCGAGATATTAAGACTCATAATGCAAGATAAAATCAGGGGTAAAAGATCCATAGAAGACGAACAATTTCCTGGCTAAGAAACCTAAAAGAGTGGTATCGTTGCAGCTAAGTAGATCTTTTCAGAGCAGCCGCCAATAAGGTATGGATTGCTATGATGATAGCCAACCTCCGATAGGAGAAGGAACTACAAGAAGGAGCTGGTGTAAAAAAACTAAGCAATACTGATTTAAAGAGATGTGGGTATTTTATGGCACAGGAATCCCAACCTATCCGGCATGTATGGGATATAAACGTTTTCTGTTTTTCCTTGGAGTACTTAGGTTCGATAACAAAACAAGTCGTGAAGAACGGAAACAGACAGATAAATTAACGGAGGGCGAGAAATTACAGAAAAATCTACAGGCAAATGTCGGAAAAATTTCTGCCCAGGTGAACGTATTATAACTGACGAAATGTTAGTCCCATACCGTGGTCGTTGTAGTTTTTGCAAAAATATTTGCATTGTATAATTCAAAGATGTTTTATGTCTCAAATTTATAAATTTAGTGTGGCAAGCAGCCAGAAGAAAGATATAATCTACCAAACATTGTAACAGATATTGTACTCAGATTGATCGAGCCCTTCAAAAAGTTTTAAAAGAAACGTTACCACAGATAAGTGGTACACCATTTGTCCTTTGTCTCAAGAGCTTTTCATAAAAAAAAAGTAAAAAAGAAATCCCATCGTAATTAAAACCAAGCAAAACTAGAACTATACACTTCTTAATTTTTGCATTTTAGTAAGAAACCACCCTTGTATCCTACAGTGGAAAAAGGAATAAGGCTGTCATATTACTTTTACGTAGCACGCTGATGATTCTGTAGATGAGAAGTTAGACAAACCAGTCATATTACTATTCTATAATGAAACTAAAGGGAGAATCGATGTTGTCGACCAAATGTGCAGCAATTACACTGTCCAAAGACGAACTAGGCGGTGGCCATTCGTCGTATTTATCAGCTTATAAATATTGCAAGAATAAATTCCAATATTTTATTTAACACCACCAATTGCGATAAGGACTTAAGTCAGAGACATTTCTTACAAAATTTAGTGGTTTCTCTAAAGCAAACCTATCTGTTGGCATCAAAAGTTACCTAGCTCCATATAAGACTTCCGAGATTGAGACTCCAAAACTACCCGAAAAAACAAGAGGAAGGTGTACCCAGTGCGGTCGAAAAAAAAAAAAAATAGAGCAACTACAATAAAGTGCCAAAGATGCAGTAAACTAGCATGTGAAGAGCATTTGATCACCACACACATTTGTTTAAAATGCCAGCATCATAAAAATCAAACACAAACTCCTTTGTGTTTCTTTTTTGTATCTTTTTATGTTTATCTAAAATTTTTTAAAATTTTTGTATTTTATACTTTATTATTTTTTTATATAAAATATGTATTTATTTATTCCTATGTATTTATGAAATGTAGAGTGTTATCTTAAATACCTCCTTATTTTTGTCTGGCGTACAAAGTACCACTTTCTCAGGTTTTGAAGCCAAGATATTCTTCTTCTCCCTGGTCCTTTCTTTCCAAATACCTTGTCCTGAAGAATGAGTTGCAACAAGCCGTATCTCTGTTCAGTCCTCATAACATGGCCAAGATATTCTAGTTTGTGCTCTTTGATGGTGATAATAATTTCGCATTCTTTGTCTATTCTACGTAGGACCTCAACATTAGTCACACGATCCACCCATGAAATTCTTAAGATACGTCTGTAACACCACATCTCTAATGCCTCGAGTTTTCCTAAGGAAGCTTCGGATTGGACAATATACGCTATTATTATTAAAGTACGCCAAGCGATAACTTAAGGGTTATTTAGTCGATAAAATCACTTAACAGAATTAAACAACGAATGAAAAGAATAATGAAAAAAAAAAACATGTTCGGGGATTCGGATAATATAATAACAACATGCCGTCTGCTTAAATGCGATATATTTACAGTTCTGCTCTACAAAATAGCACCATAAACATGATGATAGCCGTCATCTCTGGAATGGATAGGATAAGAAGAAGAAGAAACACTTGGAAAATGACAAATCAAAAAGAAGAAAACAAGTGGGACGTCCCTAAGATGGAGCTTAGTCTGATGGCGGAGCAGGCCACAAATTCTTAATCCATAATATAAAGAAGAGGAAGAATGACAAAATTTGCGGTTCATTCATTGCGGTTTCATCGAATTCATTCTCAGATAGTTAGAGACGATTATACACGTTGGCAAATTTGTATTATAAATTCTGTTCTTCCAACACAAAACTGACTAAGACTCTAATTGTTCCAAATCGATATTTTCAGTTTGTCATTTGTAGGATCATTAATTCTTTTATTATTGATATGCAATCGTCAATAATGGAAATAAAATATTAAAACAAAATCAATATTTTTTGCCGAAGGTATGTTTAAAAACGACGATCGATAATTATTAACCCAGTTATAATAAAGTTATTATTTATAATAGTTTTTTCATTGAATTCGATTATATGTCCAAACGTAACTCCTAGTTGTAGACTCTAATTGAGATGATTAATATAGTGGCTTAATGTAATGGGAGTAGCTAGACTACAAATCTATGGGCGAAAACGCAAAACGTATATTAACGCGTTGACTGAGAAGTAGAAATGCGACACAGTTTATTTACTTATCCAGACCGCCATCAATTTTGTACAGCTACGACAAAGGTCATAGAATACCAATGTAAATATGAATACAAATATGAGGTAGAAAAAAAAACGGGACTGAATCACTAATGAAATCTTTAATTTTATTAGTAAATTTACTTTTACGTTTTAAACATTTAACGTCCTTGTTATTCCCCTAGGTCTTCATATCCACTTATAATGATTAGTAAAATAGTATGCTAAACGAAGCCAAATGTCAAATATGACCGGAAAATATCAAATTGTAGATGAAAAAATTATAAAGAATAATTTTTGATAATAAAAAATCGAAATAAGAATTTATTTTGTTCAAAAAAGTTTATGTAAATTATCTATAGTCCGTCCCAAACCCTTCTTTCAGTGCGTCATAGTTGTTCGAATTCTCTCTAACGCATTAAGCTAGAAGTGACAGAAAAAACGTAAGTCTGTGATTATTATACACAGAACTTAGAACATTAGGTATCGTTCACGGGTATTAGCATATTAAAGCGAATTCTACTTACGGATGTATAATTGGTTGGAATTTAGAATACGCTAAATAGATATCCAATCAATGATGCACATAAATATAATTTGACGCAGATGGTCTCAATCGTGACAGTGACAGTACTTTCACAATGTCAACTGATAAAATGATAATTGTCATTCCAGGTTAGTATTTTCAGACATTTTACCTACAGTGAAATATAAATTTTGTATTTATTGTCAATAAAGACTAATATTAAAATTATTAAATTATTTTCAATTAGAAAAAGGGGCTGGGACAACTTTATTACCAGGTTTTGTCGTTCGCGAATCAGGTTGTGAATTCAGGAATGATTTTTAAACTAATACCGTTATGGATATTTATATGTATTAAAACGGTTCTTTTTAGCACTACGACATTTTCTTGAAATGTAAGATATAATTGATACCAGCCTCATATCTATTGTAATCATTGATTTTAATGAATTAGATTCTGAATCTGATTGTGGATTGTTTGAGATATAATATTCATTTTTGTTATTTATAAAAAAAAAGGAAATCTTACATTCGGTGTCTTGGTTTTTAACTAAACTCTATTAACACTATTTCATCTGGATACCGGAACTGGTAGATTAACTCAAAAATCAACTGCTTCACTATTTAAGCTATTATCACTATTTAATGATAAATTTTAACAAAATTAAATTATTGGCTGCCACAGAAACCTATCGAAAAATTATTTATCCAAATATGACTAATTTCAATCGATGTTATTTTATCACAGAAATGTTTGCTTTGATGCCTTGCAATTGCCAGTAATTTTTTTTATCTAGCAGTCAACTCTTAAAGATTCTAGGAGGAAGCGTTATTTTAAATAAATAAACATTCCAATTTTATAGAGTTTGTAATAAATAATAATAAATCCATAAACAAGTCTTAGCTAATTAAGCACTTTCCTTGGAATGTATAGAACAGGAATCATGACAAACTGCAGTCCCAATATAATACACAATAAAAATTTTTATACAGGACTGGACCTCTATATGTAAATTAAATAAAAATTTGAATTGTTAAAGTTTTTACTCCACATTTAAAAAAATAACCCTTTCACATTTAACCGATTAGAATCCTGCAACTATCAGATTTAACTAAAATGTCATGCAATAATTCTCGACATTCTTAAAATCCTATATAACGTCAAAATTAGAGATGCACTGAAAGAAGGGTTTGAGACAGACTGTATTTCCCTATACACATATAGTTTACACTTGAAACGACCCTGTATTCGATAACAAACAACCAGTGGGAGTTATCATTATCACCATCGCGTAACCAAAATAAGTTCCCCTAACATCCATTGATCAAACCAATCACGCAGGGCCTTATACGAAAGCTTGTATCGCTTGTAAATGATTATTATCCGTCAAGAGCTTAATGTGTCATTATTTGACATAAAGTGAGCATATATTTACAAATTGGGGTATCTGTTATATACGTACGAGAAACGTGAAATTACAAAAGATGTATAAGGATATACTTTATCCTAGCGCAGTTGTACCAGGATCTTATCAACATGTAAGTCTTAAAATAATAATAATATTATTATTTTGAATTTGAGCAAAATTTCTTCATAAACATAAAAATGTATTAATATTGTGCTTCTTGTTCTTCCTTATGAGCAAATTTACTTAATTATTAGAGGATTGATACCTCTTTAGAAGGTTTTCACTGCATTTAAAGCATGATTGACCGATACTTATTCTATCGTTTCGGATTTATCTATTATTTACTATAGTTCAAATATCTTTGTGTTGTTTCTGCATTGGGTTTTAATTTTAGTGAATACGTCATTATTGGTCTTATAATGGCTTTATAAATTCCTGATTTATTATCAATGTTAATATATCGATTTCGCTATATAGCGGTAGTTAGGATACTATATTGTCAGTCTGTTTGCTTTTGTATAGCTGGGTAGTGTAATCACAAGATAATTCATTTCCATTACTTGTTCAATGCTGACTCCATGGATTTCCAATTTACATTTATTGGTTGTTTGTATTGAGTTGAGGTTGTCTTATTAAATTTAGTGATGGATTCTTGTTAGGACACTAATTCTGTTTAGAGATAAAGGCAAAAATAATGATTCTTTTGACGAGTGACGATGAGACGGGAGAAACGACTTTCCGATTAGATCTTAAAACTTTTTTTACTGTTGACATAGATATATTTAGCTGTTAATTTTATTGGACCAAAGAGATTTCCTCTTTAATATTTTAATAAGGCGTAGTTATTAGTTTTCAAAAAAAAGTTCTCCAAGTTTGTATTGGGCGATCTCTTTTTCTTCTTCCTTGAGAATTTCGCTCTATTATCCGTTCACAAATTGTTGAAGCACGAAATGTGCCTCAAAGTCATAAAACGGTCGTAAAATTTGTATCATCATAGGCGTTGCTGAGGTATTTATTTATTAAAATTAATATTAATAATGTTTTAATACTAATATATTTAGCAAAAAAACAATTAAAACCTACACGGCTAATGTTGGTTATTATATTATATTAATAAAAATAAGAATTTAACCATTAACAATTTTGTAAATAAGAATACCTTATCTCTTTGGATATTTCAATAGTAATCCTCGCGTTTAGTCACTTTACTAGAAAACCTGGAATTCACATCCGAAGGTACTATCGGTTGCAAGATAATTAGGATGGAATTCCCCAGATTTTTAATAATATAATCGGTATAAAGATTTGGCCACGTGCCTCGTCTGTTCAGTTTATATTCGAAAGTTAACTTAAAAGGGTGAAGTTATTACGAACGAAAACAATTTTTTGTTTAGTACGTTTTTGATCACATGTACTTTACGGCTAGTCGGTGTTTCCGCGTCTACGGCAGTAATTAGCGTCTTGAACATTTTTTTTGCGAATTATATGCAGTGCGTGAGTGATTTTTTTATTCCATATACCTACCAACATATACGTACTTTTCGCTCGTGCTCGTTTTGTTGGATTGTTTGTGACGGCTTCATCATCAACATCATCAAGTTTTACACCGGTACTGTTGCGTACAGTCAGTAAGTGTGTCTATTCACCAAGAGAAAACACTATTGTCTTGAATGTTCACCATGCTCTGGTTTCTCAGATTCCCATAAACACTGACAAGCTGTGTTACTCTTTCACGGCCATCGTCTAACTTGTTAAACTGTTTGTTCGGGCTATTAGGCCGTTGTCTTCTGAGATTAGTTCTCGACGTTTCGATAACACTAGCGGTTGACATCTTCTGAAGATGCCAATGCTTCGCTTGTAAGCAGAAACTGACTTGTCCGTTTATTTAATATTTAACTATAATAAAACGTAAATAAATATCTTTTGATAGTAATTTTTTTATTAAATAAACGAAATAATATGTTGAAAAATATTAATTGTATTTATATGAAATTATTTTAAAACGAGAAGTATGTTTAAATATTCTTTTAATTTTTACATCTAATGTTTGCATTTTGTTAGTTATGTTTCATGCAGTGTTTAATTTATACTTACTTAAAATAAATATATGATGACTAGAAACGAAATGATAGAGAGTAGTAAATCGATGTGAAGAACCGCTATTATATGACGTTACCTGTGACAACGCCACCTAGTGTCACTAGTTTCGTGACGATGCCATCTTGTAGTGCTATAGTGTATTTTTATGTATGAGAGAGTAATAAAACAATAAATTATGTATGCAAATCCCTAAACTGTTGATACGGGTGACTCAATGAAAAATAGATATTTGTCAACAAGTTTACAGAAGTATATAGGAAAACAATTTTAAATTGAGTCTGACCACCAGGTATAAAAGTTGGAGCAGAATAGAATACAATAGTTGTGAGGGTTACTAATCCCTAAATAAGGTTGCCAGTGTCGGAGTGATGGAGGTTAACAGGTACTAATGAATTTGCAAGAAATGTAAGATGTTTATTTTATTGGTTATATATAACCAATAAAAGTTTAATATGTACCTACCTATTTGAAAAATAAAGTTTAATTCTTTAGATAAAATAAAACGTTTTATTTTATCTGAAATGAGTGCATACCACGAAGTAAGGGTTTCAACAATCAAACATTTAATTCTTTAATTCCAGGAATCTACGACAGTAATTGACTAGATAATTACCTTCTAAACTTATTCCACAGAAAATGTGATAGTGGGTTTTTTCCATTTTGTAGGAAGGTCCAAGTGGCGTATTCAAAATTCTTAACAGTTCACTAAAAGTAGGTACTTCAGTTGCAAGGTGCAGTTTATTGTGTATACTAGTATTATGGAAAATTTGAAAGTGCCGTGTAAACGCCGAAAAATTGGTCCTTTAACAGTTAGTGAAAAAACATTAATATTTAATTGTTTTAAATCATTTACAGACAAACGTTTATGTGAAAGTGTTGATGAGACCGTTGAGTTAGTTAGCAGTACACTTGGTGTTGGGAAATCTACGATTTACAGAGTTATTAAAGAAGAGAAATGTGGTAGTTTTCAAATGCCACGTAATGCTCCAGGGAAACCAAAATTTTAAATAGAATATCATTTTAAAGAAGGACTTCGACGGAAAGTGCATGAATTCTTCTTTAGACAAGAATTTCCAACATTGGATAAAGCTCTTGTCTCAGTTCGAGATGATAAGGATTACCCAGAAATGAGTCGAAGTACGTTATGGAAACTTTTAAAAGAAATAGGCTTCCGCTGGAAAAAGAATCCCAGAAAGTCTATTTTATTAGAAAGAAGCGATATTGTCATATGGAGAAGACATTTTCTAAGAACCATAAAGGAAATGAGAAACCAAAAAAGAAAAATATTTTATCTTGATGAAACATGGATCAACGAGGGTCATACACCAAATAAATTTTGGCAGGATGAAACTGTTACAAGTCAAAGGCACGCTTTTGTAGATAACTTAGCTACTGGTTTAAACCCACCATCAGGAAAGGGACGCAGGCTGATAATAGTACACATTGGCAGTTCAGACGGTTTTGTTGAAGGTGGTTTATTAACTTTTGAATCAACTCGTATCGGTGACTACCATGAAGACATGAATGCTGATGTCTTTTAGGAATGGTTCGAACAAATGATAGATCTTCTTCCTAAGAACTGTGTAATAGTAATGGATAATGCAAGTTATCACTCCAGACTTATAGAAGGACTGTCCACAACCAAGTGGTTAAAAAAAGAGTTGCAGAATTGGCTGAGTTCAAAAAATATTACGTACCATCCCGGATCTATAAGAAAGGAACTTTATTCGTTGTGTGCCCTTCATAAAGAAAAATTTAAAAAATACGAAATTGATGAAATTGCCAAAAATCGTGGAATGACAGTACTTAGATCCCCACCATATCATTGTGAATTAAACCCGATTGAACTGGTATGGGCACAGATAAAGAGTGAAGTTTCAAGAAAAAATACCACTTTTAAAATTCATGATGTTAAACAGTTGTTTTTGGGGGCCGTGAATAATGTAAAACCTGAAAACTGGGAAAAGGCAGTAAATCACACTATTAAAGAAGAGGAAACAATGTGGAAGCTGGACAATATTACTGATAAAATGATCGAACCAGTTATTATAAATCTTGGTTCTGAAAGTTCATCTTCTGAATCTGATTTGGATTTGTAACAGGTAGCTGTAAGTTTTATATTAATATTTTTATTCATCTATTTAACATACCTTAGACGGTTTTAAAAACTCTTTTTCTCTTTTGTAATTTTTAAAAATTAAAAAAAATGTGAATTTTTTAAAACCCTTTTTAATGTAGGCCAGTCAGTTCTAATATAGTGTGTGATAAAAGAGGTCACTTTTGTTTACATACACATAACACTTTATAACACTGAAATAATTCATTTATTTTTTACAATTATTCAAAGTAATTTTTCAATTAATCTTGAGCACGCTCATGGAGTGCTCGGAGGTACCAGTTAAAATTATGCAAATTACTCTCTCGTTCATAAAAATAAACTATAGTTCCGTGACGCTCACCTAAGCATTTTACTATAGAGAAAAAAGTAATACAACGCCAGTATAGTAGCTGTGCTTTGCAAGTTCTGTTTTTTAAAGAGTCTCCTTAAAAGTTCATTTTGTGATTTTCAGGTAGGCAAATCGCCAGGTTCTAATCATCTATTTCGTGCTTTCGAAGCGAGAAGGAAACGAGATGAGGAAGAAAAATTGCGCGAAGAAGCAGGATCCAAACTATATCAGAAGAACTATATGTTTATGATGTATGATACTCATGTAGAGAAAAAACGAATTCAGAGAAAAATACAAGAAAAAGTTGAACAAAAGGTACAAGCTTACGAAGAAAGCGTCAATAAGCGGAGAGAAAAGTAAATATACCTATATTTAAATTACAATATTTCACTGCTTTTTACTCAAGCAGTATGTCAACAGAGTGCTTACTTTCTTCATCTTCTACAATACAACATATTTCTTTTACTACAATAACCTATTGTAAATTTTGTACTTCATTGATTGCTTTGAGGTAATAATGTATAGTTGCCTAAGTGCATCATCATTTTTGAAGTCAAGAAAGATAATACATGAAGTGAAACCATTTAAGGAAATAAGTTTTTGTCGATTGTCTTAGAAATTAATATGTAGTCCTGCGTTATTTGTCGTTCATTCCGGATATTACCAACAATGGAAGACTTAAGCACTTTTTTTGTTACCTTGGTAACGTCAAGTAGTCTCGTTTAGTGATGTAACGAATATTCGCATTCGCATTCGCATTCGCGAATATTCGCATATTTTTGCATATTCGCATTTGCATTCGCATTCGCAAAATTTGTGCGAATGTTTTGCGAATATTACACAGCTTGCATTTAGCTCGTTCAGTATCGAAAAGTGGTGAAAAATAAGTCCATATTTCACTATAATTTGATTTACTCATAGTAATAAATCGCTAATCACACTTTAACTAAAAATTCACTTGTATTTGTGCACGAGCAGAGCAGGGCAAGTGGAGTGACTTGTGTCCCGTGAAATTTTTATTGGAACTATAACCAGAGAACTTAGTTCTCTGCTATAACTTTCTCTCTATAACAAGTCAAATTTGATTATAACAAGAGAAAATAAGATCGAAAAAACGTGCTTTCTACGTTTTTGGCCCGGACGTGACTATAAATAAATACCTTTTTAAACGACCCCTCAATAAACTTAACCGCCTACAATAAACTTCTTTACAATAAATACAACTGTTTCACATCTTTACTTTAGCAAATATGATAGAATGATACTGGACAATTTAAAGCAGTTAAAAAAGACAGACTTTTTCCAATTGCCTACACACCTCGCGCAAATGAGACTGCCGGCAGTGCCGGAGACAATTAAAATTGCCAAATTAAAAAAAAAACTGAATATTCGCATTCGCATTCGCATTCGCGAATGTCGGTGGCATATATTCGCATTCGCATTCGCGTTCGCGAATGTTTAAAAAATGACATTTGTTACATCACTAGCTCGTTGATATGGCTCCATACTACTGGACGAAGTTAACAACATAAAAGACTCTTTCTCTTCTAGGATCTGTCCTGTCGTCAATGTGGTCATAGAGGGTAACCTGAAGTTACTCATACTTTTATTAGTTTCTCATAATATGCCAAAGTGCTCCTTTAATCTTTAGAGTGTAACTAGTAATCTAATCTGATTATTAACAACTCTTAGTAATCAGATTGGTTGGTGGAATTAAGAAAATTTTTCTAAACATTCACATTTATATTTCTGGTATTCTCTTTTTCATGGCACCTGACAAATCTAAACACCGTACAATAAACCAGAATTAGATGTTTGATATCAGATGTTTCTTAAATTGCAGGGTAAGATCTTTGCTACAAAAGTTCTTCATCTTGAAAAATGCAGGTTTGGTTCTCTCTGTTCTAGATTTTATTTCAAGTCAGTGATCATCATCATCATCATCCAGCCCTTTGTTTTCACTGCTGCACATCATTTTTGTCCATTGTGCTCTATCTTATGCACAAAACTATGTCGTCAGCGAATTTAAAATTTATTAATATTCTACTAACAATATTCAAGCCTATCTCTTCCCAGTTAAGTTCTTTACAAGCATATTCTACTTCTGTGGTAAACATTTTAGGCGATAAGGTATCTACTGTAAGACTCATCTGTCCATTGGGATATCATCCGTGTTTTTATGTAGTTTTACCGATATAGTTGCATTCTTGTATGTATTGTAAATTAACCTTGTATATCGGTAGTCAATGCGACATGTTCGTAGTACTTTCAGGATTTTGTCAAATTCTAACGTGTCTGTTTCTTTCTGGAAATCTACAAAAGTCAGATCGAGTGGTCGATGTTCCAAATTCGGTACGAAATTCCGCTTGCTCTATTGGCTGGTAGAAATCAAGTTTTTTCTTGACTTCTTGACGTCTTTTCTTAACTTGAATCTTCAAGACGATTCCTTACTATTCTTCGTAAGGAGTTTGCATATTTTTAATTCATAGGGATTCTCTTTTTTTGTACAATAGAATTACCTTAAAAGACACCGGTTTAAATTTTTTTGTATTTTCTTAAGTATGCAAGTGCTACCGATTTTTATTGCATCAGTAACTACACGATCTTTGTCTGGAGATTTTTTATTCTCAGCTTTTCTTAGGGCTAGTTTTATTTCGTCTATTGTGATTTCCGGTAGTAGTTCTGATCCTTGGTTTACTATGCCCTTTTTCTTTATTAATATTTTTGGTACTTGATCTTCTCTACAATTTGCTTTGTTTTGGCTTGTGTACAGCAAGTCTTCAACTATTTTAAGGGTTTCCTCACTGTTTTGTTCTTTTTTTTATGTTTCATTTTGTTTATAAATTAAATCTTATATCAATATCTCCAGGTTACAGAAGATGCTTTGTGCCGAAGAAAGACAATTTTATAATGAAACCGTGGAGATGGCACAGCGAGGAGATGAAATGCGCATGGAGAATATGAAGAGAACGGTGGAACAACTTCGGGCAAGAAGAGAGGAAGAAAGACTGAAACTAGTCAAACAAAAGAGAATTGAGCAATACATGTATGGTATTTGTTTAATTTGTTTACATTTAAACGATTTTTTAAGCATGTGCTGTATTGTACTTTTATTATCTATTCACCAGTAATATTTTTATCTTAAACTACTATTCAACTTATACTACCAGCATTATTTTGATAAATATTAATTATTTTTTAGTCTAATTTAAAATTATCATTTTCATTACCATCGTCAACATATATTTCATATTTAGTCAATATTACACATTTATTTGTTTGATAAATTCGTTAATATGTAAGATTTATTAAAAAATTTTTGAAAATGATATTTTTAATTACACTAATTATCGTTTTAGAAATCGATGTCAAGAATTGAAACCTACTCTCATAAAAAAACATCTTATTGAATCTAAACAAGTACAACTTCAACAGATGAGGGAAAATGAGGCAAGAAGGGAAGCGAACAGGGAGCTGGATAGAATGTGGAATGAGTTGAATAAGAAGGAGATGCAAATGAAGGTATATTTGTTACTATATTTCCCATATTACTACTGCTTGTACAGCTGGTCCCTAAAAAAACTGATACGATTTTATTTCATAGAAAACTGAGCAATGTTTTTTAGAGAATAAATACTTATTATTTACATACTGTCACTGTCACTGCCAAATCTTAAAATTTGTCAAATAACTTATTCTGTTCAACCTCAAAAAATGGCTTCACATCCGAGAAAATAACTAAAAGCAAGAATTGTAACGAAATTAGAAGATGGTTGGTGACTATCTGTCGTAGCGAACCGTTTTAACGTAAGCAGAACAACAGTTTTTAATATTATTAAAACAAGAATTGGAACCAAATTAAAAGAAAACTGGGCACTATCAGAGGCAGCCAAACATTTTAACAAGGGGAACAAGAAACTCTCGAAAGAAAACAAGGTTTTAGAAGGCCAAAAATATTTACTGCTCATGAAAATCGTACGCTTTTAGAGAGATTAGAAAAGAATCCTTTTGAAAACTGCAAGAATTATGTCTCGGTTGCCGGGAAGAAAGACAGCAGCTTAAAGCAGAATTAAAGTCTCAGGTACCGAACTGCAGCAAAAAATAAGCTCTTACACCACAACAGAAGCAATCAAGACATATTTGCTTTAAACCATCACGTACAATATCAAGATTTTTGGGACAAGGTAATATTTACAGATGAGAAAATTTTTCAATTTTCTAAAAAGGGCAAAATTTGGGTGTATAGACCAGATACTTTTAGCGCCAATGTATGAGGATGGACTTCATCTAGAGTAATGGGAATGGTATGGCGTATTGGTGGCAGGTTTATTGGGCAGACTTATCTGAATATTCTAGAAAACATCATGTTTCCCAGTGTAGAACAGTTGTATCCAGAAAATAATTTTATCCTTTAACAAAATAATTGTCCTGTTCACACTGCAAATATAATAAACTAGTGGCTCCAGAATAACAACATCGAAACCTTACCAGAGCCCAGCTATAGTCCAGATTTAAACCCAGTCGAGAATGTGTGAGGGTGTGTAATTGTATATCTCAAAATGGGGCACGGTATACAACAGGATTGGGAAGAGCTCTCTGAAGAAGACAACGTTATAGTTCCTTTCCGCAGAAGGACTGAAGACTACAAGCTGTTATCAATGCTGATAAAGACATTACAAAATAATAATTTTATTTTTACATACCTAAATTTAGTATAGTTTTGGTCTTCCAGACCCTCGCTTTTTTTCGAGAGCTTCTTGTTCCCTCAATTTTTTATTAATAGAAAAACTGTGGTTCTGCTTATGTTAAAATGTTTTGCTACCTTTGCTGATAGTGCCCAGTTATCTTTTAATTTGGTTACAATTCTTGCTTTAATATATTGGTTAGTTAATTCATTTGTTCTATTCCTTAATGATAATAAAAAATAACAACAACGCTATTTTATGTAAAAACTATCATTTATAGACTCTATAAAATGATTGGATTCAAAATATGTAATATCAAAATGTACATTTAATAATAATACAATTTATTAATTAACATATATAATCAATTGTTTGTTGTTTGTATGTTTATTTTATTATTTGTCTGTGATAATACATGTAATGTAATGTCAGACCAATCAAATACACTGCTCAAAATGATCAATTCTTACTAAGAGTCATCAGTTTTTTTAGAAACCAGCCGTACATAGCCCTCTTATATCTACGTTTCTTATGGTATAGTTATTCCAAAACACAATTGGATTGCTTAAGACACTTCAAAAATACATTTATTCGCGATCAATATGGCCTTTGGTTTTAATATATGGCATTAGTTGTACCTAGAGCTACGATTTAAACCTCTTACCACTTACACCATCAAACTGTACTAGAAAGATTCCAATAAGAGGAGAAGAGAGTCACAGGTGTGTGTTTTTACCAATAATGTTCAATATATATCACCCAGATCAAAAAGATTTGCGCTAATTGCCAACAATGTGAATTTTTGTACAGGTCTTGAATACTTTATTATAAATAATTGAAATATTTTTCAAATTCGTAAATAAATTCAATGATTTATTGATTAATTTTGAAATAATCCCGATAAAAACAACAACAAAATACCTTAAAACATATTACAAAATAATTAAAGTTTTAATCAAACAATAACGTAACCTAAAAACATGAACTTGGGAGTAAATATCTTAATACTTTTATATTCTAGCCTAACAAATTCATAAACAACAAATAAAACCAATCTCACGGAATGAATGTTCATAGCCAAAAGTTCTTATTTACTCTTCAAACAATTAAAAATATCAATATTGTCAACTTCCTATGAGACAAATACACTAATTAAAAATGTTTGGAAAGGTTTTTAAGCTTCGCCCATTGTGATGTCATATCGTTTGATCTCTTCCACTGCGATTTTTTCAGATCTCTTATGGTCCTCTAATCCTAGATAACATTCTCTACCTGACACTTTTTATAAAGTCTAGTATCTTCGAGACTATACCTTCCATGTAGCTATTTGCCGGTGGATTTTCTTTTCCTAATGCAAAGAACCGCATATTTGCCAGACTGTCACACTGACATAAAATGTGCTCTGCTGCTTCTTCTTCGAGGTGACAGAATCTGCACAGGTCATCATCTGATAATTTCATTAGCTTTAAGTGCCTATTCATTTTACAGTGCCCTGTTAGAAAACCTACTATGGCTTTGAGTGTTTCCCTGCCTTTGCTTATTAGGTCTGCCGTAAATTTTGGCAAATGTTCTGTACTGAACTGTTTCGCTTGTCTTTTTCCTGGTGAATTTCTCCACCATTCCAGAGATTTTTGAGCTACTTACTTCCTTGTAGCCATTTCATCGGCTTTTTTATTGCCATTATGACCCTTGTGTCCCGGTACCTAGCCTACCGTAATCTTGCTACGGTCTCCTAGTTTATTTAGGGTACACACGCAATCCCATACCAGTTTAGAATTTACCTCTACAAAACTGAGTGCCTTAAGCGCTGTCTGACTATCTGCGAAGATGGCAACTGAACAGAACGTTCTTTCCTGCCTTTCTATTTCTTTCACGCAGCGATGCATTGATGTTGTTTCCGCCAGGAAAACTGTCACATCCTTAGATAGACTTACCGGGAAATGTATCTCTTGATTTGTCCCTACTATGCCGGCTCCCACACCCTCCGATGTTTTTGAGCCATCCGTGTACCAGATAGCAGCAGCTTGTATAGGTACACTTTTATTCTAGTCTTCCCTGTCTGGTATCTTAGTTGTGAACTTATTGTTAAAGCTATATCTCGTAGCTGTTGCATCGATAGATTTACCCATCACAATACCGGCTTTTTGCTCCTCGATTATCTTTCTGTTATGAGCACCATGCATCTGGCTTATATGTCGCTGACTATGGATTAATCTGTGCATCACTGATCTGGATTCGCCCTGTATAAAGATATGAAGTGGTGGTAGATTCAGCAGGACTTCCAACGATGCAGTAGGAATTGTTTTTATGGCCTCCGTAATACACAGGCAAGCTAGCCTTTGTGTATTACCTAGCAGCCTTATTGCTCCCACTTGCTGCATCTTTGTTTAACACGTCACCCAGCCATAGCTTATCATGGGTCTAATAACACTTATGTATAACCATAGAGTCATTTTGGGGTTAAGTCCTCAATTCTTAACGCATATTCTTCTACATCTGCCCAGAGACATACTAGCTTTCTGTGTGGTTTTCAGAATGTGAGTATTCTATGTAAGCCTATAATAAAATGCACTTAAAGGTATTTTGTTTCTTTGACAAATGAAATATTTGTTCCTCCCTGTACCGATGGTTTTAGGCCTTGTAGTGCTGTTTTTTTTTTGTGGAGTTGACGATTTGTGTTTTCTGAGCATTGACTATTAGTCTCTCTTGTTTACACCAGTCGTCAACTATATTTAGGACTGCTTGCATTCTCTCTCTCGATCGAGAAGACCCAGCATACCAGCCGCACGTACTGATGACAAGATCTCTTGCGTTTGTTAGATTTGTTTCTCTCTAGCGCATTGAAACTCCTCACTTTCTTTCTCTCTCTCTCTCTCACCAAAAAGAGATGCTACAATACTTATTTGATGTAAGACAGAGACACAACGAACAACGAAAAAACAGACGGTGTCGTCACTTAGCTCTACAGACTGCTAAGTCTATGTTAATAGAATGTTATATAAACGTTTATGAATTGGAGGCCTATTTAATAAACGCGACAATAACGGGTGACGGACGACATGTAACAGTTTGACAATTTATAATTATTCTGCATGTTTGGTTGTTCCTTGTACTTTCTTTTTGGCTTCAGATATTGAGCATGTATTCATTTTATGGCTTCACATTTCATACCAGTACCTATATTAATATTATGTTTTCTTTTATATTTATACGTTTATCCAATATTATAGCTTTTTTCATCTTCTTGTATATCTGAACGTGATCCAGGAATTTGTTTTTAATTTTATGCTTTAGAACTTGGCATTTCTTTTTCATTTATTTAGGGATTATTATTATTTCTATGACATGTTATTAATAGTAATAAATTTAAAAAATAGAATATAATATGTAGATAAACTTTACTTTGTATAGACTTACAAAAAACTTGTAAGTCTATAAAACATGTGCTAAAAAGCGAAATAAATTATCCGTTATTCTATACAACTGGTAAAATATTTAAATTTAAAGTAATCTATTTAATTGAAATGGTGTCTGTCAATAATTAATTAGATTAATTTGTTTGAAATGCAAATTTGTAGTTACATCGTTTTAAAATTAATAGTTTATAATGCTCTACAATAAAATATTTAATCGAATTTATACCGATTTATTGACAAATTTTAATAAATAAATTTACTTTTTTATAGAACTTTTTTTACAAGACTTCAGTTACAGTTTTACAGTTAATTAAATATTTTTTAAAAGGTTTTAATAACAATTTTTTTGTAGTTTTGTCACATCTATATTTTATAACACATTATTTATAACCGCTTAAATTGTATTTTTTTAGGTAGAAAGGGAGGAACGCGAACTTTTAGCTGCAAAAGCTAGACAATTAAACCAAAATGAAATACTGGACAAACAAATTCGTGGAAAGCAACTACTTAAAGATAAAGAAAAGAAAGTCATGATGGAAGATAAAATAGAAAT